>CM074723.1:296944819-297312319 GCA_037306005.1 Rhinophrynus dorsalis | reverse complement strand
GGAACCGGATAGCAAGGTCAGGAGAAGCTAAGGTCGGTACATGGTAAATCAGGATTCACAGAGATCAGGAACTGCAACTCTCAGGTACACAGCATGAAGATCAAGCAGGGATCTGAGCGCCAAGTCGAAAGTTAAAGGAGAGTCATTCAATGAGAGGGTGTTGAAGGTGTGGCCACAGGTAAGGAAGTGTGACACTCATTTCCCTTTCTGTGAAAAAATCCCTGCTTTTATTACAATAAGTACAAATTGTTATAATATATAATAATAATATAATATATCACCCCTATACAAGTTAGCATTAATCGTTAGCTCTGCTCTGTAACCACAGTCTATCACTCTGCCTCTGCTCCCCTCCCTTTATCCAGCCTCCTCCGATGATGGAGGGTTTCTGTCTGTAAGCTGATTGATATCTAGCCAATGAGATCGCTCCAGCTTCAGGCAGAAAGCCTTCTGCATTGGAGGAGGCTGGATAGAGGGAGGGGAGCAGAGGCAGAGTGACGGTCTGCGGTTACAGAGCAGGTAACCGCAGTCTGTCCGGAAGTAGCTGCAGCGCAGATATTATAACTTCAATTTAGACAAACAGGAGCTTTTTTTAAAAAAAAATAATAACCATTTACTTATATTCGCTCTCTAAGATAGCGATTAATGCAAACTTGTATAGGGGTGATACATCTCCTTTAAACACATAATTGTTTCATTAAGCTTATAATGGTTATAGTAAAGTCACAAGGTACATTATTCCTTTGAACAGAAAGTTTGAGGTTGTAAAAATCATCAAAATGTTGAATGTTTATAAAACTCTTGTTTTATTTGCCCTTTAAAGGGATAGTAATACCTGAAAATAAGTTTATTTTATATTGTAGCCCTTAAAAAACCATGAAAGATGATATAAGTCTTATCTCCCAAACCTTTATGGTTTGGGAGATATTCATATGTAAAATATAGCATAGTTCAGTTTTCCTTGCTGTTTCAGCCAAGTCTGCCATCTAGTGGACAGATTTGGAATTCTGTCCACATAGCAACCAGCAGCTCTTTAGCAGTGCCGAGATCACGATCTTTGAAAAGAACTACTTCATTGGAACTGTGTATAAAGTGTGCCTGGCTTGAAAGCACACATTGTAGACCATTCCAATTAAGAAATTCCTTTTAAAGATCATGATCTCAGCACTTCTGGAGAGGCACTGCTGGTCGGGCGACCGGATTCCAAATCTGAGGGGTGGAGCAATGACATCACTCCAGGGGAAACTTTACTTCTGAATATCTCCCAAACCATAAAGGTTTGGGAGATAAGACATATGATTTTTCATGGTTTTTTAAGGGCTGCAATATAAAATAAACTTATTTTCAGGTATTATTATCCCTTTAACATAGTAAGTTAGGTTGAATAAAGATACAAGTCCATCAAGTTCAACCTTCTCCTCATACCCCAGTAACAGAATTTTATAGCTTTCTTGCTACCAAATAGGTTAGTCTTTATCAGACCTTCCTGATCAGCCTAATAATTAACAATATAACTCTGTATCTTCCCTTTTGAAAGAAATGCATCTAATCTTGTCTTAAATGCATTCATTGTATCTGCCATAACCACCTCCTTGGGCAAGGAATTCCACAATTTAACAGACCTTACTGTAAAAAAACCCTTCCTCTGCTTAAGTCTAAACCTCCTTTCCTCTAATCTCAAGGGGTGTCCCCTGGTCACCCGATCAGGCCTTGGAATAAATAGCTCACCGTAGAGATCCTTGTATTGACCTCTTATATACTTATACAAGGTCTCCTCCTAGTAGTCTTTTCTCTAGAGCAGTGGTTCTCAATCTTTTTTTGTTCGGGGCACCCCTAATACATAATCTACAATATTCAGGACACCCCTAACATATTTAATTAGGTCTTACAATCACAATAACAAAACTAACATATCATGCATAACAATTTCTATACATCTGTATTTAAAAGTCCATTTTTGTCAGTCTTCATAGAAAACATGTGGCACCCTAAGTTGATGTCCATGGCACACCAAAGTGCCACAGCACCCTGGTTGAGAATCACTGCTCTAGAGTAAATAAACTAAGTTTGTCTAGTCGTGTCATGTCTCCCATTGGCTGGCACTCCTTTTTAGCGCTGTGGGACTCCTGCAGCAGTGCCCGATTATTCAGGTCAGTTCCTACCTGCGGGCTTGTGGTTCCGGTTTCCGTTGGCTGCCCTCTCAAGTGCATGTCTTCCTGTCCGGTTTCTGGTTGCCTGTTTCTTCCGTCTCTGGTCCCTGGGCAGCTTTCCAGCTCTCTGGCTTCCGTCTCCGGATTCGCCCTTGTCGGGTGCTCCGGTAAGGGTTCTCCTCCTCTGCGTCTAGTTCCTCCCCGCTTGTTGAGCCTTCCGAAGCGGCTGGGTCCCGCTGTGTTGTACTTCCTGAAGCGACCATGTCCCACTGAACTAGCTTCCTGAAGCGGCCGTGTCCCGCTGACCCATCCTCCTGAAGTGGTTGTGCCCCGCTGTGTAGCACCTCCTGTAAGCGGTCGTGCCCCGCTGTGTAGCGCCTCCTGTAAACGGTCATTCTACGCTGTGTAGCGCCTCCTGTAAGCGGAGTGTCCCACTGTGCTGAGCTTCCGGTAAGCAGCGTTCCATTTTGGAGGTACTTAGGCCTCTGGCTCCCATGGCTCAGGGCCTGTGGGGACAGCTCCCGCTGCCCCACTGGTTGTTCTCCCAGCTGCCTGTTGCCCCCCAGCCACCTTCCCATTTTGGGCCTGGGAGGTTGTGCTGGGTTGTTTGTGGCAGCGTTCTGCCACCAGGGGGGTTGGTACTCCTGCTTCCCTTTCACTGGTGGGGATCTCAGGAGGGGACATTAGTAGGTGGGTCAGCTCCATCATCCCAGGCTCCCTGCTGTCGGTAGACACTCTCCTGGATCCTATCCTGGTAAGTGGGGTGTGGGGGTGCTCCTCCCTCCTGATCTCTGGTGCCCTTGGGGGGTACAGTGGGTCTCAGGATCCCTGCTCTGCTTTTAGGGTATTTACCCTTTCTTCGGGTGTGGGAGTCCCTGGAGTCACTGTTCTCTCTCTCTATCTCTTCCTTGCTAGGGGATTCCTGGGGTTGTCAATTCTCTGTGACTATCGCTAGATACCTCTATTACCATCAAGGTGTACCGTTAGGCTATCCTACGACATTCCACCTTCCCATCTACGGAACCAGCCTGTCAGTGGTTGGAATCCGTTGGGTATAGGCACATCATTATTCTGTCCTGTCCCTGCAGCTTCTGTGTTCAGTCCTGCATCTAGGGGTCCGTTGTCTGGTTCTTCCTCAGTCTGCTAATCTCTCATCCTGGTCTGGGCCCAGGCTCAACAGGGGACGGACATCTGGCTTCGGGGCCAGCAACTTTAACCGGCTACGGCCGCAGCAAGAGAGATTGGCAACTGACTACGCACACCAGCATCGCACCCTGGCGTCGCTCCCCAGCTACTGGACCAGACAATCCCATGGCAGCTTCACACGCTAGCAGCAACCTCCAGCTCCGAACTCTAGCTTCCGTGCCATGTCCTCAGTATACAGATTCTGAGGCCGTGACAGAATAATCGGGCCTAGAGATGGACCCCGCAGAGCTAGCGCAGACGTTAGCAGATCAAGAACAAGTTCTTGCATCCCATGAATCCCATCTCCAAGGTCTAGACCGAAAATTGGACGCTATCCTGGAAATGCTAAGAACTTCAATGATCTCCACCCACCCTGCCGCACCTGTGGCTCAGGCTGCACCATGGGCATCGCCCTTGGTGGAACAAAATTCCCCATTATTGGAAGATTCAGATGCCTTCATTAAGACCTTTCGCCTGGTTTTTGACGTGCCGGGCCGAAAAGCCTCAGCGGAAGCAGCCCTTCTGGAGATTAAACAAGGTCAGCGTTCTTTGGGGCAATATGCAGTGGAGTTTAGGACATTGGCTTACGAAACTAATTGGAACACAGGTGCCTTGATTGCGGTGTTCCGGAGAGGATTGAATGAAGGACTTAAGGACGCCCTCACTTGCAGAAAGATCCCAGAAGATATTGAGGAATTTATTTCATTATGTCTAGAGCTTGATACACGGATTCAGGAAAGACAACTGGAAAGAGATTGGAGTCATCACATAAGGAAGGTTCTTAATCCCACCCCCCCCTCCCCTACCTTCACCTGGCCAGGAGGAACCTATGGAAATTAGTACTATCAATAAATTGATATAGGAATAGGGGGAGAGACAGCGCAAATAGATCTAAGTGTAGCATTTATTATGGTAATAAGTTAAAAACCACATATATCTGCATGTCCCCACAAAAAGTGGGTCTAACAAAATATAGAATTACCCAATATATAATAATAATAACGTGTAGTACCACACAGTGGGAAAGCTCATTAAAAATATAAATATAAAAAGAAATGAAATAAAATTGAAATAAAGATAATCCACTTGGATGATAGATATTGTGAAGATTATCAATGGTATAACATAAGACGCTATGCTGGTGCATGGACTGCTAGGAAAAAATCCGGGGGAGAATAGATATAACGTAACAACAATCCGTGATAATTTACAGAGTAAGAAAAAGGATGCCCCCTTACTAGAGAGCACACAGATGGAGCTGGGTTCCCTGTGCTCAATCTGCGGTTGGCCTCTTACTTGAAATCTTTGGTGATTCTTGCCGTATAGGATTATTAGTTCTGTTCGTCTGTCCCCATCTCCGTTTGTGTTTTCTGGTGTCCTCAAGCAGTACCAAATCGGCGTCTTCCAAACTTGAAGTGATGTCTTCAAGCGAAGGACTTGGGCTGGCATTCTCCGACCGTAGAGCAAAGCTGACGTGTTTCGGCGCTATTCCAAGCACCTTTCTCAAAGCAAGTCTGATTGGCTGATGAAGCTGTCCCTCATTTGTAGTCGGTCTGACCAATCGGCCGACATGAGTAACATTTGTTTCTTTAAATTGTTCCAATGTGATACAAATAGTAACACAAATAGCGGAATTGTGAAAAAATGATAAATAAAATACAACTGAGGGGAATATAATAATAAAAAATAAAAAAATAATAAAATAAACTTAAAATAAGATTGTCACTTGGAAAAAAATTATGTATTTGATGTGTATAAAGAGTTGAAAGTGGAGATCCAATTAAGAAATTCCTGAAATAATGAGGTTTGTGGGAGTGGCAAAAAATATGTACTTTAATGAAATTTTGTATATGTATACTATGAACTAAATAAATAAAGATGAAAATGAAATGAAATATTATATTATTCAATTTGTTGTTGTATGTTATCTAAACCAATGGTTTGTACTGGGTTTTAGTCCTATACAGTCTAAATACTGATGTCCCTTAGAAACACCACAAATCAAGTTCCTCATTTAACCCCTGCGGGCTTAAGGATTGCAATTTAAAAATCCAATATGTTTCCAACCTTGCTAGTTTCACTAATCTATTTCCTCCTCTCTTTTGTGGGTCAATGTGATCTATGATATAAAACTTCATACCTGATGGATCTCCTTGATGTTTTTCTTTGAAGTGTCTAGCAACATTGTGTTTTTGATTCTTTTTTATAATATTTCTGTGGTGCTCCATGAAACGTTCCTTGGCGCTTCTTATAGTGCGGCCCACGTATTGGAGGTCACAAGGACATTCTAATATATAGATCACAAATTTTGTAGTGCATTGCAAAAAGTGTTCAATTTTAAATATTTCCTCCGAAAATGGGCTTGAAAAATATTTCTTCTTGTGTTGAATGAAAGTGCAGGTGGTACAAATCTGGTGGCCGCATTTATAATTCCCATGTATATATGTCCCGTCAAGGAGTAATTTTCCTTTTTTGTGCTTTATTTCTCTATCCAAATTACTTGGAGCCAGTTTTTGTTTTAAATCTTTTGACTTTTTATAAAAAATTTCCGTTTTTTTGGGGAGTTCTGTACGTAAAAGTTTATCACTCATTAAAATTGGCCAATGTCTCTGTATTATATTTTCAATTGATTTACCTGCTGTGTTGAACCGGGTAATGAAAGGAATGTGGGTTTTTTTTATTCTTTTTATTGGCATTTTTCGCTGTTGTTAGTAATTTTTCTCTTGGAATATTTAATGTTTTCTTAAGTGCTTCTTGTATTGTTTCACTTTTGTATCCCTTTTCCAGGAATTTAGGGCTCGATTCAAATGTTGGCGTCGCCAGAAAAAACTGGCGACGCTGCTTTTAACGTCAACTGAGCAATGCAAATGTTCTACTAGAAACAAGCGACGCCAGTTCTGAAACAGACGTCGCCCGTCGCCAGAACAGCAAGATCTCACCCATAGAGGATAATGTACAAGCGACGCCAAAAGCGATTCAAATGTTGGAGTTAGGGCTAACGCGAGTTAAATTGCAACATTTCACGCCAGAAATCTAACGCCTACTTTTTTTGGCGAATAGCACAGGAGGCAGTGTTAAAAAACCCACGTCTCCAGTTCTGAACAGCATTCTCTGTGCTTTTCCCTACCCAGCTACTAGGGGAACACAGAGATGGCTTTCAGCACCATAGACAGCTTTGAATGCCATAGGGATGTGTACTGCTCACCCCTGTGGCATTCAAAGGGTTACAATAAAGAAAACTAGTACACCAAGCACTACACAATGCCCCCTTCCACACACCCCTTAATATGTCACATATATTGCATATATGGGACATACTAACCCCATCCACATCCACCTCATGGACTTCCATGTAGTGGACAAATCTGTCTTTTACTCCACAATCAACCCTTTGATTACCAGAGAGGTAGGAAAGCATTGCATAGCATGTCTCCCAGCCCTCTGGTTCCCAAAGGGTTATTAGGCAAGGTATGCCTGTATGTGTGTGAGTGGGTGTGTTACATACATTGTATAATATAAATACTATCATGAAACGTAGATTGACTTAGATCCATTCATTTGTAATGCCCACCACCTGTGTCCCATTGCTATCATTATTTTTGCTCCACTCTCCTTCCAATGCAGAGTGAAGCAAACACACAAATAACAATGGGACACAGTAAGTAGGACATTATTAACCCCTTGAGTGCCAGAGTGGTATGCAACGCATTGCAAAGGCGTGAGCTGCATTCCACACTGGCACTCAAAGGGTTAAAATACAATTAAGGAAGTAGGCTGCACTCTGACTGCAGCGCTTCCCTTCATTCATAAAAGTGCCATTGCTACGGGTGGCTGTGAAGCCCGCAGCATAAGAAAAGGCTGGGGACAAGAGAGACATCGGAGGAAGCGGGTGGCAGGCTTGTATTTGATGCCCGCTTCCTCCAATACCTCTCCTCTCCTCACACGTCGCCATTGTCCCCTGCCTGGCGTCGCCTATTCTACAATTCGCAGACGCGTTGGCACAATGCCAACGCGTGAGGAGAGGAGAGATATTGGAGGAAGCGGGCACAAGGGAATACCCAAATAAAAAAAAACATATGGCCAGCATCAGGTACCACTTTGTCAATGGCAATGAGGAGGAATAGTGCTTCAAATGTCCCATACACACATCCCCCCAAAAATGTGTAAAGTCAATATTAACAATCACCAGTGCAGAACATAGCAACATGGGAAAAGTGATGCATCCTGAGCTGGTGCACATGGGGCATCAACATCACATGACACCCTCATACCTCCCAAGTGTCCCTTCTTAGGAGGGACAGTCCCTCTTGGAGATCCAAATCCCTCTGTCCCTCTTTTCTACCCTTTTGTCCCACTTTTTCGGACATCAGAATGAGTGATGTGTATTACATTGGTCCACAGCAAGAAAACATACATAAATGTGTTGTTAATTGTCAGTATATGTGTTTATCCAGTAATATGGGCAACTAAAATACTTTGTTCTTTTTCTAAATCATCCATCAGTTAAACAAAGAGGTGCAGATGGGTCAAGAAATAACTTAAATATTCTTGGCAATGCCTCACCTACCAGACGTGCCCCCAGAAACGCCACCTAAAACAGAAGTGTCCCTCTTTCGCCATTTGAAATGTTGGGAGGAATGCACCCTGGTTGGGAACCACCGCCCTACACAGACAAACCATAAGAATCAAGCAACCCAACAGGGACCAGGGGAACACAAAGCAGCACAACATAAGCCATCCAAAATCACCTCCGAACAACAGGGGTTAACACACAACACCACATGCACATCTGTCACTCCAACAACATGTCAAGCTCACCTATGTAACCTCAGCAGTCCATGGAGACGAAACACACACCTGGCAGGTACATACCACTTACAACACATCACACCACTAACCACACACCAGAAAATAATTACCTGGATAACACACACCTTACCATTAGTCCATCATAACCCACATGACTGTTCATGGACAACACACCATATATATATATATATATATATATATATATATATATATATATATATATAAATATTTATATGAGAGAGAGAAAGAATATATGATGGCAAAGGAATAGCATGACTGTTGTGTTCATAGTGCACCTTCAATCTTGTTTCCACCCTCTGCAGGCATCCAGGCCATGATTTAACATGGTCCAGAAGTTTGTTCCGGTGACATGTTTACTCCACATCCATGAGGATCATCTGTTTGTTAGTGTTGATATCAATAAAACATATGATCGTATATAACTATCTATCTTGTGTCATTGATTACTTCTCCCTCTTCATGTTCTTTGAAAAGATGATAGTAATACATTGAATGTTTGAAAATCCATGCAGTAGAGTTTATCACCCTGAGTGAAACAAGTGATCTCCCACTGCTGACAGGTGTGGAATTCAAAAGTTGTTCCAACTCCAAGTTTACATTCATAGATTGAATATCCCAGTGGCCTGAAAGTGTCAAATGGCACTGTTACTACACCATCCAATGGACAGCTCCGGTCCCTGCACCATGGATCCCCATAGGATGATGTAGTCACAGTGCCATTTGACACCTTCAGGCCACTGGGATATTTGTTATATGACTTCAAGTGTTGAGCTGGGAAAACCTTGGAATGAAACACCTTTCAGCAGTGGTTGTTCCCTTTTTCAATCAGGGGGGTGAACCCAACTACATATGTTTGGACACATCCTAAGCATTACTATCCCCTTAATTGTGATCATGTGGTTTATCTGTTGAGATATCTAATGTGTTCATGTTGTTTAAGTTCAAGTCACATCATGGAACAACACCCTGATGTTGTTCGGCTTTCAGATGTCTGTGAGTTGAACTTGGACAAACATGTCTGATTGTGATGTGTGTGTTCACCCTGCTGTAAAAGCTTGTGACACCATTCATTGTGCATGAGTTGTGTTCAATGCATAGCTTTGCAATGCATTGGAGACAACTCATTACTTGACCCCCATGTTAGATGTGCATGAGTTGTGTTCAATGCATAGCTTTGCAATGCATTGGAGACAACTCTGCCCCTCTAACTGTATCATCTGAATAAAACACAGACATTGATATGTTCTCAAGCAACAACTGCACATTTATTTTCTTTTTTTGGGGTGTGCTTTGGGCGGGGCTGCAGGGGTGGCTTCCTGCACTTGATGCCGTGAGGCTCTAGTGGTTCTGGGGGCTGGGGGTGCCACTGGTGGAGTGCTGGCAGGGGTTGAGGCACTGGAACTGGAGGCCTGGGCCTGGCGGATGGTCTCCAGCCTGTTTCTCTCACGGAGCTCAGCAACCACCTGGTCAATTGAAGCTGTCACCCTGTTGGTGTGGGTGACCAGGTGGTTGCTGAGAGTAACGTGATGGGCCTCCAGTGCCCTCATGCTGTCCAGGAGGTGTGCCATATGTTGCTCAAGCCTGTTGAGTGAGCAGGCACACCTCCTGGCCACCCTGAGTTGCCTCCTTTGGAGTACCAGACACTCCTGATCCATCACCATGGTGTTGTCAGGAGTGTGTGGTGTGGAGGGGGAACGGGACAGTGGTGGGGATGCCCTCTGGCTGTCCTGTGGCTCCACCACAGGTGTTGGGGGAGATGGGGTGGACCCATGGGTCCGGATGTGGAGGGAGCATGGGGAGCCCATCACTGCATCCCCAGATGAGTGACCCCCTGGGGATGTCACAACTGCCATATGTGTGGCTAGCATGGTTTGTGGGGGTGTTGTGTGTTGGGGCGGGGATGGTGTGGTGACCACCACCAGGGCCTGTGGCCGTTGTGGCTGGCCAATGAGGCCAAAGTGTTCGTAGTCCATAGGCCACTGGCTACTGTCCCGCGGCTGTGGCCTGGTGGCTGCCTGCAGTGGCCCATGCTGTGGCATCCCCACAATGTCGGGCATCCGGTGCCTCCCCATGGCTGTCGGCACATCCTGCAGGGGAGTGTACCGGTGCTGGACTGTGGGAGGTGGGGCCTGGGGGCCATGCTGTGGCCACTGCTGCTGCTGCTGGTGGGGTGAAGCCTGGGGGCCATGCTGTGGCCACTGCTGCTGCTGCTGCTGCTGGTGGTGGGGTGAAGCCTGGGGGCCATGGTATGGCCACTGCTGCTGGTGGTGCGGTGGGCCTTGGGGGCCATGGTATGGCCACTGCTGCTGCCACTGCGGCTGGTGGTGCGGTGGGCCTTGGGGGCCATGCTGGGGCCACTGCTGCTGGTGTGGTGGTGGGCCTTGGGGGCCATGCTGGGGCCACTGCTGCTGCTGCCACTGCTGGTGGTGCGGTGGGCCTTGGGGGCCATGCTGGGGCCACTGCTGCTGCCACTGCTGCTGGTGTGGTGGTGGTGGTGGTGGTGCACTGGAGGTGCTGGCCTCCTCAGTGGAGGAACCTCCTGTGTCCTCCTCTCCTGCTGTCTGGTGTGCTGTGTGGGGAAATGACATGATGTAATCAGTGATGTGAACTATGACAGGAGTGCTGCAAGACTATTACACTGACACGCAAACCGTTGAGTGGCAGGATGGTATCCATTGCATTGCTTTGCAATGCATTGGTTACCATCCTAACACACTTTGCTAGGTTTGACGTGATCACTTACATTGATTACAGTAACCTGCAGTGATGTGATTTGGTCATCATGTGTAACCTGAGCAATGGGGATGGCAAGGCATATACCTCCTTGCTATCCCCATTCATCAGGATCCATGTGGTGAGCAACACTGAACTATCACACCTTGAGTGACACAAACCCACTGCACATTCTACACCTAGGCCTCAACAGCAAACACACCAGGACCTCTAAACACAGCAATGCACCAGTGAGGACCTATGACTACAGAGGCCAATCAATCAGTAAATGATGTCGGCAGCAGGAATAACCACACCAAGCATGCCAACAAACATGATCTGTGGAACCCAGGAACCCAAACAGCTGGAGGACACACAAACACACCCCGGGACCGCTAAAATCCTAACACACAGCAAACAAGTGCATTGTTAGAATGTACTATTGGAGGTTGTTTCTACCTTTTCACATGTTTGTTATGCTATGGAGCCTAAGCACTGGTATGTCACGTGTTGTTTAGATCTCAGTGCACTGGCTCCACAGAACAACACAGGGATTTCAGGTGTGATGACACTGCAGTTGTCATGTACACATTGTCACCTCTTTCTGACATCCTAGTGAATGCCCCCCCCCCCATCATGGTTGAGTCCTGTGGATCACATATGTCCTGCAGAGTGGGGATGGCGGGGAATGCCCCCTGGCCATCCCCACTCTGCAGGCTACATATGATGCAGAAAGCTGAACCTTGACTATTCCACTTAGACTAACTACCTACATGTACAACGTCTAGCCCTGACATGCAGTAACAATACAATAGGAAACACACCAAGTCCCCTCCTTGCTATTCTCCGGTAACCCATTGGGTGCCAAGGGACTAGCCAATGTATTGTCAACCAACGAATTACTTATCCCTGTGGCATTCAAGGGGTTGTGTGCTGACCTCTTTGTCACTATGTGTATGACATTGTGATACACATAACAGTTGGATCTGTGACTGACACATGACATTGTGCATTGTTTTTGTGCTGTGCATGATGTCGTTTTGGACAGCATAAAGGGGGTTCAACAAGGACTTGACCATTACCATTCAGGCTAGGTTGGTCATGTATTCTGTCCTTGTTTGACGTCCCTCCAAGCTGTGTGACTGAATTGTGTTGTGTAATGCTGTCCATGTGTCACTGTGTTGGCCTCTGCCTGGTGGGTGTCAGGATTGGTGTGATGTGTGTGTGGGTCTTGATGCACTTACCAGTGGTCTGGAGGCTACTTTCATCCCCGGTGTCACTCCATCCAGGGATCCCACACACCATGATGGAGGAGATGGTCTGACGCACAGCCTCCTCCCACTGGCTGTATTCCACCCGCAGGGGAGGACCACCCCCTGTGCCAGCAGCGTGCAAGGCCTGCTCGCCCATCTTCTTCTTCACCTTCATAATGGTAGACAAAAATGGGAAAAGGGTTGAACTAGATGTATACAGGTCTTTTCTCAACATTGATTACTGTGTTGCTATGTTACTGTCTTACCTTAGCCTTGCAGTCTGCCCATCTTTTCTTCACAGAATCCAACGTCCGGCTGCGGCAGGACACTGCATTCACAGCAGCCACAACCTCCTTCCAGGCTGCCTTCCTCTTTGCTGACAGGCCAGCTTTAGGCCCCTTGGGGAAGAGGTACCTGTAGTGGGCAACCACAGCCTCACAGAGGACCAGGTTTTCCTCCTCTGTGTATTTGGGCTCTCTAAACCTCTCCTCCTCCTCACCCCCAGAGGTTGGTTGAGAGCCCTGGCTGTGGCTCCCCAGCCCTGCCTGCACTGGCCCTGTCTGTGTGTGGTGCAGGGGGACTACCCCTCGTCCCACTGTGTCTGCCCCTGCACTAGATGTGCCTGGTCTTGGGTGGCTGCCCCTCCGCCCCAGAGATCTCCCTCTCCCTCCCCTACCCTGACCAGGGTTGCCCCCCTGAATATCCTCCTCCTCTCCTCCTACACTCCCCACCCCTCTCTTCTCTCCTCTCCTCTCCATCTCTCTCACCCACTCACACCCAGGCACTCACTCAGGCCCTCACACACTCACTCACTCACTCACTCTCTGTCACTCACTTGCACTCACAGACTCACACTGTCAAAATAAAGAAAAACAAGTGTGTGTGTGTTTTACAAAAAAAAAAATGGGCTATGTGTATGTGTGTATGTGTGTTTGGATGCGTGTATTTGTATGTTCAAAAGTGTATTGTGTCGCTTTGTGTGCTGCCAAACTCTCCTTCTACCTGTCTGTGTGTGTGCGCCGCCTAAACTCCCTTTCTCTGAAAAACTAACCTCCGCTCCTTGGGTCCTGATATCTAGCTCTTGGGAACTCGATAACAGACAAAGGTGCGTAGGTGATTTTGGGTCTATTTATAGTTTATTCGACTCAACTTGATACTTTGGGGTGCTGTGATTGGCTGAGACTGGGTCACGTTGGACGTTTCGCGTGTTTTTTTTTTTTTTGGAGACGTTTCTCGCGTTTATCGTGTATTTGGCGTCGACGATGAGGTCAAATATTTGGCGACTCCAGTTTTGTAGTCTTCGTGTGTTTTGTAGGCCGTCGCTCGTTAACTCTTCTGGGTAACAAAGATTTGAATCTCACGTTACCTGGTCTTGCTTAACGAGCGAAGGCAGTTTTTTTCTTCACGTTGGTTTTAACGCCAACATTTGAATCGAGCCCTTAGTTTCTAAATCCTTGGCTTGTGTAAGAAAAGTGGAGTTGTCGGTGCAATTTCTGCTTAACCTGTATAGTTGGCTTAATGGTACACTTTTAAGCCACCGAGGATGATGTACACTTGTTATATGAATATAGCTATTAACATCCACTTCTTTTTGATGGGTATGGGTATTAATATTTTGAGTATAATCTGTGTTTAATGAAAGATCCAGAAAATTGACTGATGTTTTGCTGTATTGGGAGGTGAATCTTATACCCAAAGAATTTTGATTGATAATTTCTTGAAAATTTATTATGGAGTCTTCATTTCCTTTCCAAATGATCAACAGGTCGTCAATGTAGCGAGTATAGAGAACGAGGTTGCCCTTAAATTGATGGTATAAAGAGACCACTAATTTTAACCCAAAATATGATCCATAAAAGGACCAACATCATAAGAAAATAGCCCACTATCACCGACAAGGAGCTAGACCAAAGACCACTAATAAAAATAATTTTTTATCCAATACCCATCCAAATCCGGTCCAAATGTGGGTAAGACAAGAATGGAAAAATCATCAGAATCACAGTCCCAAGCCCCCGCACCGACGCAAAAGAACAGAAGGTCTAGAAGAGGAAAACGAGGAGGTAGAAAGATCACCAAAAAGGAAGTTGAGAATCCAACAAGAACAACAATAAAAAATAGAGGTATCTTCAATCTGTCTAGCTACCAATTGAATAAAGATGATCTCTCACTATTACAGAAAGGTCTGAAATTTGCCCCAACTAGTGGACCAAATAATTTCGAACTATTTGTGGATCTCCAAAAATTTGTTCGTAAATTAACACTTCATTTCATCCTAAAACAAAATGAAAAAATCACCACTATGCATGACCAGGAAGATGCAGAAATAATCCAGATTTTGGAAAATTTGAGAGATGAAAAGATGGACGATGACCAATTGGAAATAATACAGATGAAAGAAGAAACAACAATGAAATATAGATTTGAAACCAAAATCCAAATTTTACCCACATTCCTCAAAAGGCCCGTTTGTTGAAGCATTTTCGGAAATGGTGATGAAAGATCTAAATTCTTTATGTAAAAAAGGATGGAAATACACCTCCAACTTAAACAGAAAAGAAAAACTATCATTACAGGCTCTAATGGACAATGAAGACATTGTAATTCGAGAAGCAGATAAAGGTGGAGGTATTGTAATCCAATCTAAGAAAGATTATCTAGAAGAGGCGGATCGTATATTGAATGATCAAGAATTCTATCAAAAACTACAAACCCTACAGAAAAGTATCAACAAATTTATACAGAACTTATAAAATGGGCATATGAATTTAAGATCATCAATCAACAAGAATTTCATTTTCTACAAGTCCCATTTCCAATCACAGCAATCTATTATCATCTTCCAAAAACCCACAAAAACTTACATCAGCCACCAGGTCGCCCAATCATTTCAGGCACTGGATCTCTTACCAGTAATCTTTCTCAATTGTTAGACATCCATTTACAAAAATACGTACAAGCCCTACCTTCTTATACGAAAGACTGAACACATGTTTTACAGAAACTAAATGAAATCAGTTGGCAACAGGAATATTATTGGATCACTTGTGATGTAAGTGCATTATATACTTCGATCAGACATGAAGTGGGACTTTGTGCTGTCCAACATTATTTGGATCAAGATCAAGATATGCCAAACATCCAAAAGGTCTTCATTCTTAGATCCATTCGTTTCATTCTGGAACACAATTATTTTACATTTCAAAATCAATATTACCTCCAAATACGTGGGACTGCAATGGGAACGAGGTTTGCCCCAAGCTACGCTAACCTTACAATGGGTTACTGGGAAGAGAAATATTTATACCATCAATTTAAGGGCAACCTCGTTCTCTATACTCGCTACATTGACGACCTGTTGATCATTTGTAAAGGAAATGAAGACTCCATAATAAATTTTCAAGAAATTATCAATCGAAATTCTTTGGGTATAAGATTCACCTCTCAATACAGCAAAACATCTGTCAATTTTCTGGATCTTTCATTAAACACAGATTATACTCAAAATATTAATACCCATACCCATCAAAAAGAAGTGGATGTTAATAGCTATATTCATATAACAAGTGTAAATCATCCTCGGTGGCTTAAAAGTGTACCATTAAGCCAACTATACAGGTTAAGCAGAAATTGCACCGACAACTCCACTTTTCTTACACAAGCCAAGGATTTAGAAACTAAATTCCTGGAAAAGGGATACAAAAGTGAAACAATACAAGAAGCACTTAAGAAAACATTAAATATTCCAAGAGAAAAATTACTAACAACAGCGAAAAATGCCAATAAAAAGAATAAAAAACCCCACATTCCTTTCATTACCCAGCTCAACACAGCAGGTAAATCAACTGAAAATGTAATACAGAAACATTGGCCAATTTTAATGAGTGATAAACTTTTACGTACAGAACTCCCAAAAAAAACGGAAATTATTTATGAAAAGTCAAAAGATTTAAAACAAAAACTGGCTCCAAGTAATTTGGATAGAGAAATAAAGCACAAAAAAGGAAAATTACTCCTTGACGGGACATATATACATGGGAATTATAAATGCGGCCACCAGATTTGTACCACCTGCACTTTCATTCAACACAAGAAGAAATATTTTTTAAGCCCATTTTCGGAGGAAATATTTAAAATTGAACACTTTTTGCAATGCACTACAAAATTTGTGATCTATATATTAGAATGTCCTTGTGACCTCCAATACGTGGGCCGCACTATAAGAAGCGCCAAGGAACGTTTCATGGAGCACCACAGAAATATTATAAAAAATAATCAAAAACACAATGTTGCTAGACACTTCAAAGAAAAACATCAAGGAGATCCATCAGGTATGAAGTTTTATATCATAGATCACATTGACCCACAAAAGAGAGGAGGAAATAGGTTAGTGAAACTAGCAAGGTTGGAAACATATTGGATTTTTAAATTGCAATCCTTAAGCCCGCAGGGGTTAAATGAGGAACTTGATTTGTGGTGTTTCTAAGGGACATCAGTATTTAGACTGTATAGGACTAAAACCCAGTACAAACCATTGGTTTAGATAACATACAACAACAAATTGAATAATATAATATTTCATTTCATTTTCATCTTTATTTATTTAGTTCATAGTATATATATACAAAATTTTATTAAAGTACATATTTTTTGCCACTCCCACAAACCTCATTATTTCAGGAATTTCTTAATTGGATCTCCACTTTCAACTCTTTATACACATCAAACACAAAATTATATTCCAAGTGACAATCTTATTTTAAGTTTATTTTATTATTTTTTTATTTCTATATTTTGTTAGACCTACTTTTTGTGGGGACATGCAGATATATGTGGTTTTTAACTTATTGCCATAATAAATGCTACACTTAGATCTATTTGCTCTGTCTCTCCCCCTATTCCTATATCTGTTTTGCATGTCACAAATTCTACAGATCTCTGAGTTTGACGCACATTTTTTTGAAGACAAGCAGCAGAGAACGCATCTATCAAAGGACCACTTAGGGACAGTCTATTTATCTTACATATACTTCTATTTGGTTTATGTGATCTCAAATAGATCCAATTTTTTAAAAACAAAGAATTCCTCACACAGTCCCTATTTTTTTAAATTTAACTTCTATTAAGAAGTAACATCTTATTTAATTCTATATAAAAAAGTATTGTTTTGTTTGGCGCTGTGTCACTGGTTTGGTATTGTTCTATCCATAAATTGTCTGATGTGGAGAGGCAGTGAAGACGGTCTCAGGGGTTGTGCCTGTATTGTGGTGCTAAGGGTCATTTTCTTCGTCAATGTCCTGTGAGGCCGGGAAACTCCAAAGCTTAGAGGTTAAGGTAGGAGAACCTCTAAGCAAGGTTGCTCATCAATCTCCTACTCCATCTCGGGTCTTGCTATTTGTGTCCCTCGCGTGGTCATTTGAGGTGGCCATTCCGTTGGTGTGCAAGAAGGCCCCTCTGTTGGTTTCTGCAGTGGATGGGAAGCCATTGGGAAATGGGTTGGTTTTATTTGAAACTGTACCACTGCTAATGAGGTCCGAACAGGGGCATACCGAAACAATTGCGTTCGATACCATTCCATCCCCCAAGGTTCCGATTATTCTTGGATTACCGTGGCTCCAGACTCATAATCCTGTGATTAATTGGATGACAGGCCAACTATTGTCTTGGAGTGAGGACTGTCAGTCCACCTGCCTCAAGATGGAGTTCCCCCTGATCTCTGTTCTTCAGTCTTCTACTGTATCCATTCCCAAGGCATTTCAAGATTTTCAAGATGTGTTTTCCAAGAAGTTGACAGATACTCTCCCACCTCATCGCTCTTGTGATTGCCCTATTGACTTACTGCCAGGTTCATTTCCTCCTAAGGATCCCGAAAATAGGGCCCTGGCTACGTACATCCAGGAAAATTTGGCCAAAGGCTTTATATGGCCCTCTTCTTCTGCTGGGGCAGGATTCTTCTTTATTTCCAAGAAGGATGGGTCTCTTTGGCCTTGTGTTGATTACAGAGGACTTAATCAAGTTACTACCAAGAATCACTATCCCCTTCCGCTCATCCCTGAGATTCTGGAGCAGCTTAAGTAAGAAGTGATTTTCACCAAATTGGATCTTCGTGGAGCATATAATTTGATCCGAATACGATCAATCTCCTTTTATCATTGTCCCCATGTAGTGACATTTTCTTTCATCTGATTTATGATTTCCTCTGGCTGCTCTTTTTAGTTTTAGACCAGCCTTCTTGCCTCCTCAAAAAAAACTAACTACCAGAGGCATAGCGGAGGCCCCCATGGTGCGGGGAGGCCCCCCAAAAAATTTTGTCCCGTTATATTGAAATGGAGACCCCTCCTTTTTGTGTCCTGTTTTATTGAATTGGAGGCCCCGCCAGTCATGGGGCCCCCAAAAGAAAATGAAAAATCCCCCCAGAAGTGAGAAGAGCCGGTCAGTGCGCCGGGAGGCTTCACTTCTGCGTCCCAGTCCACTTCCTGTCACTCCTCCATACGAAGTTACGGTGGTTACCTGCAGAGCTTCTAGCTGTGGTTGGCTGGCAGTGACATATGACGTCTCCCCTCCTCCAGACTCCAGTTGCACTGTGGGTTTTCTGGAAAGGGGAAGGGCTGCATCTGACTGACACCATACCAAACATTTGGTGTCAGTCAGGGGCGTCATTAGGGGGGCTAAGGGGGCTGGAGCCCCGAGTGTTTCATGGTCAGCCCTGAATCAAGACTGTGGCACACGAAACCTATAGCAAGGAACAGGGGCAGTGGTGTAGTGCCTGATTCAGGCCTCCTAGAAGGCATTGATCATAATTTGTTATTTGGGCTCCATTATGAAGGGGTCTCCAGTGAAGCTCTGTGTTCACCTGTGGCCTGTGCTAGCTTGCTGTTACTTGCATGTTACGGCAGACAGGGGGCGACGTGAGAGAAAATAACATGCGGATGCATGCTACACCTAGTAATGAAGAGTAGCGCGGGCTGCTTTAAAAGTAAAGTTTCCAGTTACGCACTTACATTTTCAGGCGTGTGTAGCTGACATTCAGCTGCCTTCACACAGCCAAAAGCCTGTCAGCCACTTAAAACTCCCAGTCACTGCTGCTTCCATGAGGTTGGGATGGGCACGTGAGTTGTTTTTTTATTTTTTTTACAGGTACAAGTTCTCCCTGACCCTATCATCCTCTCCAGTAACTGTAATGTTTCAGCCCTTTGAGTGCCAGAGAAGTATCCAACACAACGCATTGAATACCTTTGTGGCGCTCAAAGGGTTAAATGCTGTTTGACTGCAACTGTACATGATGCATCTTTTTTTATTTCCAGCTGTCAGAGCACTGGTTTGTAACTTCCTCAGACAGCTGAAAAAATAAAAAGGATGCACCCCAGAGGTTCTCATTGCAGTTCCCTGCTTCTGGGACTGGGTTCATGTGAACAGGGGACCACTGCAAAAGCACCTGGCTTTCCAGGAGGGCGGTAAAGTAAAAGTACGTAAAGGGTTAAAATGCAGCAAGCCTGCAATTCACTTCTGCCGAGAAACGTTTTTTATTTGTTTTTGTCGATCCTAGATCACACCGGAGTGAGCAACAGAAAAGGTTGATAAGGATTCTATCCCAGACTCCCTTTAGAACTCCCTGTTATAAGACAAACACACAGCCCTTGCTATGTACATGTCATCTCTATTGGCACACATTGCACTGCTTCTAGTGATGATCCCTATATACACAATATTATGTATTGTAACAGCAGAGGGGCAATCTGATCCCCACTATATCGGCACTAAAAGCAGTGCAAGGTCTGTCAGTAGAGATGTTTTATGGAAAGCAAGGACTGTATTTTTCCTTATGATGGCGAGTGGTAAAGGGAGTACTGGGGAGATAATCCTTATCAGCCCTGTCTGCCTGCCCTCCATGCTGCTCACACCAAACTGGACTCCAAGGAGTGAACTGCTGGCTGTTTGCTGTTCTTTAACCCTGAGTGCCAGACAGATGTCCAGTCCATTGGATACCTTGTTGTTATTTAACCCCTTGAGTTCTAGACACTGCTCTACAAAAATGTGTGATTCAGAACATTGTTATAAATTATTTTAGCAACCACAAAGCCCTGCCACTGCCTTGATTTAATACTTCCATGTAACATATTTGTAGAACAAGTAAAATCACTCACTATTTTCCCTTCACATCTGTTACAAGCAAATATATGTGCCTCTTCATGTCCTTGTGCCTACATTCACCCTTGTTTCTCTCACTTATTCCTTTTATTTGTAGCCTTTGTCACTTGCCTCTTTCCCCTTACTTATACCACTTGCTCCTCTCTCACCCCCTTACCTCTCGCTTACCCCTCCCCCCTTGCCTCTCACTTACCCCTCTCCCCCCACCACTTTACAACTTGCTCCTCTTTCCCCTCTTGCCTCTCACTCCTCTCTCTCCCCCTTACATCTCCCATTTACCTCTTCCTGTTACTGCTCAACAACTTGGAGCAGGGGTGGACATTGTGAGGCCCACCAGCAGCTGTTGAACAACAAGTACCAATGTCATCTGTAGTTCAACAACAGCTGGAGGCCCTCAGGTTGCCCAGGTTTGCCTTATAGGGAAAACTACAAAAATAAAATAAAATAAAAATAAAGGTGAAATTGGGTTAAGATCAAACCCTTTGAATGCCAGGGGACTGAGCAAGATGTTGCTTTCCAATTACTTACCTCTCTCACACTCAAAGGTTTGGTTTATTAACAAGTCAAAATATTTTAAATGTACTACGTTGTAAAAATAAATATTATTGGGGGCTGTTGGCCACCTAAATCCAATGGATATCTTATTTGAGGTTCTCACCTAGTAACACCAGGATTTTGCTACTTGTGGCATATAATGGAGTATGACACTAGTGGTGGCATAAAACTCTATTTCTCTGGTGGTGGCATAAAAAGCTATTGCTCTAGTGGTGGCATATAACTCTGTATTGCTTTGATGGTGACATATAACTGTATTGATGTATTGGTGGCATATAAATGTATTGATCTGGTGGTGGCACATACCATAAAATCTTGTGTATAATACGCACAATTTTGCCCCCTTCACTTTATGTGAAGTGGGGGGGTGTATTATACATTAAAAAATGCCACTGCTGTACTGCTTGCCTCCTCTCCCTCTCCGTAGTTCAATTTTGTTATCCTGACAGGGTCCCTGTGAGCGGCATGTTTGCATCTTCCACCCTGCGAGGATATATATGGGCAATACCATATATATATGCTATATGATTTGGATCTATGTATTGCCCTGTGAGGACCTTGAGGTCCTTGCAAGACATTACCACTGGTGAGGCAGAAGAGGTCCTGACAGCAATGCTGGAAGCGGGCAGGAGATGCAAGCATGCCTCCCGCTGGGACCCTGTCAGGATAACTAAATTGGACTACAGAGGGAGGAGAGGAGGCCATGGGTAAGCGGGGAGGGAGGAAAGCAGTGCAGCAGTGACAATTTTTGTGTTTGTTTGTACACAGGCACTCTTGTTTTCCCCAAAAATCTTTGGTATAATGTTCAACTGCGTATTATACACAGGTGAGTATTATACCCGAGATTTTACAGTAACTGTATTGCTCTGATGGTGACACATAACTCTGTATTGTTATGATGGTGGCATAAAACCCTGTATTGCTGTGTTGGCGACATAAAACTGTATTGCTCTGGTGGTGGCATATAACTCTGTTGCTCTGGTGGTGGCATATAAGTCTGTATTGTTTCGGTGGTGGCATATAACTCTGTATTGCTGTGCTGGTGGCATATAACTCTGTATTGCTCTGGTGGTGGCATAATAACTCTGTATTGCTGTGCTGGTGACATAGAACTGTATTGCTCTAGTGGTGGCATATAACTGTAGTGCTCTTGTGGTGACATGTAACTCTGTAGTACTATTTTAATTGACTATATTGACCTTAGTAAACTACAGATGAATTGTATTGTTTTAAAGCACTTCCACTAGTCCTAGGGTACCGGTATTTTTTTATTGAGCCTGATTCAGGCTGTGCATTTGTGTAATATAGGTTATGTGTCAGGAATGTGTTAATGTGTAAAATAAATGTTTTCTATATTAATGCCTTGGAGCTTTGAGAACCTCTCTAGCACCCAAAGAGTTAATACAGACAAGTGGAATATGTTTTATTTTGGGTTTGTTTTAGTTTGGAATCTGAATAATCCCTTTGGCTGCTATGGTGCCCTTCCATTTTGAAAGGGCAGGGTGGCAGGGGACTATGGCTTCTGTTTCCTCACTGTAGCTTCTGAGTTTGGTATGGCACTCAGTAGCATTAAAGTCTTTCGTGCCAGAGGGCTGAGCAACACACTGCTGTCTATATACGTGTAAAAGCTTATATATGACCTGTCCTGAACATAGTCAGTGTAAATTTGTTTTAGGATGTGTGGGATATTAATTTTCTATTGTTTTTTTTTTATATTTGCTTAGAAAAGGTTTGGATTCCTCATCATGGCATTTTGCCAATTTAGAGACCATGTAAGTAATTGTGTTGTACATCTGTACATATTTTTCATGCGTGCTAGGAACATCTGGATAATGGTTACTCCTTATTTCTATTTGTTATTGTTATGGGTGGGGTTTAATAGAGTTGGGGCTTAAATGGGGTGGAGTTTAATAGAGACGGGGCTAAGGGGCCCCTTCTTCGAGTCTGCAGGGGGGCCCCTGCATTTTGTGTTACGCTTCTGCGCCGCACACTGGTAACCAACAGACTAGATGTACAGTAAGCCGTAAGGCAGTGGAGCGAACCAGCACCCGCGCACTGGTAACCAACAGACTGGATGTATAGTAAGCCGTAAGGCAGTGGAGCAAACCAGCGTCCGCACTCTGGGAACCAGCAACTAAATGATAGTAAGCCGTAAGGCAGTGGAGCGACCCAGCGCCCGTGCACTGGTAACCAACAGACTAGATGGATAGTAAGCCGTAAGGCAGTGGAGCAAACCAGCGTCCGCATGCTGGGAACCAGAAGGATGGGAATGTCGCCTGAGCGACCGAGGAACAAGGTCGCCACAGACGAAGGAGACTGGACGCAGGAGATGAACAGGAACCAGCACAACGATGGTCAACCGGATCAGGAACGGCAACGAGGACTGGCAGCAGGAAACAGCAACGTCAGATGACTCCAACCGGAACAGGCACTGGAACAGGTACGGCTGAGCAGGAGACTCAGGAACTGGACGAACTCAGGTTAACAGGAACACAGCTATAGGCCCATGAATCTTCAGTAACATAATGAAAGTGGAGGCAGCCAGAGACACCACGAAAGGGCAACCAAAGGATGCCCAAACTCAGTTTAAATAAGCAAGGTGAGGCGGGCTGAAGACAGCCAGCCAATGGGAGCCCCCTACAGGTGATAGACACAAAAAGGCAGCAATCACGGGCACCGTGATAAACGGACTGGGAAGTGCCTAGAGATGTCAAAGGTATACAGCGCTTTGTGGGCTTTGCAAATTATTATAGATGATTTATTCAGAATTTCTCTTCCATCATTGCTCCCATTACTGCATTAACCCACAAGGGCGCTGATGCTCGGAATTGGCCTTCTTTGGCATTGGCTGCCTTTGACAAACTTAAGAAAGCATTTACCACCGCCCCCATTCTTCATTTTCCGGACTCGTCAAGGCAATTTATCCTAGAAGTTGATGCTTCAGAACAGGGTGTGGGGGCCATCCTGTCTCAGAGGGATCCCTTGTCCAATAGGATGCATCCCTGCTCCTTTTTCTCACGGAAATTTATGACTGCCCAACGTAATTATGATGTGGGCAATAGGGATCTATTGGCTATTATCCTTGCCTTACAAGACTGGCGTCATCTCCTGGAAGGATCATCTCATCCAATTTTAATTCTTACCGACCATAAGAATCTTCAATATTTGGAGAAAGCTCGCCGGCTTAATCTTCAGCAAGCCCGCTGGGCCTTGTTTTTTACTAGATTTAATTATATCATCTCTTACCGACCTAGATCGAAGAACACTAAGGCTGACGCCCTTTCTCGTCAGTTCGAACCTAGTCCGGAGGCCTCCTTTGAACCTATTATTCCTGCCGAACGCATTGTGGCTCCTCTGTCATCTGCCACTTTAACGAAGATCCAGCAAGCGCAGACCGTTCCATCTGCAGGCCAACCTCCTCAGACGTGGTTTGTTCCTCCGCAATTTCATTCTGAGATTCTGCAATGGATTCACTATTCTCCAGTGTCCGGTCATCCAGGGGTTCATAAGACCATTGGGCTAGTCCTAAGGAAGTTTTGGTGGCCCTCCCGTAAGGGTGATGTAAGAGAATTTGTACTTTTCTGTGCTTCTTCTGCCCGTCACAAGCCTTCCCTACACTCTCCAGCCGGCTTGCTGTGTCCTTTGCCTGTTCCTTCTGCTCCGTGGACACATCTTTCTATGGATTTTGTGGTTGATTTGCCCATATCGAAGGGTTGTGATACTATCTTTGTGGTGGTGGACCGATTCTCTAAGCAGGCCCATTTTATTCCCCTTTCAGGTCTTCCGTCTGCTACTGCTATGGCAGATATTTTTCTTTCTCATGTTTTTCGACTCCATGGCTGTCCTGAACATATTGTTTCTGATAGGGGTTCACAGATTGTGGCAAAGTTTTGGAGGGTGTTTTGTGCTCGTCTTCAGATTACATTACACTGGTCATCAGCCTACAATCCTCAGTCCAACGGTCAGACTGAACATACTAATCAGTCTTTGGAATTGTTTCTACGTCACTTTATGGAAGTTGATCAACACTCTTGGATGGAGGTTCTTCTGTTTGCTGAGTTTGCCTTTAACAGGTACCATGAATCTTTACGGTGCTCACCTTTTTTTGCCGCTTTGGGTTATAATCCTAAGTTCCTTCCCTGTTCTTCTCCTTCGCAAGTTCCCACAGCGGATACGGCCGTTGATGATTTGGTCCACCTGTGGTCCGTTATTCAGTCCCGTTTGTAGCAGGCTGTGGCCACTCAGAAAACTGCTGCTGATAAACGGTGCTCTCCTGGCCCAACCTACCATGTGGGGGATGAAGTTTGGTTGTCTACTAAGAATTTGCATCTTCAAGTTCCATCAGCCAAGTATGGTCCTCGGTACATCGGTCCTTACAAGATTACTCGTCAGTTGTCTCCAGTTACCTTCTCTTTCGCCCTTCTACCTTCTTTGTGCATTCATAATGCTTTTCACATGTCTCTGCTCAAACCAGTCCGTCAGACCCGGTTCTCGTGGAGGCAACCACCTCCTCCGCCCGTTGAAGTGGATGGAGAAACTGAATATGAGATTCAGCAGATTTTGGATTCTCGTACGGACAACTTCAGTACCTAGTGGACTGGATAGGGTATGGTTCCGAGGACCGTTCTTGGGTTGCTGTTAAAGACATGCATGCCCCTGATCTTATTTAGCAATTTCATGACACCCATCCTGCCAAACCCAGTCGCCCGGAGGTCTCCCCTTGATTGGGGGGCTGTGTCATGTGTCCCATTGGCTGGCGCTCCTTTTTAGTGCTGTGGGACTCCTGCAGCAGTGCCCGATTATTCAGGTCAGTTCCTACCTGCGGGCTTGTGGTTCCGGTTTCCGTTGGCTGCCCTCTCTAGTGCCTGTCTTCCTGTCCGGTTTCTGGTTGTCTGTTTCTTCCCTCTCTGGTCCCTGGGCAGCCTTCCAGCTCTCTGGCTTCCGCCTCCGGATTCTCCCTTGTTGGGTGCTCCGGTAAGGGTTCTCCTCCTCTGCGTCTAGTTCCTCCCCGCTTGTTGAGCCTTCCGAAGCGGCTGGGTCCCGCTGTGTTGTACTTCCTGAAGCGACCATGTCCCACTGAACTAGCTTCCTGAAGCGGCCGTGTCCCGCTGACCCATCCTCCTGAAGTGGTTGTGCCCCGCTGTGTAGCACCTCCTGTAAGCGGTCGTGCCCCGCTGTGTAGCGCCTCCTGTAAACGGTCATTCTACACTGTGTAGCGCCTCCTGTAAGCGGAGTGTCCCACTGTGCTGAGCTTCCGGTAAGCAGCGTTCCATTTTGGAGGTACTTAGGCCTCTGGCTCCCATGGCTCAGGGCCTGTGGGGACAGCTCCCGCTGCCCCACTGGTTGTTCTCCCAGCTGCCTGTTGCCCCCCAGCCACCTTCCCATTTTGGGCCTGGGAGGTTGTGCTGGGTTGTTTGTGGCAGCGTTCTGCCACCAGGGGGGTTGGTACTCCTGCTTCCCTTTCACTGGTGGGGATCTCAGGAGGGGACATTAGTAGGTGGGTCAGCTCCATCATCCCAGGCTCCCTGCTGTCGGTAGACACTCTCCTGGATCCTATCCTGGTAAGTGGGGTGTGGGGGTGCTCCTCCCTCCTGATCTCTGGTGCCCTTGGGGGGTACAGTGGGTCTCAGGTTCCCTGCTCTGCTTTTAGGATATTCACCCTTTCTTCAGGTGTGGGAGTCCCTGAAGTCACTGTTCTCTCTCTCTCTCTATCTCTTCCTTGCTAGGGGTTTCCTGGGGTTGTCACTTCTCTGTGACTATCGCTAGGTACCTCTATTACCATCAAGGTGTGCCGTTAGGCTATCCTACGACATTCCACCTTCCCATCTACATTACCAGCCTGTCAGTGGTTGGAGTCCGTTGGGTATAGGCACATCACTATTCTGTCCTGTTCCTGCAGCTTCTGTGTTCAGTCCTGCATCTAGTGGTCCGTTGTCTGGTTCTTCCTCAGTGTACCAATCTCTCATCCTGGTCTGGTCCCTGGCTCAACTGGGGTCGGACATCTGGCTTCACGGCCAGCAACTTTAACCGGCTACGGCCACAGCAAGAGAGATTGGCAACTGACTACGCACACCAGCGTCACACCCTGACGTTGCTCCCCAGCTACTGGACCAGACAATCCCACGGCAGCTTTGCAATCTAGCAGCAACCCTCAGCTCCGAACTCTAGCTTCCATGCCGTGTCCACAGTATCCAGATTCTGAGGCCGTGACAAGTCGTTCCTCATACGTCAAGTCCTCCATTCCCTTAATTAATTTTGCTGATCTTCACTGTACCCTCTCTAGTTCTAGTATATCCTTTTTCAGAACTGGTGCCAAAAACTACACTGAATACTCAAGGTGAGGTCTTACCAATGATTTGTACAATGGCAAAATAATGTTATCCGCTCTTGTTTCAATACCTTTTTTTTATGCAAGACAGGCTTTTGTTTGCCTTTGCTACTGCTGTTTGACATTGGTCACTGTTTCCAAGTTTGTAGATGACAAGGATACCAGGTCTTTCTCTAGCAACAAGTTCCCTAAAATGATTCCATTAACTTTACAATGGAATACAGTGTGCTCTGGAATAAGTGGACCGTTGGTGAAACACAGCATTGAAAAAGTGTTATAATACACTGATTTTGGGTTTACATCCTAACCTGCAGTAAGAAGGTTAAAGGGTTAAAGTTTAAAAGGTTGTTTGTTCTGGGAGTGTGTGTAATTAATTAAGGGTGGGGGTTTGTGAACAATCACCTGTGTAGGCCTGTATAAATCTAGGTACAGGATATTAGAAAAGAAAAGAAAGGTGCTTGCCTTATAGGGAAGCTAGCCAATCAGGAAATATAATTTTTTTTTTTTTTTTTTTTTTTAAATAAACATTAACCCCCTGAGTGCCAGAGGAGCAAACAGCGTGCCATTAATTAACATGCCGCGCACCCCCAGCACCCAAAGGGACACAGAAAGAAACCGGAGAAAAACTAACTGTAACATAAAAATAACTTAAAGATGAAATATGAGCTGAAATGAATCCTGAAGGGGGGACACCGAGCAGAGCACACCATTTAAAGCCCACTGGGAGGTAAAAACTGACATACTCCCAGTGGCAAGGGCTTGGGTGTACTCTGCTCGGATACGGGACCGCACAAATACCCGGAACAAAGCTTCAGGCGTCATTGGAACCTCCCCTGACAGTACCTGCTTACTGGACACATAGATGGCCATCTTAGCCTGCGCCAGGAGCAGGTTTATGAGGAGGTCCTCAGCCCTACTGTGCCGGGACACTGTGCACCCAAAAATGAAAAGGTGTGGAGAGAAGTGCAGCCAGAACTGCAGGAGGAGGCCCCTCAGGAATGACAAGAGGGGCTGCAGTCGGCTGCAGGCGAAATAGGCATGATAAACAGACTCACCCCAGCCACAGAAAGGACAAGTGACAGGGGAGTCCGTGAAACGGGCCAGGTACTCCCCCGTGCTCAGTGCACCATGGAGCACTCTCCAACTCAAATCCTCGATGGGTCTGGGCACCAAGGTGGAATAGAGTGTCCTCCACCGGGGTCTCACGTCAACCACTCGCCTCCAGATGGTGTCTGGGCGACCGACGAGGGTGAGGAAGTGCACTGTGTGGAGCACGAGGGAATACAGCCTCTTCCTCGGCATGCCACGGAAACATGCTGAGAGTATCACCCCCAACCGGCTTAAGTTGGGGGCTGGAGAAGCCAAGGGGGACTGACGAGGCTTTGGTTGTATGCTTACAGCCGGAGGCGAGGGTTCCACAGGTAGATGTGGCTCTCCGGCCTGTAAGGCCCCGTCAATGAAGGTGCGCGAGTAGGGGTGGATGGCAAGCTTGATCTCCTGGAGCAAACAGTACGGAACTCTGGGACTATGGAAACCCATACGGTGCATAAGCACATCGGGCTCCACCCAGTCCGCCCGTTCATAGTCCAGGAGATCCCCGACTCGGGTCATCCGTGCTTGGCAAAGGCGATGACATATGCTATGGGCTTCCAACATCCGAGCCCCC
Source organism: Rhinophrynus dorsalis (assembly GCA_037306005.1). NCBI lineage: Eukaryota > Metazoa > Chordata > Amphibia > Anura > Rhinophrynidae > Rhinophrynus > Rhinophrynus dorsalis. Next base: position 297,283,492 of record CM074723.1, on the reverse strand, counting down.
ACAGCTGGATTATATAGCAGGGGCTCAGCTAGAATGTCTGCCCCCTGCGCTGTGCCCTGCCTTGACACGGAGACCATGCTCCAGGCCTTGAGGGTTTCCCGGTAGTATACCGGCAGCACTGAGAGGTCGCTCCCAAACCCCTCAGGCTTGATGATGAATAGTTGACGGTCATACCCCATATTGCGCAACTGGCGATAGAAGCTGGAGGCCAGCGCGCACCACTGCGGTGAAGGGTCTGCGTACAGGTATCTCTGCAGGTACTGGAGGAGGAAGGTGTGCACTTGAGTGTGTATACACACCATTCCTTGACCGCCCTCTCCCAGTGGGAGGCACGCCACACCCGCAGAGACCCAGTGCTTCCCCATCCAGAGAAAGTCCAGCAGCATTCTCTGGATTTTGCTGATGAACTCGGGGGTCGGGCTAAGGCAGATCAGCCGGTGCCACAGCTGTGAGGCCACCAGCTGGTTGATCACCAAAGCCCTCCCCCTTAGGGAAAGCACTTTCGCAAGATCCCTCCACAGTCCCATCCGAGAGAGTACTCATTCCTCTAGTTCTTTCCAGTTTGCAGGGACTGTGGGATTCGCAGCGGACAGGTAGACTCCAAGGTATTTCAAAGCTGTAGCCTCCCACTTGATGTTACGGAAGGTGGGAGGCAGGGAGTCTACCTGTATGGGACCCTCTAAAAGGCCTGTGCATTTGGACCAGTTGATCTGAGCAGAAGAGGCAGCTGTATAAACCTCTTGGCATCCTTTAGCCCGCTCCAGATCAACTAGGTCTTGGGCCACGAGGAGCACATCATCGGCATATGCCGAAAGGACCACCCTCATGTCTGGCTCCTTTAGCACCAGCCCTGTGAGCCTCTTCCTTAACAGACATAGGAAGGGCTCGATGGCTAGTGCATATAGGTGTCTAGACAAGGGGCATCCCTGCCGTACTCCTCGTCCAAATACCAGGGGTGCCGTTAAGGACCAGTTGATCTTAATTAAACACTCTGCAGAGGCATACAGCGTCTTAAGGTAGCCCACAAAGCGTGGGCCAAAGCCGTATGCTTGCAGAGTAGCTATGAGATATCTGTGATCCACTCTATCAAACGCCTTCTCCTGGTCTAGTGAGAGAAGGGCGAGTGACAGACCAGTCCTGCGGGCATAGCAGAGCAGATCCCGGACCAGAAAGATATTATCAAAAATGGTCCGGCCCGGGATTGTATGGGACTGGTCTGAGTGGACCACCTCTGCCAGCACGGACCTGAGCCTTAAGGTGACAGCTTTGGCTACGATCTTATAATCCGTGCTGAGCAGCGAGACTGGCCGCCAGTTTTCGATAAGGCGGAGATCCCCCTTCTTGGGCAGCAAGGCCATTACTGCCCGTCGACAGGAAAGGGGCATCTCACCAGTCTCGAGGGCCTCCGTTAGGACCAGTTGGAAATCAGGTCCTAGAGTCTCCCAAAAGAATTGGAAGAACTCTACGGTCAGTCCGTCCAGCCCCGGAGATTTGCCATGGGGCATTAGACTGAGGGCTTCAGAGAGTTCAGCTAGAGAGATGGGCTGATCCAGCCTCTCTCTTCCACCCTCGCTGACCGTTGGAAGCCCATCCCATAGCACCTTGCAGGCATCTGGAGAGATGGGATCCGGAGAGTACAGGTTGGCATAGAATCTCCGGGCCCTGTCCCGGATGCTCTCCGGATGCAAAAGAGGGGCACCGTCCTCTGCAAGGAGGCAGGTGATATGTCTACAGTTACCCCCCCTCTTCTCCAGTCCGTAGAAGAGGCGTGAGCCGCGATCCATCTCCCAAACGAATCGCAAGCGGCTTCGCACCAAGGCTCCCTTAGCCTGATGCCGTTCCAGGTGACAGAGAACCTCCTTCCTCTCTACGTATTCGCGCTGCAAGGCTTGATCCCTAGATTCAGCAGCCAGCCTTTGCTCGAGGCCAAGCACCTCCCCCCGGAGTGCCTCAATCTCGGCAGTGCGCTGACTGCTCACACCCCTAGTATACTCCTGACACAAGAGTCTCAAGTGAACCTTGCCCACGTCCCACCACTGACTCAGCGTGGCAAAGTCACCCTTGAAACCCCTCCAGTCCGCCCACCTCTCCCGGATCAATGCCGCAAAGCCCTCGTCCTCCAACAAGGTATTGTTGAAGTGCCAATAGGTGGCTTTTCCCGCCGATGACATGGGTGACAGCTTCACGGACACACAGTTGTGGTCCGTGAACGGGGCCAACCTAATGGCACTGGACCGGGCCCGCGACATGTAGTGGCTAGATATATAAAGCCTATCGATCCGGGAGTGGGACACCCTACCATCTCTCACCCTGACATAGGTGAAAGTGTCTGATGCCCCTGGGTGCTGCTCTCGCCAGATGTCGACCAGGGAGTAGCGGGTGATGACCTCCCTCAAGGCCGACGCGGATGGTGGATAATGCTCTGTCCCGACACGGTCCAGAGCTTCGAGTGTGCAGTAGAAATCCCCCCCGATAATCAAACACTCATCCGAATCGACCGACTCCAGATAGGTCGACAAACTAGCAAAGAACCTCACCCTCTCCGGTCCTGCAGAGGGTGCATACACGTTCAGCAGATTAAACGTGCAGCCTAGCTCTCGGACCCGGAGATGCAGCAGACGGCCTGGGATAACAGCCTTCGCACTCAGCACCTCAGGCTGAAAGGACTCTGAGAACAGGGTCACCACTCCACATGACACCTAAGTGAAGTGGCTAAAGAAAACCCTGCCTCGCCACTCCAGATGCCAGTTGGCTTCAGCCTCCGGAGTGGTATGGGCTTCTTGCAGGAAGCTCACAGAGTACCCCCCTTGCTGTAGATAGGAGAGTACCTGGAACCTGCGAAACCCATCCCTACAGCCATTGGTATTAAGGGTGCTGATGCTCAGAGCCATTACTGTGTGTCAGGATATGCTTTCGTCCCATCTCCTAGCGAGGCCTGATGGGACAGACACAAATTTAAGAACTTGCGGGCGCGGATATGTTCGGCAGACCCGAAGTTCTTGGCCCAATTGCTGGCCCTAAGATATTCTCTGAGAGAGTGGATGATTAACGGCAGATCATTCCACCTCTCAAGGGCCAGACGCACCTTCTTTTTATTTTGTCCGCGAAGGGTGCTCTCAAGGAAAGCTGTTATTTCCTTGGCAGGGATGACAGGGCTAGGTGTAGGTATTGAGGCTGCAGAAGCCTCACTGCCATCCCTGGGCTCCTCCTCGCTGAGTACTTTGTAAACCCCCTTCTCCTCTAAGGGGGTAAGCCTTCTCAGCTTGATCTTAACACTCCCACTTCTAGATGTTATTGAAGTGGGGTCTAATACACCCTTCGCGACTGGACCCTGAGAGGATTCTTGTGCCCCCTTGCTAGTACTAGGGACACACTCAGGGGTAGCTGGCTGAATGGCGGCAGACGGCTTGGTGACATGGGGAGCTTTGGAGGCCTTATATGCCTCCTCAGCCTTCTCCACCGCCGCCTGCGCAGCTTGGATGATGCTAAGGTTGGGATCAGTGGCTGAAGTGGGAGGAGGGATTTCCGAGGTTGTAGCAGTCACCTCCACGGTATTAATAGGAGGGACTGCTTGGTCACCCACCTCCATTACCACTGCCCCTGTTGCGTCACCCTCCCCTGGATTTTCCTCTACAGGGTCCTGAATGGGAGTTACGCTTAAGTCTATCGCCTCCAGGAGTGGCATATCCTGGGGAGTTGGTATTACCCCAGTGTCGCCACTGGAGAGTGACCCTGGAGGGAGAGGCTGACTGTGGTCCCCAAAGCTCAGCACCTTAGGGACACTAACTGCCCATTCTGCAGGGGCTTTATTGGGCCTCCCTTCATACATCAGGAGCAAGACAAGCTGCATAGCTATTGGCAGGCTGTCTGCCCCTGTCTCCTCAGGGAGACCCTTATTCCCCTGCACATTCCCCAGACCCTAGAAACATAGAAACATAGAAACATAGAAGATTGACGGCAGAAAAAGACCACCTGGTCCATCTAGTCTGCCCTTTAGTATTCCTTTATTGTTATCTTAGGATAGATACATGTTTATCCCAGGCATGTTTAAATTGTGTTACTGTGGATTTATCAACCACCTCTGCTGGAAGTTTGTTCCAAGTTTCTACTACTCTTTCAGTGAAATAATATTTTCTAATGTTTTTCTTGATTTTTCCTCCAACTAGCCTCAGATTGTGCCCCCTTGTTCTTGTATTCAGATTCTTATTAATCACACTTCCCTCCTGAACCTTGTTCAGTCCTTTAACATATTTAAAGGTTTCAATCATGTCCCCCCTTTCTCTTCTTTCCTCCAGACTATACATATTTAGATCTCTGAGTCGTTCTTGATAAGTTCTATGCTTTAGACCTTCCACCATTTTTGTAGCTCTTCTTTGAACCCGCTCAATTTTAGTTATATCCTTTTGCAGATGAGGCCTCAAGAACTGTACACAGTATTCCAGATGTGGTCTCACTAGAGCTCTATACAGAGGGATCACAATCTCCCTCTTCCTGCTTGTTATACCTCTAGCTATGCAGCCAAGCATACGATTTGCTTTCCCCACCGCCTGGTTGCATTGGTTACTCATCTTGAGGCTGTCAGAGATGACCACCCCCAAATCCTTCTCTTCTGAAGTCTTTGCTACCACAGAACTGCCAATACGATAGTCAGATTGAGGGTTTCTTTTCCCCAAGTGCATTATTTTACATTTGGAAACATTGAACTGAAGTTTCCATTGTTTTGACCACTTATCTAATAGTGCCAAATCATTCTCCATATTACAGACACCTCCTGGAACATCAACCCTATTACACACTTTTGTGTCATCAGCAAACAAGCAAACCTTCCCTGCCAAGCCTTCCCTTATGTCACTTACAAATATGTTGAACAGAACAGGGCCCAGAACAGATCCTTGTGGCACTCCACTTGTAACCAGTCTCTGCTCAGAATACACTCCATTAACAGCAACCCTCTGGTTTCTGTCCTTCAGCCAACTGCAGATCCACTGAACTATCCAGGGGTTAAGTCCAATTCTTGATAATTTATCTATCAGCTCTTTATGGGGAACTGTATCGAAAGCTTTACTGAAATCCAGGTAGGCGATATCCACAGCACCACCTTCATCCAGCACTTTAGTTACATAGTCAAAGAAATCAATGAGATTAGTCTGACAGGATCGGCCCTCAGTGAAGCCATGCTGGTTTGGGTCCATCAGGTTGTTTTTTGTTAGATGGTCAATTATCTTCTTCTTTAGAAGAGTCTCCATCATTTTTACCACTACAGATGTCAGGCTGACTGGCCTGTAGTTACTAGCTTCTTCTTTACTACCCTTCTTGTGAATGGGTACAACATTGGCCATTCTCCAATCATCAGGAACTTCTCCCGTAAGAAGGGACTGGTTATACAGATTAGTCAGGGGGCCAACTATGACAGATCGGAGTTCTTTAAGAACTCTAGGGTGGATTCCATCCGGACCCATCGCTTTATTTGACTTTAGCCGGACAAGTTCCTCTAGAACATCGGCCTCTGAAAACACTGGGGCTAAAATTATACAACTAGAGGCAATGCTGTGTTCAGCCATTTTCTGATTATGAGGGCCGCCGTCTGAAAAAACTGAGCAGAAGTAGTTATTCAGATGGTCAGCGACCGCCTTTTCCTCTTCTATATACTGATAATGAAACCAGTTACCAGCTACACCCAAATAGACACCTATGCACACTATGCAGAAACCAAAACAAGCCAAATACAAACTTAAGCACTAATGATCCAAATTAACCAAAGTAAATAAACACACAATTCAAACTAAATACTAAATGCAACACAATTCCAAGTACTACAACATAAGCAGTATTAATGAATGATAGTAAGATTTTTTTATTTATTTTTTTTTTTTTTAAGTTTTTTGTCTACAATAGAAAAGAAGAGAGAAGTAAGAGTGAAGTAATAGTAATAGCCTGAGCTTACCTCAAGCTTGACTTAAGTACTGCAGTTTTTGAAACTACACACTTCTGTCTGTCTGCTGCACTTGTGTCTGGCTGCAAACTACTTACAGAGACCCTTGGCCACATTATCCCCCGCCAGGTCTGGGGGGAGAGGTGTGTGGTCTGCACCTGGCTGGCTGAGATTAATAGCCAGATCAGACAATGTCACCACTTGAGGAGGCGATGGATGGCTCCTCTTTTTTACTTTGGAGGGATAGGAGATAAGCTCCTCCCATTCCTCCAGGGTCCCCCTATTGGTCTTATATTTCCTCTTCCTTGGGGCGTCATCCTTAGAAGAGGAGGTGCCGCCGCTCCCCGTGCCCTCTTTAGAGGGCTGAGATCTTTCCTCCCTCCCCTCATCCCCTACACTTGCTGAAGTGTTTATACTTGGGGCGGGGGGGGGATGGCACCGGGGCAGCGGCAACACAGGGGGTAGTGGTGACACTCTTCTCCTTCCTCCCTTTTGCTGCAGCATCAGAAGTAGCTGCAGCTACTGATATTTTTGCTAGGGAGGAAGGAGGCATGGAGGCTGCGGTGGTGGGCTTTGGAACAGCCTCCTTATAGCTCTCTGAAGGGGGGGCTTTCCCTTTTGAGGGCCCTGCAACGGTGGTCTTAGCAGGGCTGGGTGCTGTACGTGAGGTGCTTGTGACTGGCACTTGAGCTGGGGCTGATGTTTTAGAACGCTGCCCCTTGGGGCAGCTCTGGCGTGTATGCCCCAGCTCCTTACAAGCAAAGCACCTCACTTTTTCTGTGCTGTAAAATATGCGGTACAGCACCCCCTCAAAATGAACCCCAAAGGACCCTTCTATACTGTCTGCACCCGGAGGCAGGAGGACTTGTGCCTGCCTCTTAAAAGAGAGCACATGTTTAAGTGCTCTCTCTTTGCAGCCCAGGGGAATCTTAGTGATATTAGATTTCAACTCCCCTAGGGCTTGCAAGTGGGGGCGCAGCAAAGGGTCCGGTAGGAAGGGGGGCACATTAGATAGTACCAGACGTGTGCCCATCCCTTCCAGGGGTTCCACAGGGATTTAAGTCCCCCCCAGTGTGAGCCCCCTCTGCACCAAAGTATGTGCAGCAGCCAGCGTACGTAAAAATAGTACAGCTTTGCCGTACATTTTGCTGGCTGCTACAACTGCAGAGCTGCAGCCTTTACATATGCCCCTATGCCATGAACCCCAGACATTATGCATCTGACTCCATGCCTCCTAGATAGTTGCTCTCCCCCAGAGTTGGCATGACTGTGGCTGGCACTAAGCACCTGTGCAAAAGATCTAGTAATAGTAGGTGCTACAGGGGCAGTGCCAGTAGGAGCAGCCTGAGTAGAGGCAGCGGGAGCCTGAGGTCTGGGGCTTGCTGCTTGGGACACAGCAGGGCTACACCTAGTATTTCCAGGATCCCTTATTCCATCTTTGGGATCCTGAGGCCTCTTTATGCCCTTCCCCATTTTAAGTCAAATAAAGAAATAAAATAAAAGGAAGGAATTTTTATTTATATATATTTTTTGTTGGTTTGTTTTTTAAAGAGAGAGGTGAGAGAGAGGGAGAGGGAGAGATGCAGTGCTATGCACCTGGCACTGGGAGGGTTAACAGAAAAATAGGTGTTTTAAATCTCTGTCCCTCCCAGCTGCTTTTATCTCTCCCTCAGGGACAGTAAAATGAAAAGGAAACTTAAACAAACATAAAATAATTTTCCCACCACCCACCAAACCAAAAAGTGTTGAAAAGAAAACAAAACAACTGAAGTCAATTAACTAATTGAGTAGCACCAGGAGTGGGGGAAGGGTCAGGGGAGTGCTGCTGGGTTGGAAGCCCTCAGGAAGTGAGCCCTTTCTGGAAAATAAACTCAAGCTTCCTGGGGCTTTGAAATTAGATAAAACAAATCAAAGAAAATAAAGTAAAACAAAATTTTCTTCTTAAACAAAAAGAAAGAGGGAGAGCTGCAGTGCTGTGCACTGGCACTGGGAGGGTTAACAGTAATGAAAGATGTTTAAATTCTTTCCCTCCCAGCTGCTTGCTTCTCTCCCTCAAAATAAAATTTAAATTCAAAAATAAACTTAAACTAACAGAAAATAATGTTCCCCACCACCCACCAAACAAAAGTTTTTCAAAATAAATAAAAGAATCAAATTAAATCAAAGTAGAAAAAAGACCCAGCAGCAGGGGATGGGTCAGGGGTGTGCTCTGGAGAAAGGAGCCCACAGGAAGTGAGCCTTGTTGGGCAAGAAGCTGCTGCTTCCTGGGGCTCAACTTAAAAAGTGCAAAAATCAACTAAAAATTCACCCAATTTTCCCCAAAAAGAAATAAAACCTAACTAAACTCTTATTCAACTAAACTAACTAAAAAGAATCACAAAAGAAAAGAAAACTCCCCTCAAAGAGGCCTTTTCAGAGAGCTTCCTAACACACAACCTCTCTCCTACAACCTCAGTCAAAAGCTAGGGACAGGATATTAGAAAAAGTAGACAGTATTCTTTTTTTTTTTTTTTTAAGAAACATTAACCCTCTGAGTGCCAGAGGAGCAAACAGCGCGCCATCATTCAACGCGCTGCGCACCCCCAGCACCCAAAAGGTCATAAAAGAAAGAAGAAAAACTGAAGTGCAACATAAAAGTATTTTTTTTTTTTTTTAATAAACATTAACCCCCTGAGTGCCAGAGGAGCAAGCAGCGTGCCATTAATTAACACGCCGCGCACCCCCAGCACCCAAAGGGACATAGAAGAAACTGGAGAAAACTAACTGTAACATAAAAATAACTTAAAGATGAAGTATGAGCTGAAATGAATCCTGATGGGGGGACACCGAGCAGAGCACACCATTTAAGGCCCACTGGGAGGTAAAAGATAACATGCTCCCAGTGGCAAGGGCTTGGGTGTACTCTGCTCGGATACGGGAGCGCACAAATGCCCGGAATAAAGCTTCAGGCATCATTGGAACCTCCCCTAACAGTACCTGCTTCCTGGACACATAGATGGCCATCTTAGCCTGCGCCAGGAGCAGGTTTATGAGGAGGTCCTCAGCCCTACTTGTCCGAGACACCGTGCGCCCAAAGATGAAAAGGTGTGGAGAGAAGTGCAGCCAGAACTGCAGGAGGAGGCCCCTCAGGAATGACAAGAGGGGCTGCAGTCGGCTGCAGGCGAAATAGGCATGATAAACAGACTCACCCCAGCCACAGAAAGGACAAGTGACAGGGGAGTCCATGAAACGGGCCAGGTACTCCCCCGTGCTCAGTGCACCATGGAGCACTCTCCAACTCAAATCCCCGATGGGTCTGGGCACCAAGGTGGAATAGAGTGCCCTCCACGGGGTCTCTCGCCCACATCAACCACTCGCCTCCAGATGGTGTCTGGGCGACCGGCGAGGGTGAGGAAGTGCACTGTGTGGAGCACGAGGGAATACAGCCTCTTCCTCGGCATGCCACGGAAACATGCCGAGGGTATCACCCCCAACCGGCTTAAGTTGGGGGCTGGAGAAGCCAAGGGGGACTGACGAGGCTTTGGTCGTATGCTCACAGCCAGAGGCGAGGGTTCCACAGGTAGATGTGGCTCTCCGGCCTGTAAGGCCCCGTCAATGATGGTGCGCGAGTCGGGGTGGATGGCAAGCTTGATCTCCCGGAGCAAACGGAACGGGACTCTGGGACTATGGAAACCCATACGGTGCATAAGCACATCGGGCTCCACCCAGTCCGTCCGTTCATAGTCCAGGAGATCCCCGACTCGGGTCATCCGTGCTTGGCGAAGGCGACAACATATGCTAGGGGCTTCCAACATCTGAGCCCCCACAGCTGGATTATATAGCAGGGGCTCCGCTAGAATGTCTGCCCCCTGCGCTGTGCCCTGCCTTGACACGGAGACCATGCTCCAGGCCTTGAGGGTTTCCTGGTAGTATGCCGGCAGCACTGAGAGGTCGCTCCCAAACCCCTCAGGCTTGATGATGAATAGTTGACGGTCATACCCCATATTGCGCAACTGGCGATAGAAGCTGGAGGCCAGCGCGCACCACTGCGGTGAAGGGTCTGCGTACAGGTATCTCTGCAGGTACTGGAGGCGGAAGGTGTGCACTTGAGTGCGTATGCACACCATTTCTTGACCGCCCTCTCCCAGTGGGAGGCTCGCCACACCCGCAGAGACCCAGAGAAAGTCCAGCAGCATTCTCTGGATTTTGCTGATGAACTCGGGGGTCGGGCTAAGGCAGATCAGCCGGTGCCACAGCTGTGAGGCCACCAGCTGGTTGATCACCAAAGCACTCCCCCTTAGGGAAAGAACTTTCGCAAGACCCCTCCACAGTCCCATCCGAGAGAGGACTCGTTCCTCTTGTTCTTTCCAGTTTGCAGGGACTGTGGGATTCGCAGCGGACAGGTAGACTCCAAGGTATTTCAATGCTGTAGCCTCCCACTTGATGTTACGGAAGGTGGGAGGCAGGGAGTCTACCTGTATGGGACCCTCTAAAAGGCCTGTGCATTTGGACCAGTTGATCTGAGCAGAAGAGGCAGCTGTATAAACCTCTTGGCATTCTTTAGCCCGCTCCAGATCAACTAGGTCCTGTGCCACGAGGAGAACATCATCGGCATATGCTGAAAGGACCACCCTCATGTCTGGCTCCTTCAGCACCAGCCCTGTGAGCCTCTTCCTTAACAGACATAGAAAGGGCTCGATGGCTAGTGCATATAGGTGTCCAGACAAGGGGCATCCCTACCGTACTCCTCGTCCAAATACCAGGGGTGCCGTTAGGGACCAGTTGATCTTAATTAAACACTCTGCAGAGGCATACAGCGTCTTAAGGTAGCCCACAAAGCGTGGGCCAAAGCCGTATGCTTGCATAGTAGCTATGAGATATTTGTGATCCACTCTGTCAAACACCTTCTCCTGGTCTAATGAGAGAAGGGCGAGTGACAGACCAGTCCTGCGGGCGTAGCAGAGAAGATCCCGGACCAGAAAGATATTATCAAAGATGGTCCGGCCCGGGATTGTATAGGACTGGTCTGAGTGGACCACCTCTGCCAGCACGGACCTGAGCCTTAAGCTGATAGCTTTAGCTACGATCTTATAATCCGTGCTGAGCAGCGAGACTGGCCGCCAGTTTTCGATAAGGCGGAGATCCCCCTTCTTGGGCAGCAAGACCATTACTGCCCGTTGACAGGAAAGGGGCATCTCACCAGTCTCGAGGGCTTCCGTATACTAAGGACCATTTGGAAATCAGGTCCTAGAGTCTCCCAAAAGAATTGGAAGAACTCTACGGTCAGTCCGTCCATCCCCGGAGATTTGCCATGGGGCATTAGACTGAGGGTTTCAGAGAGTTCAGCTAGAGAGATGGGCTGATCCAGCCTCTCTCTTCCACCCTCGCTGACCGTTGGAAGCCCCTCCCATAGCACCTTGCAGGCATCTGGAGAGATGGGATCCGGAGAGTACAGTTTTGCATAGAATCTCCAGGCCCTGTCCCGGATGCTCTCCGGATCCAAAAGGGGGGCACCGTCCTCCGAGAAGAGGCAGGTGATATGTCTGCGGTTACCCCCCCCCCTTCTCCAGTCCGTAGAAGAGGCGCGAGCCGCGATCCATCTCCCAAAGGAATCGCAATCGGCTTTGCACGAAGGCTCCCTTAGCCTGGTGCCGTTCCAGGTGACAGAGAACCTCTTTCCTCACTACGTATTCGCGCTACAAGGCTTGATCCCTAGATTCAGCAGCCAGCCTTTGCTCGAGGCCAAGCACCTCCCCCCGGAGTGCCTCAATCTCGGCAGTGCGCTGACTGCTCACACCCCTAGTATACTCCTGACACAAGAGTCTCAAGTGCACCTTGCCCACGTCCCACCACTGACTAAGCGTGGCAAAGTCACCCTTGAAACCCCTCCAGTCCGCCCACCTCTCCCGGATCAATGCCGCAAAGCCCTCGTCCTCCAACAAGGTATTGTTGAAGTGCCAATAGGCGGCTTTTATCGCCGATGACATGGGCGACAGCTTCACGGACACACAGTTGTGGTCCGTGAACGGGGCCAACCTAATGGCACTGGACCTGGCCCGCGACATGTAGTGGCTAGATATATAAAGCCTATCGATCCGGGAGTGGGACACCCTACCATCTCTCACCCTGACATAGGTGAAAGTGTCTGTGTCACGGTTTATTATGACTCTCAGACACAAGTTTTAGGTAAAAAAAATCAATTTTATTGAAATAATAAATGATAACTTAGGATGGCAATAACATACATATATATATATACAGAATATAGCACAGACAGAAGGCAGACTCTACCGGTCCTGTCAATATACCGGACAGGACAGTCTTTAGGCTCTACCGGCCTTGCCAATACCGGGTAAGGCAACCTGCAGATGGAATAGCATAACGGTTTTACCGGCCTTACCAAATTACCGGGCAAGGCAGCCTCAATAGATACACAATGTAGGCTCTACCGGCCCTGCCAATACCGGGTAAGGCAACCTCAGATGGAATGTGGTAAAAGGTTCTACCGGCCTTACCAATACCGGGCAGGGCAGCCCAGAGCTAATAGCAGCAGTCAGATGGAACTGGCAAATTAGCAGAATCGTTAAGCAGCAAGGCTTTGGAGCAAACCAGCGTCCGCACGCTGGGACCAACACAGATAGTATAGCTGATAGGCTTTGGAGCAAACCAGTGACCGCACACTGGCGTAACAAGCAAGTTTGTATAGCCGCAAGGCTTAGGAGCAAACCAGCGTCCGCACACTGGGACCAACACAGATTTGTATAGCTGAAAGGCTTTGGAGCAAACCAGTGACCGCACACTGGTGTAACAAGTGAGTTTGTATAGCCGCAAGGCTTAGGAGCAAACCAGCGTCCGCACGCTGGGACCAACACAGAATTGTATAGCTGATAGGCTTTGGAGCAAACCAGTGACCGCACACTGGTGTAACAAGCGAGTTTGTATAGCCGCAAGGCTTAGGAGCAAACCAGCGTCCGCACGCTGGGACCAACACAGATTTGTATAGCTGATAGGCTTTGGAGCAAACCAGTGACCGCACACTGGTGTAACAAGCGAGTTTGTATAGCCGCAAGGCTTTGGAGCAAACCAGCGTCCGCACGCTGGGACCAACACAGATTTGTATAGCTGAAAGGCTTTGGAGCAAACCAGTGACCGCACACTGGTGTAACAAGTGAGTTTGTATAGCCGCAAGGCTTAGGAGCAAACCAGCGTCCGCACGCTGGGACCAACACAGATTTGTATAGCTGATAGGCTTTGGAGCAAACCAGTGACCGCACACTGGTGTAACAAGCGAGTTAGTATAGCCGCAAGGCTTGGGAGCAAACCAGCGTCCGCACGCTGGGACCAACACAGATTTGTATAGCTGATAGGCTTTGGAGCAATGTCACCAACGCGACCAGGCAGAAGGTCGCCAGGATACTGAAGACAGGTGATGAGATGACAGGAACCAGCAACGATCAGTCAGGTCAGAAAACAGCAGAGAAGTTCAGCAGGAACTGCAACACCAGAGACTAGGCCGGAACCAGGACTGGAAGTACTTCAGCATGCAGGAAACACTGGAACAGTAGAGATCAGGAACTCAGGAACACATGAGATCAGGAACTCAGGAACACTGGAACAGAGGCCCAGCTATCACTAGCATAGTGATAGCAAGAAGGTCAGAAACAACACGAAAGGGCACTCAAAGGGTGCCCAATCCAGGTTTAAATAGTCAATAAGAGGCGGGCTATCTGCAGACAGCCAATAGAAGCCCCCTACTGGTGACAGACAAGACTGCAGCAAATCACGGGCACCGTGATAGTACCCCCCTTTCAAAGACCCCCTCTCCTAGAATAGGGTTTAGGTTTCTGCGGGTAATTGGCATGAAAGGCCCTAGTTAACCTAGGTGCATGAAGGTCCGTACTATCCACCCATGACCGATCCTCAGGACCATACCCTTTCCAATGTACCAGGTACTGTACCCTTCCTCTAAGCCTACGGGAATCAATAATGCTCTGAACCTCGTACTCCTCCTGGCCCTCGACCTCAACAGGTCCTGGCACCACAGGTGTGGTAGTATAGCGATTGCAAACCAGAGGCTTAAGAAGGGACACATGGAACACATTATGGATACGCATGGATGCAGGTAGGTCTAGTGCATAGGAGACAGGGTTAATTTTGCGAATAACTCTGTATGGACCAATAAACCGAGGAGCCAACTTATTAGACGGAACCTGCAGCTTGAGATTTCTGGAGGAAAGCCATACTCTATCCCCAACCTGAAAGGAAACCGCTGGAAGCCTTCTGCGATTAGCATGGCGCTGATGACGCTGAAATGACTGACCAAGTGCCCTCTGAACTTGTGCCCATGTGGAACGGAGTTGCTCGATATGCTCATCCAGAGCTGGAATCTGTTGCGTCTGAAATGAGTCTGGAAGCAAACAGGGCTGGAACCCATAATTAATCAGAAACGGAGAGCTCCCAGATGAAGAATTGACCGCACAGTTCCTGGCGAACTCTGCCCAAGGCAACAAGTCGGACCAATTATCATGATGGTCAGTAACGAAACAACGGAGAAATTGTTCCAAGCCCTGATTAGCTCGTTCAGCGGCTCCATTGGTCTGGGGATGGTAGGCAGAGGAGAAGGACAGCTGTATGCCCATCTGTTGGCAAAATGCCCTCCAAAATCTAGACACAAACTGGCTCCCCCTGTCAGACACCAGTACCCTAGGCACTCCATGCAACCGGAATACTTCTCTGGCGAACACCATTGCCAATTCCTTCGCTGAAGGAAGACCACGGAGGGGCACGAAATGAGCCATTTTAGAAAACCTGTCCACCACCATGAATATAAAGGAGTACCCCTTCGACATAGGCAACTCTCCCATAAAATCAATGGAAACATGAGACCAGGGGCGTTCGCCATTAGGCACCGGTTGAAGCAAGCCCACAGGGAGATGTCTCGGGGTCTTAGCGCGGGCGCAGGTGGCACAGGCATTCGTAAATTCGGCACAATCGTTTCTCATGGAAGGCCACCAAAATAACTGAGAAAGGGACCATAACAATTGGTCTCTACCAATATGTCCCGCAGCCTTAGAGGAATGGTAGGTTTCGAGCAGCCTAGTACGAAATGATTCAGCGACAAAACATTTGCCCACTGGGGTTTCATGGGGAGCGGACCCCTGAGAGGCCAGGATCTCCTCCCCTAGAGGAGAAGTGATACTCGTGCGTATAGTAGCCAGTATTCTATCAGGTTGGATGATAGGAGCTGGTGCTTCCACTCTGTCACTGTCGGCCTCAAATTGTCTTGACAGTGCATCAGCCCTGATATTTTTTGACCCTGGCAAATATGATACAATGAAATTAAATCGAGACAGAAACAGTGCCCACCTGGCCTGACGAGAGGACAATCTCTTGGCCTCCGAGAGATAGGTCAGATTCTTATGATCTGTTAGGATTAAGACAGGATTCTTAGTACCTTCAAGCAAATGACGCCATTCCTTAAGAGCAAGGATAATGGCCAATAATTCTCTGTCACCTATCTCATAGTGGCTTTGAGTGACAGTCAACTTTTTAGAGAAAAACCCACAAGGTCTGAGAGTTCCACCTTTCTCGTGTCGCTGCGAAAGTACTGCCCCGACCCCAATATCTGAGGCATCAACCTCTAACGTAAATGGAAGTAAAGGATTGGGGTGGGATAACACAGGAGCCGCAGCAAATGCCAGCTTCAAATTCTCAAAGGCTTTCTCAGCAGATACCGGCCAACAAGAAGGATTAGCACCCTTGTGCGTAAGATCGGACAGAGGTTTGACAATGGAAGAAAAGTTCTTAATAAACCTCCTATAATAATTAGCGAAACCCAGGAAACGCTGTATGGCTTTAAGACCCTTGGGTTTTGGCCATTGTAGGACAGCTGACAACTTTTCTTTGTCCATGGCAATGCCATCATTGCCAATTATGAACCCCAAGAATGGCACACTGGTTCTATGAAACTCACATTTTTCCATTTTACAAAATAATTTGTTCTCACGGAGTCGTAGCAATACTGCGGATACATCTTTGATGTGCTGTGCCATGTTTTGGGAGTAAATCAGTATATCGTCGAGGTACACCACAACACATGTCTGTAACATATCTCTCAGAACATCATTTATCAGTTCCTGGAAAACTGCGGGTGCATTACACAGCCCAAAAGGCATTACTAGATACTCGTAGTGCCCAGCTCGAGTATTAAAGGCAGTTTTCCACTCATCACCTGCTCGAATGCGAACCAGATTGTAAGCGGCCCGTAGGTCCAACTTGGTAAATATCGAAGCGCCCTTAAGCCTGTCAAAAAGCTCAGTGATGAGTGGTATTGGGTATGCGTTTTTAGCCATTAGTTTATTCAAGCCCCGGTAGTCAATGCATGGTCTTAATTCGCCATTTTTCTTTTTTACAAAAAAGAACCCAGCCCCAGCTGGAGAGGTAGATTTACGTATGATCCCTCTAGCAAGGGCATCAGAAATGTAATCCTCCATAGCCTTATTTTCATCACAAGATAATGGATAAGTGCGTCCTTTCGGAGGTACTGCACCAGGCTGCAATTCAATGCAACAATCATAAGGTCTATGCTGGGGTAGCATACTAGCCTCTCCTTTGCTAAAAACATCGCCAAACTGTTGGTACACATCCGGCATAGCAGAGGAGGTGCACATGACCTTAATAGGCTGGATGACGCACTTGTCCATACAAAACTGGGACCAAGCAGCAATTTCACACTTTTTCCAATCGAATTGTGGGTTATGTAACTGTAACCACGGAAATCCCAATATCACCGCATGGTGCGGGGAATTAATCAGTTGAAACTGCTGCTCTTCTCTGTGAAGTGCCCCAATAGTCATAGACAATGGCATAGTTTCAAATATAACCTGAGGCGGTTCTAAGGGTCTACCATCAATCGCTTCAATAGTCAAGGGGTTTTCTCTTTCAATGCGTGGAACTCCGTGCAATTCAGCAAAGGTATTATCCATAAAATACCCTGCTGCACCGGAGTCAACCAAGGCCAAAACCTCCACAGAGCGTTGTGCCCAAGACAATACCACCTGTATGGTGGGTTTCATTATGCCCGACACTGGGGACGATTGTACACCACCTAGGGCCTGTCCCCCAAGATACCCTAGGTGTGTGCGTTTCCCGGACGTACCGGACAGGAATTTAGCAAGTGCCCTTTTTTACCGCAGTATAAACATAACCCTTGTTTTTTGCGATATAGTCTCTCTGCCTTGGATAGTCTAGTGAAGCCTATTTCCATAGGTTCACTTGTTTCCCGTACTGGTTCACTAGACTTCAATGCCAAGGGAGGGATGGGTGGGCAAAACATGCTACTAGGCTCATTATTTTTTGACCGTAACTTACGATCTCTGGCAATTGATCTCTCACGTATTCTGGAGTCAATTATCATAACATACTCAATGTAATCATCTAGATCAATAGGTAGATCTTTAGCAGCGATTTCGTCTTTAATGTGGTCATTCAGGCCTTGAGAGAAGGCTGCCAATAATGCCTCGTTATTCCAACCTACCTCTGCTGCCAATGTGCGGAATTCAATGGCATAGTCGCCCACTGTACGCCTGCCCTGTTGTATCTCCATAAGGCGTTTGGCAGCAGAGGTGGTTCTACCAGGAGGCTCAAACACTCTTCGAAAGGAACGCACAAATTCACTAAAGTTCTTAGTACAAGGTTTAGCATTCTCCCACAAGGGGTTAGCCCAGGCCAATGCTCTGCCAGTGAGCAGTGATATCGTGAACCCCACTTTACTACGATCATTGGGAAATGCGTGTGCCGTCAATTCCATAAAGATTTCGAGTTGATTGATGAACCCTCTGCAGAGACTAGGGTCACCATCATATCTTAGCGGCAAGGGTGCAGAAGCCGTTAACCCTTTAGCAGTACCCCCTAGGGGTCTGGTATCACTTTCCGGTGTCTGACTTGGCGAGACCACCGGGCTAGAGCTAGATTGGTCAGCAGGTACCGTGCGTTCAAGGATCGTTTGAATTGCAACTGCCAACTGATCCAAACGTTGCTCGAGCACATCCATCCTCCAATGGATATTCTGTGCGTTACCTTGACCCTTGCTGTCTGAGGTCATGGCCCTTTCGTACTGTCACGGTTTATTATGACTCTCAGACACAAGTTTTAGGTAAAAAAAATCAATTTTATTGAAATAATAAATGATAACTTAGGATGGCAATAACATACATATATATATATACAGAATATAGCACAGACAGAAGGCAGACTCTACCGGTCCTGTCAATATACCGGACAGGACAGTCTTTAGGCTCTACCGGCCTTGCCAATACCGGGTAAGGCAACCTGCAGATGGAATAGCATAACGGTTTTACCGGCCTTACCAAATTACCGGGCAAGGCAGCCTCAATAGATACACAATGTAGGCTCTACCGGCCCTGCCAATACCGGGTAAGGCAACCTCAGATGGAATGTGGTAAAAGGTTCTACCGGCCTTACCAATACCGGGCAGGGCAGCCCAGAGCTAATAGCAGCAGTCAGATGGAACTGGCAAATTAGCAGAATCGTTAAGCAGCAAGGCTTTGGAGCAAACCAGCGTCCGCACGCTGGGACCAACACAGATAGTATAGCTGATAGGCTTTGGAGCAAACCAGTGACCGCACACTGGCGTAACAAGCAAGTTTGTATAGCCGCAAGGCTTAGGAGCAAACCAGCGTCCGCACACTGGGACCAACACAGATTTGTATAGCTGAAAGGCTTTGGAGCAAACCAGTGACCGCACACTGGTGTAACAAGTGAGTTTGTATAGCCGCAAGGCTTAGGAGCAAACCAGCGTCCGCACGCTGGGACCAACACAGAATTGTATAGCTGATAGGCTTTGGAGCAAACCAGTGACCGCACACTGGTGTAACAAGCGAGTTTGTATAGCCGCAAGGCTTAGGAGCAAACCAGCGTCCGCACGCTGGGACCAACACAGATTTGTATAGCTGATAGGCTTTGGAGCAAACCAGTGACCGCACACTGGTGTAACAAGCGAGTTTGTATAGCCGCAAGGCTTTGGAGCAAACCAGCGTCCGCACGCTGGGACCAACACAGATTTGTATAGCTGAAAGGCTTTGGAGCAAACCAGTGACCGCACACTGGTGTAACAAGTGAGTTTGTATAGCCGCAAGGCTTAGGAGCAAACCAGCGTCCGCACGAACCCCGAACCCCCGATAATCAAACACTCATCCGCATCGACCGACTCCAGATAGGTCGACAAACTAGCAAAGAACCTCACCCTCTCCGGTCCTGCAGAGGGTGCATACACGTTCAGCAGACTAAACGTGCAGCCTAGCTCTCGGACCCGGAGATGGAGCAGACGGCCTGGGATAACGGCCTTCGCACTCAGCACCTCAGGCTGAAAGGACTCTGAGAACAGGGTCACCACTCCACATGACGCCGAAGTGAAGTGGCTAAAGAAAACCCTGCCTCGCCACTCCAGATGCCAGTTGGCTTCAGCCTCCGGAGTGGTATGGGTCTCTTGCAGGAAGCTCACAAAGTACCCCCCTTGCTGTAGATAGGAGAGTACCTGGAACCTGCGAAATCCATCACTACAGCCATTGGTATTAAGGGTGCTGATGCTCAGAGCCATTACTGTGTGTCAGGAAGTGCTTTCGTCCCATCTCCTAGCGAGGCCTGATGGGACAGACACAAATTTAAGAACTTGCGGGCGCGGATATGTTCGGCAGACCTGAAGTTCTTGGCCCGATTGCTGGCCCGAAGATATTCTCTGAGAGAGTGGATGATTAACGGCAGATCATTCCACCTCTCAAGGGCCAGGCGCACCTTCTTTTTATTTTGTCTGCGAAGGCTGCTCTCAAGGAAAGCTGTTATTTCCTTTGCAGGGATGACAGGACTAGGTGTAGGTATTGAGGCTGCAGAAGCCTCACTGCCATCCCTGGGCTCCTCCTCGCTGAGTACTTTATAAATCCCCTTCTCCTCTAAAGGGGTAAGCCTTCTCAGCTTGATCTTGACACTCCCACTTCTAGATGTTATTGAAGTGGGGTCTAATACACCCTTCGCGACCGAACCCTGAGAGGATTCTTGTGCCCCCTTGCTAGTACTAGGGGCACACTCAGGGGTAGCTGGCTGAATGACGGCAGACGGCTTGGTGACATGGGGAGCGTTGGAGGCCTTATATGCCTCCTCAGCCTTCTCCACCGCCGCCTGCGCAGCTTGGATAACGCTAAGGTTGGGATCAGTGGCTGAAGTGGGAGGAGGGATCTCCGGGGTTGTAGCAGTCACCTCCACGGCATTAATAGGAGGGACTGCTTGGTCACCCTCCTCCATTACCACTGCCCCTGTTGCATCACCCTCCCCTGGATTTTCCTCTACAGGGTCCTGAATGGGCGTTATACTTAAGTCTATCGCCTCCAGGAGTGGCATATCCTGGGGAGTTGGTATTACCCCAGTTTTGCCACTGGAGAGTGACCCTGGAGGGAGAGGCTGACTGTGGTCCCCAAAGCTCAGCACCTTAGGGACACTAACTGCCCATTCTGCAGGGGCTTTATTGGGCCTCCCTTCATACATCAGGGGCAAGACAAGCTGCATAGCTATTGGCTGGCTGTCTGCCCCTGTCTCCTCAGGGAGACCCTCATTCCCCTGCACATTCCCCAGACCCTTGGCCACATTATCCCCCGCCAGGTCTGGGGGGAGAGGTGTGTGGTCTGCCCCTGGCTGGCTGAGATTAATAGCCAGGTCAGACAATGTCACCACTTGAGGAGGCGATGGATGGCTCCTCTTTTTTACTTTGGAGGGATAGGAGATAAGCTCCTCCCATTCCTCCAGTGTCCCCCTATTGGTCTTATATTTCCTCTTCCTTGGGGCGTCATCCTTAGAAGAGGAGGTGCCGCCACTCCCAGTGCCCTCTTTAGAGGGCTGAGATCTTTCCTCCCTCCCCTCATCCCCTACACTTGCTGAAGTGTTTATACTTGGGGCGGGGGGGGGATGGCACCGGGGCAGCGGCAACACAGGGGGTAGTGGTGACACTCTTCTCCTTCCTACCTTTTGCTGCAGCATCAGAAGTAGCTGCAGCTACTGAAATTTTTGCTAGGGAGGAAGGAGGCATGGAGGCTGCGGTGGTGGGCTTTGGAACAGCCTCCTTATAGCTCTCTGAAGGGGGGGCTTTCCCTTTTGAGGGCCCTGCAACGGTGGTCTTAGCAGAGCTGGGTGCTGTACGTGAGGTGCTTGCGACTGGCACTGGAGCTGGGGCTGATGTTTTAGAACGCTGCCCCTTGGGGCAGCTCTGGCGTGTATGCCCCAGCTCCTTACAAGCAAAGCACCTCACTTCCTCTGTGCTGTAAAATATTCGGTACAGCACCCCCTCAAAATGAACCCCAAAGGACCCCTCAATGCTATCTGCACCCCGAGGCAGGAGAACTTGTGCCTGCCTCTTAAAAGAGAGCACATGTTTGAGTGCTCTCTCTTTGCAGCCCAGGGGAATCTTAGTGATGTTAGATTTCAACTCCCCTAGGGCTTGCAAGTGGGGGCGCAGCAAAGGGTCCGGTAGGAAGGGGGGCACATTGGATAGTACAAGTCGTGTGCCCATCGCTTCCAGGGGTTCCACAGGGATATAAGTCCCCCCTAGTGTGAGCCCCCTCTGCACCAAAGTATGTGCAGCAGCCAGCGTACGTAAAAATAGTACAGCTTTGCCGTACATTTTGCTGGCTGCTACAACTGCAGAGGGGCTCACAACATCAGCTGCAGCCTTTACATATGCCCCTATGCCGTGAACCCCAGACATTATGCATCTGACTCCATGCCTCCTAGATAGCTGCTCTCCCCCAGAGTTGGCATGACTGGGGCTGGCACTAAGCACCTGTGCAAAAGATCTAGTAATAGTAGGTGCTACAGGGGCAGTGCCAGTAGGAGCAGCCTGAGTAGAGGCAGAGGGAGCCTGAGGTCTGGGGCTTGCTGCTTGGGACACAGCAGGGCTACAGCTAGTATTTCCAGGATCCCTTATTCCATCTTTGGGATCCTGAGGCCTCTTTATGCCCTTCCCCATTTTAAATCAAAGAAAGAAATAAAATAAAAGGAAGGAATTTTTATTTATATTTTTTGTTTTGTTTTTTAAAGAGAGGGGTGAGAGAGAGGGAGAGATGCAGTGCTATGCACCTGGCACTGGGAGGGTTAACAGAAAAATAGGTGATTTAAATCTCTGTCCCTCCCAGCTGCTTTATCTCTCCCTCAGAGACAGTAAAATGAAAAGGAAAGTTAAACAAACATAAAATAATTTTCCCACCCCCCACCAAACCAAAAAGTGTTGAAAAGAAAACAAAACAACTGAAATCAATTAACTAATTAAGTAGCACCAGGAGTGGGGGAAGGGTCAGGGGAGTGCTGCTGGGTTGGAAGCCCTCAGGAGGTGAGCCCTTTTGGGGAAGAAACTCAATCCTCCTGGGGCTTTAAACTTAAATAAAGCAAATCAAAATAAATAAACTAAATGAACTTTTCTTCTTAAACAAAAAAAAAGAGGGAGAGCTGCAGTGCTATGCACTGGCACTAAGAGGGTTAACAGTAATGAAAGATGTTTAAATTCTTTCCCTCCCAGCTGCTTGCTTCTCTCCCTCAAAAATAAACTTAAATTCAAAAATAAACTTAAACTAACAGAAAATAATCTTCCCCACCACCCACCAAACAAAAGTTTTTCAAAAGAAATAAAAGAATCAAATGAAATCAAAGTTGAAAAAAGACCCAGCAGCGGGGGATGGGTCAGGGGTGTGCTCTGGAGAAAGGAGCCCACAGGAAGTGAGCCTTGTTGGGCAAGAAGCTGCTGCTTCCTGGGGCTCAACTTAAAAGTGCAAAAATCAACTAAAAATTCACCCAATTTCCCCCAAAAAAGAAATAAAACCTAACTAAACTCTTATTTAACTAAACTAACTAAGAAAGAAAACAAAAGAAAAGAAAACTCCCCTCAAAGAGGCCTTTTTCAGAGAGCTTCCTAACACACAACCTCTCTCCTACAACCTCAGTCAAAAGCTAGGGACAGGATATTAGGAAAAGAAACCAAAGGTACTTGCCTTATAGGCAAGCCAGCCAATCAGCAGAACAATTTTTTTTTTTTTTTTTTTTTTTAAATAAACATTAAGCCCCTGAGCGCCAGAGGGGCAAACAGCGCACCATTATTTAGCACGCTGCGTACCCCCAGCACCCAGAAAGATCACAAAAAGAAAATTGAAAAAAACGGTCTGTAACATAAAATGAAGGTAGCTTATATGTGAAATGTTAAATGAAATGAGTCCAGATGGGGGGACACCGAGCAGAGCAAACCATTTAAGGCCCACTGGGAGGTAAAAGATAACATTCTCCCAGTGGCAAGGGCTTGGGTGTACTCTGCTCGGATACGGGAGCGCACAAATGCCCGGAACAAAAATTCAGGCGTCATTGGAACCTCCCCTGACAGCACCTGCTTCCTGGTCACATAAATGGCCATCTTAGCCTGTGCCAGGAGCAGGTTTATGAGGAGGTCCTCAGCCCTACTTGTCTGAGACACCGTGCGCCCAAAAATGAAGAGGTCTGGGGAGAAGTGCAGCCAGAACTGCAGGAGGAGTCCCCTCAGCAATGACAAGAGGGGCTGCAGTCGGCTGCAGGTGAAATAGGAATGAAAAACAGACTCGCCCCTGCCACAGAAAGACAGGTGGCAGGGGAGTCCGTGAAATGGGCCAGGTACTCCCCCGTGCTCAGTGCACCATGGAGCACTCTCCAACTCAAGTCCCCGATGGGTCTGGGCACCAAGGTGGAATAGAGTGCCCTCCACCGGGGTCTCTCGCCCACGTCAACCACTCGCCTCCAGATGGTGTCTGGGCGACCGACGAGGGCGAGGAAGTGCACTGTGTGGAGCACGAGGGAATACAGCCTCTTCCTCGGCATGCCACGGAAAAATGCAGAGGGTATCACCCCCAACCGGCTTAAGTTGGGGGCTGGAGAAGCCAAGGGGGACTGACGAGGCTTTGGTAGTATGCTTACAGCCGGAGGTGAGGGTTCCACAGGTAGATGTGGCTCTCCGGCCTGTAAGGCCCCGTCAATGAAGGTGCGCGAGTCGGGGTGGATGGCAAGCTTGATCTCCTGGAGCAAACGGTACGGAACTCTGGGACTATGGAAACCCACACGGTGCATAAGCACATCGGGCTCCACCCAGTCCGCCCGTTCATAGTCCAGGAGATCCCCGACTCGGGTCATCCGTCCTTGGCGAAGGCGACGACATATGTTAGGGGCTTCCAACATCCGAGCCCCCACAGCTGGATTATATAGCAGGGGCTCCGCTAGAATGTCTGCCCCCTGCGCTGTGCCCTGCCTTGACACGGAGACCATGCTCCAGGCCTTGAGGGTTTCCCGGTAGTATGCCGGCAGCACTGAGAGGTCGCTCCCAAACCCCTCAGGCTTGATGATGAATAGTTGACGGTCATACCCCATATTGCGCAACTGGCGATAAAAGCTGGAGGCCAGCGCGCACCACTGCGGTGAAGGGTCTGCGTACAGGTATCTCTGCAGGTACTGGAGGCAGAAGGTGTGCACTTGAGTGCGTATGCACACCACTCCTTGACCGCCCTCTCCCAGTGGGAGGCACGCCACACCCACAGAGACCCAGTGCTCCCCCATCCAGAGAAAGTCCAGCAGCATTCTCTGGATTTTGCTGATGAACTCGGGGGTTGGGCTAAGGCAGATCAGCCGGTGCCACAGCTGTGAGGCCACCAGCTGTTTGATCACCAAAGCCCTCCCCCTTAGGGAAAGCACTTTCGCAAGACCCCTCCACAGTCCCATCCGAGAGAGGACCCTCTAAAAGGCCTGTGCATTTGGACCAGTTGATCTGAGCAGAAGAGGCAGCTGTATAAACCTCTTGGCATTCTTTAGCCCGCTCCAGATCAACTAGGTCTTGGGCCACGAGCAGTACATCATCGGCATATGCCGACAGGACCACCCTCATGTCTGGCTCCTTCAGCACCAGCCCTGTGAGCCTCTTCCTTAACAGACATAGGAAGGGCTCGATGGCTAGTGCATATAGGTGTCCAGACAAGGGGCATCCCTGCCGTACTCCTCGTCCAAATACCAGGGTGCCGTTAGGGACCAGCTGATCTTAATTAAACACTCTGCAGAGGCATACAGCGTCTTAAGGTAGCCCACAAAGCGTGGGCCAAAGCCACATGCTTGCAGAGTAGCTATGAGATATCTGTGATCCACTCTATCAAACGCCTTCTCCTGGTCTAGTGAGAGAAGGGCGAGTGACAGACCAGTCCTGCGGGCATAGCAGAGCAGATTCCGGACCAGAAAGATATTATCAAAAATTTTCCGGCCCGGGATTGTATAGGACTGGTCTGAGTGGACCACCTCTGCCAGCACGGACCTGAGCCTTAAGGTGACAGCTTTGGCTACGATCTTATAATCCGTGCTGAGCAGCGAGACTGGCCGCCAGTTTTCGATAAGGCGGAGATCCCCCTTCTTGGGCAGCAAGGCCATTACTGCCCGTCGACAGGAAAGGGGCATCTCACCAGTCTCGAGGGCCTCCGTTAGGACCAGTTGGAAATCAGGTCCTAGAGTCTCCCAAAAGAATTGGAAGAACTCTACGGTCAGTCCGTCCAGCCCCGGAGATTTGCCATGGGGCATTAGACTGAGGGCTTCAGAGAGTTCAGCTAGAGAGATGGGCTGATCCAGCCACTCTCTTCCACCCTCGCTGACCGTTGGAAGCCCATCCCATAGCACCTTGCAGGCATCTGGAGAGATGGGATCCGAAGAGTACAGGTTTGCATAGAATCTCCGGGTCCTGTCCCGGATGCTCTCCGGATCCAAAAGAGGGGCACCGTCCTCTGCAAGGAGGCAGGTGATATGTCTACGGTTACCCCCCCCTCTTCTCCAGTCCGTAGAAGAGGCGCGAGCCGCGATCCATCTCCCATAGGAATCGCAAGCGGCTTCGCACGAAGGCTCCCTTAGCCTGGTGCCGTTCCAGGTGACAGAGAACCTCCTTCCTCTCTACGTATTCGCGCTGCAAGGCTTGTGTAACGGATGCTATCCGATACTTAGGCCCTTGTCTGGACCACAAACTATTTACTTAAAAACTATGGACCTTGTTGCCCTGCTTGGATGTAGCTGTGGGCTCTGGCATAAGAACTGGCCAGCTATTGCCAGGAACAAAGACTTATAGTTATGAACATTGGTTTGTGTATTAAGTTTGGTTTTATGTATTTTCAAATATTGTATGTATTTAATTGTACTTGTCCAATTTGAAGGTTTGTGCAATCACCAACTACCAGGTATGCAAATATCTTCCTTAGCTTAACCTGGGAAATGGTAGGCAGACCAGTGATTGATCAAAGTTGGGGCAGGGCATTCAAAATAGTCAATCAAAGGCTCCAACCTTGGGCCACTGTCCCTAAGATGTGGATTATAGCCACTCCAGCCATTCACTATGTTGACCCCCTGCCATGTGGTAATTAGTTCACGCCCTCAAGTCTTTGTTCAATCAAACCCCTGTGTATCCGAAATGTAACCCTGTCTGAGTCATTGTATCTGTTAAGACCAGCTGTTGCTGGCTTTTGTCTGACGTGCTATGATTTAATCATGTTCCCTATTGTATCAGTTCCCCCATGTGATCCAATGCACTGTACTGTATATAAATATCTGTAGTTTGTGTCAATAAAATGAGTTCTGTTTTGGAGTGAACAAGGAGTCCTGGAGTCTTGTATTGCTTATGGTCTAAAGTATCCACTCTGATACCCATCTGCGCCAAGTATCCTGAATCGCTGACCGCCTGATGCCAGTTTCCTGCGTCCTAATTTCGTGGACTGTCAGGCGGCGACGTGGACTCTTCCCTGCTTCCCTGCTTCCAGCGATCCTGCGGCTGTTTCCATTGACTGTTCATACTTCAACTGGTGAATCCGACGGCGCTTATCTGCGGCTAGAAGGAGAGACCCAGGAACGACAGCGGAAGGCGACGCAGTTCCTTCTCAGCTTCCGTTACAGCTTGATCCCTAGATTCAGCAGCCAGCCTTTGCTCGAGGCCAAGCACCTCCCCCCGGAGTGCCTCAATCTCGGCATTGCGCTGACTGCTCACACCCCTAGTATACTCCTGACACAAGAGTCTCAAGTGCACCTTGCCCACGTCCCACCACTGACTCAGCGTGGCAAAGTCACCCTTGAAACCCCTCCAGTCCGCCCACCTCTCCCGGATCAATGCCGCAAAGCCCTCGTCCTCCAACAAGGTATTGTTGAAGTGCCAATAGGCGGCTTTTGTCACCGAAGACATGGGCGACAGCTTCACGGACACACAGTTGTGGTCCGTGAATGGGGCCAACCTAATGGCACTGGACCGGGCCCGCGACATGTAGTGGCTAGATATATAAAGCCTATCGATCCGGGAGTGGGACACCCTACCATCTCTCACCCTGACATAGGTGAAAGTGTCTGATGCCCCTGGGTGCTGTTCTCGCCAGATGTCGAACAGGGAGTAGCGGGTGATGACCTCCCTCAAGGCCGACGCGGATGGTGGATAGTGCTCTGTCCCGACACGGTCCAGAGCTTCGAGGGTGCAGTTGAAATCACCCCCGATAATCAAACACTCATTCTCATCGACCGACTCCAGATAGGTCGACAAACTAGTAAAGAACCTCACCCTCTCCGGTCCTGCAGAGGGTGCATACACGTTCAGCAGACTAAAAGTGCAGCCTAGCTCTCGGACCCGGAGATGCAGCAGACGGCCTGGGATAACAGCCTTCGCACTCAGCACCTCAGGCTGAAAGGACTCTGAGAACAGGGTCACCACTCCACATGACGCCGAAGTGAAGTGGCTAAAGAAAACCCTGCCTCGCCACTCCAGATGCCAGTTGGCTTCAGCCTCTGGAGTGGTATGGGTCTCTTGCAGGAAGCTCACAGAGTACCCCCTTGCTGTAGATAGGAGAGTACCTGGAACCTGCGAAACCCATCCCTACAGCCATTGGTATTAAGGGTGCTGATGCTCAGAGCCATTACTGTGTGTCAGGATATGCTTTCATCCCATCTCCTAGCGAGGCCTGATGGGACAGACACAAATTTAAGAACTTGCGGGCGCGGATATGTTCGGCAGACCCGAAGTTCTTGGCCCGATTGCTGGCTCTAAGATATTCTCTGAGAGAGTGGATGATTAACGGCAGATCATTCCACCTCTCAAGGGCCAGGCGCACCTTCTTTTTATTTTGTCCGCGAAGGGTGCTCTCAAGGAAAGCTGTTATTTCCTTGGCAGGGATGACAGGGCTAGGTGTAGGTATTGAGGCTGCAGAAGCCTCACTGCCATCCCTGGGCTCCTCCTCGCTGAGTACTTTGTAAACCCCCTTCTCCTCTAAGGGGGTAAGCCTTCTCAGCTTGATCTTAACACTCCCACTTCTAGATGTTATTGAAGTGGGGTCTAATACACCCTTCGCGACCGAACCCTGAGAGGATTCTTGTGCCCCCTTGCTAGTACTAGGGGCACACTCAGGGGTAGCTGGCTGAACGGCGGCAGACGGCTTGGTGACATGGGGAGCTTTAGAGGCCTTATATGCCTCCTCAGCCTTCTCCACCACCGCCTGCGCAGCTTGGATGACGCTAAGGTTGGGATCAGTGGATGAAGTGGGAGGAGGGATCTCCGAGGTTGTAACAGTCACCTCCACGGTATTAATAGGAGGGACTGCTTGGTCACCCTCCTCCATTACCACTGCCCCTGTTGCGTCACCCTCCCTTGGATTTTCCTCTACAGGGTCCTGAATGAGCATTACGTTTAAGTCTATCGCCTCCAGGAGTGGCATATCCTGGGGAGTTGGAATTACCCCAGTGTCGCCACTGGAGAGTGACCCTGGAGGGAGAGGCTGACTGTGGTCCCCAAAGCTCAGCACCTTAGGGACATTAACTGCCCATTCTGCAGGGGCTTTATTGGGCCTCCCTTCATACATCAGGGGGACCCTCATTGCCCTGCACATTCCCCAGACCCTTGGCCACATTATTCCCCGCCAGGTCTGGGGGGAGAGGTGTGTGGTCTGCACCTAGCTGGCTGAGATTAATAGCCAGGTCAGACAATGTCACCACTTGAGGAGGCGATGGATGGCTCCTCTTTTTTACTTTGGAGGGATAGGAGATAAGCTCCTCCCATTCCTCCAGTGTCCCCCTATTGGTCTTATATTTCCTCTTCCTTGGGGCGTCATCCTTAGAAGAGGAGGTACCGCCGCTCCCCGTGCCCTCTTTAGAGGGCTGAGATCTTTCCTCCCTCATCCCCTACACTTGCTGAAGTGTTTATACTTGGGGCGGGGGGGGATGGCACCGGGGCAGCGGCAACACAGGGGGTAGTGGTGACACTCTTCTCCTTCCTCCCTTTTGCTGCAGCATCAGAAGTAGCTGCAGCTACTGATGTTTTTGCTGGGGAGGAAGGAGGCATGGAGGCTGCGGTGGTGGGCTTTGGAACAGCCTCCTTATAGCTCTCTGAAGGGGGGGCTTTCCCTTTTGAGGGCCCTGCCACTGTGGTCTTAGCAGGACTGGGTGCTGTACGTGAGGTGCTTGTGACTGGCACTTGAGCTGGGGCTGATGTTTTAGAACGCTGCCCCTTGGGGCAGCTCTGGCGTGTTTGCCCCAGCTCCTTACATGCAAAGCACCTCACTTCCTCTGTGCTGTAAAATATTCGGTACAGCACCCCCTCAAAATGAACCCCAAAGGACCCCTCAATGCTATCTGCACCCCGAGGCAGGAGAACTTGTGCCTGCCTCTTAAAAGAGAGCACATGTTTGAGTGCTCTCTCTTTACAGCCCAGGGGAATCTTAGTGATGTTAGATTTCAACTCCCCTAGGGCTTGCAAGTGGGGGCGCAGCAAAGGGTCCGGTAGGAAGGGGGGCACATTGGATAGTACAAGTCGTGTGCCCATCGCTTCCAGGGGTTCCACTGGGATATAAGTCCCCCCTAGTGTGAGCCCCCTCTGCACCAAAGTATGTGCAGCAGCCAGCGTACGTAAAAATAGTACAGCTTTGCCATACATTTTGCTGGCTGCTACAACTGCAGAGGGGCTCACAACATCAGCTGCAGCCTTTACATATGCCCCTATGCCATGAACCCCAGACATTATGCATCTGACTCCATGCCTCCTAGATAGCTGCTCTCCCCCAGAGTTGGCATGACTGGGGCTGGCACTAACCACCTGTGCAAAAGATCTAGTAATAGTAGGTGCTAAAGGGGCAGTGCCAGTAGGAGCAGCCTGAGTAGAGGCAGAGGGAGCCTGAGGTCTGGGGCTTGCTGCTTGGGACACAGCAGGGCTACAGCTAGTATTTCCAGGATCCCTAATTCCATCTTTGGGATCCTGAGGCCTCTTTATCCCCTTCCCCCAGGAGTGGGGGAAGGGTCAGGGGAGTGCTGCTGGGTTGGAAGCCCTCAGGAGGTGAGCCCTTTTGGGGAAGAAACTCAATCCTCCTGGGGCTTTAAACTTAAATAAAGCAAATCAAAATAAATAAACTAAATGAACTTTTCTTCTTAAACAAAAAGAAAGAGGGAGAGCTGCAGTGCTATGCACTGGCACTGGGAGGGTTAACAGTAATGAAAGATGTTTAAATTCTTTCCCTCCCAGCTGCTTGCTTCTCTCCCTCAAAAATAAACTTAAATTCAAAAATAAACTTAAACTAACAGAAAATAATCTTCCCCACCACCCACCAAACAAAAGTTTTTCAAAAGAAATAAAAGAATCAAATGAAATCAAAGTTGAAAAAAGACCCAGCAGCGGGGGATGGGTCAGGGGTGTGCTCTGGAGAAAGGAACCCACAGGAAGTGAGCCTTGTTGGGCAAGAAGCTGCTGTTTCCTGGGGCTCAACTTAAAAGTGCAAAAATCAACTAAAAATTCACCCAATTTCCCCAAAAAAAGAAATAAAACCTAACTAAACTCTTATTCAACTAAACTAACTAGGAAAGAAAACAAAAGAAAAGAAAACTCCCCTCAAAGAGGCCTTTTTCAGAGAGCTTCCTAACACACAACCTCTCTCCTACAACCTCAGTCAAAATCTAGGTACAGGATTCACAGAGCGTGCTCACAAATACAGCGTGCTTTTTCCTAAGTGCTCTGGAATAAGTGGGCAGTTGGTGAAACACAGCAGTTAGTGCAACACAGGAGTTAGAGAAACAACGGTAAATTAATTGTTTACATTTTTAAGAACTCACATTCACACCATACACGATGAGCAAGCTTGGAAATCTCACTCAGTGCACATCTTGCCATATGTATGCATGCTTGGAACAGCAGTTCCAGGGTCCATACTGCTGTGGAAAGTGTGAGCAAGTGGCCTTTCTGGAAGCTCAGATTGGAGCTCCAGAGAGTCATATTGCAACACTGAGAGATATTGACAACCTTCAGAGGAGTCTCTTGCTAACTGAGAAGAGTCTAGCTGGGTCACCTAGCAAAGAGGGAGAAGATCAGCTAGAAGGGAACCAGGCACATAGTTGGGTGACAGTCAGAAGTGGTTGCAGTGAGGGAGGGAAGAGGAAGAGGGCAGCCAGTCCTGAGTTTTTCCATCCCAACAAATTTGCTCATTTAAGTGAAGATGTTGGGGAGGCAAACCCAGAAGAGGAATTGCTGGAGAAGACTGTTCTCCCTAACAGCTGGGATAACAGCTCCTCTAGCACAGAGGGGATCCAGTGGAAAGTGAAGCCTAGGCAGGTCATGGTGGTAGGGGACTCTATTATTAGGAGAACAGATTGGGTAATCTGTGGCTTTGATCGCAACAACCGAATGGTTTGCTGTCTCCCGGGAGCCCGGGTTTGGCATGTTGCAGACAGGGTGGACAAATTATTGGGAGGGGCTGGAGAGGATCCAGCTGTCTTGGTGCATATTGGTAGCAATGACAAAGTAAGAGGAAGGTGGAGAGTCCTAAAAGGTAATTTTAGGGATTTAGGGAGTAGGATTAGGAACTGGACCTCCAAGGTAGTATTCTCAGAGATACTACCTGTGCCATGCGCTACGCCAGAGAGACAGCGGGAGATTAGGTAGCTCAATGCATGGCTGAAGTCTTGGTATAAGAAAGAGGGCTTTGGGTTTTTAGAGTACTGGGCTGGGCTTTTGGGTACAATCTCTATAGTAGAGATGGATTACACCTGAATGCAAGGAGGTCTCAAGTGCTTGGGGAGAGGATGACTAGATGGTTGGAGGATATTTTAAACTAGGAAGGGGAGAAGGGGCCAATAAATACTGGGCTAGATAGTATAGAAAGGGAAGGCGATGTAGTTAATAACCAGGTGGGTGGATCTGGGGGCTGGGTTCGTACAGATGATAGGAGGAAACTTATAAACCACATCAAAATTAAATCACAAATGGAACATAGCAGTGGCATAAACTGAATGCTTGCAAATGCCAGAAGTTGAACTGGTCAAATAGGGGAATTGGAGCTGGTAGCTGAAATAGAAAACTATGACTTGACTGGCACAACAGAACATGGTGGGATGACACACATGATTGGTCAATCAATTTGGAGGGCTATGTGTTCTTTAGAAAAGATAGGCCAAACAAAAGAGGCGGTGGGGTCTGTTTGTATGTCAAACCAGCATTATTGCCTCATTTGCGGGAAGATATATGTGATGACAGTAGTGAACATGTGGAATTTCTGTGGGTTGAAACTTACCAGAAAATATTCGTAGGTATTTGTTAGAAACCACCAAACATTGGTGACCTTGAAGAATCACAGCTGTTAATGTAAATAGAAAAGACTTCTCAAATAGGGAAAACTATAATTATGGGGGATTTTAATTATCCAGAAATTGACTGGAAAAATGGAACAACTAATTCTGCTAAAAGCAGTAAGTTTCTGAACTTGTTAAATGACAATTTTTTTGTCTCAACTAGTGCAGACCTCAACCAGAGGGAATGCATGTCTGGATCTGGTAATAACAGACATTGAAGAACTTATCTCTAACATCCAAGTAAGGGAGCACTTGGGGAATAGTGACCATAACATGGTATCGTTTGAGATTAATTCAAAAAAGCAATTTCGTATGGGTTCCACCAAAACACTGAATTTTAAAAAGGCCAACTTTAGCAGGTTTAATTCATCCCTTGGTCTCATTGACTGGGATAGAATATTTTCAGGAAAAAACACAGAAGGTAAGTGGAATGCCCTCAAAATAACATTGCAAAAATATACATATAAATGTATCCCCGTTGGAAACAAATACACATGAAGCAAATTAAAACCAATGTGGCTAACCAATAAAGTAATTCATGAATTAAATAACAAGAAAGCATCATTTAAACATTATAAAGCTGAGGGATCAGCAGAGGCATTTGCAGAATACAAAAATGCCAACAAAACCTGTAAAAAGGTGATTAAATTAGCTAGACTGGAGAATTAAAAACTTATTGCTAAGGAAAGAAAGAGCAATCCAAAAAAAATCTTAAAATACATTAATGGCAAAAAAAATTAAGTCTGATAATGTTGGGTCCTTTATTATCTGAAACAGGTGAGATGGTCACTGGGGACAGAGAGAAAGTAGATATTTTAAATAATTTCTTTCTTTTTTTACCAAGGAAGACCCAATGGACAACCTACTTTTACAGAACAGTCACAGCAAGCATGGGATTGGCTGACACAAGAAAAGGTGTTAAAACAATTGAATTGTGTTAAGGTAGATAAAGCCCTGGGGCTGGATGGTATACACCCACGGGTACTTAAAAAGCTAAGCCAGGCCCTGGCCAGACTATTATTTTTGATTTTCAGGTATTCTTTTATTTCCGGTATGGTGCCCACAGATTGGCGTAAAGGAGATGTGGTACCCATATTTAAAAACTGATCAAAATCACAGCAAGGAAATTACGGACCTGTAAGCTTGACATCTGTGGTAGGGAAGCTGTTTGAAGGTTTGCTAAGAGAATATATTTCAGAATTAATCTTGAACAGGAATATTATTAACAGGAGCCATCATGGCTTTGTGAAAGACAGGTCTTGTCAAACTAACTTAATTGCATTTTATGCAAAAGTGAATAAAAATATAGATGTGGGAGTGGAGGTTGATGTGATCTATTTAGACTTTGCCAAGGCATTTGTTACGGTTACACACAAGAGGTTACTGTACAAATTGAATTAAATAGGCTTCGGGGACAATGTTTTTGCGTGGATTGGAAATTGGCTGAAAGATAGAATGCAAAGAGTGGTAGTAAATGGCAAGTTCTCCAACTGGATAAACGTGATAAGTGGAGTACCTCAGGGATCTGTCCTGGGTCCTCTTCTTTTTAATTTCTTTATTAATGACCTCCCAGAGGGCATAGGGAGCCATGTATCATTGTTTGCCGATGACACAAAATTAAGTAAGGTAATAAAGTCTGAACTGGATGTGTCTTCATTACAAGAGGATTTGGACAAATTGAGTAACTGGGCAGGCAAATGAGATTCAATATAGACAAGTGTAAAGTTATGCATTTTGGGTATAATAATAAAAATGCAACATGTAGTTTAAATGGTGTTTCTCTGGGGAAATCTACAAATGAAATGGATTTGGGAGTAATGGTAGACAATAGACTTAGCAGTAGCATGCAGTGCCAGCTGGCAGCTGCAAAGGCCAATAAGATATTGGCATATATTAAAAGGGGTATTGACTCAAGGGAGGAAGATATTATTATGCTTCTTTACAGGTCCATGGAAAGACCACACCTAGAATATGCTGTTCAATTCTGGGCGCCCTTTCTGAAAAAGGACATTATGGAACTAAAGAAAGTGCAGAGGAGGGCTACCAAACTAGTAAGGTGAATGGAAAGTTTTAGTTATGAAGAAAGGCTAGAAAAGTTGAGCTTGTACACACTAGAGAAATGGCGTCTTAGAGGGGATAGGATAACACTATATAAATATGTTCAGTGCCCATACAAAGGGCTCTCTAAAAACCTGTTCATTAACAGAACAGTACAAAGGACAAGGGGCCACCCATTTAGATTTGAGGAAAGGAGATTTCATCTACAACAGCAGAAGGGTTTCTTTATGGTAAGGACAATAAAGGTATGGAATTCACTGCCTGAGGAGGTGGCGCTATCAAATACATTAGATGCCTTTAAAAAGGGCATGGATACTTATTTAAAAGAGCAGAACATAAAGGGCTATGTACGTTAGTATTGGGATTAATATTTAATTAGTGCTTGTTGAGCCAAGGAGAAATCTGATTGCCATTTGGAATCAAGAAGGAATTTTTTCCCCCCATTCAAGGCAGAATTTGAAATTGCAGTATTGAGAGGTTTTTTTTTACTTCTTTTGGACTAACGATGGTAAACAGGAATAGGAAAAGGGTTGAACTAGATGGACGCAAGTCTTTTTTCAACCTAAATTACTATGTTACTATTACTGTTACTATGTTACTATAAGTAGCTTTGGAATTAGTTCCTTCCAAATGCATGACTTTACACTTCCCCACATTAAACTTCATATTCCATTTATTTGCCCAGTCTGCCATTTAATGTAAATCCCTCTGTAGAGAGCAAATATCCTGTTCTGAATTAATTACCCTGCATAATTTAATAATTTAAGAAAGGTGTTGTTTACCAGATCAACACCTTTCTTTCAAGGTGTGCTGATAAAACCAGCTAAGGCAGACCAATGTGGGTGCATATCATGGGGTTTGCAGAGAAGCCCCATAAACACATCAGTGCTGCATTGTGCAAGACTGTTTCCTGTCCAAATTGTTTCATGTCCCCATATACCCCCTATATTGGGCCCAATACAGGCATTTGTGACATAGAGCCACATACTTTTTAGGTTGCATTCCAGCCATGGAGGTTAGTTTTCTGCCCTCTTTGAGTGGCTTATAGTAAAAAATCCTGGGATTACACTGTGCAGCCCCAACATTGCTCCCAAGCCTGTTCCCAGTGAATCTAGGAGGCAGGAAAGCTTATATAATTCTATTTTTTTATAATGAGGCAAAGGTTTAACTTGAATGACTTTTTTCAACCTAATTTACTATACTATGTATATATGTGACAGAAAAGCATAATAATTGAGGTAAGTTGCTAAACTGTTAAATGATTGAAAGTCAATAAAATGTTTTGCAAAAAAGATTACATGTTTAAACCAAAAGATCAATAGCACATTTGCATACTGGCTTACAGAGAAGTGGCATGGCTATAAAAGGAGTGTGAAAGATTCAGAGAACTAACTTGGAGATCAGTTCAGTTTGAAAGAATCAGGGGGGTGAGATGCACTAACAGACAATGATATGGCGATGTGTGCCTGACAATGTGTGTAGGGCACATCACCTTGGTGATGGAGACACGCCACCATATGCACTAAGAATTAAGTATGCAAAGGGGGGTCATATTCAGTCATTAGCATGCAGGTTGTTGAATTGCTGGTGATGTGGAAGGGATGCATTCCCTTATACATAGCCAGCAGTTCAACAAACCAGAAGTCTGAGTGCATCCTTTCTGCTCCAACCACCAAAGCCATCTGTGTGTGATCTTTCTATAAATTGAAGAAAAGTAGAAAAAAAAAAACACGGATGACATCCTATATAATAATTCGCTAAGTTGTGTGTAATGCCCGATATGAGCAGTAGACACTGCTGCGCGTGCGGCAGTCATGCACAGTACAGACAGCCCGCGCCGCGGCTGATACAGAGCTGGGCGCTCCGAAGGAGCGTCCAGCTCTGTATCAGCAGTGGCGCGGGCAGTCTCTGCTGCGCGTGACTGCCCCGCGACCGGCTGCCAGAGGCACTGTGGCCCGTGTAACGGGCTGTTCAACTAGTTGGTTATAAATCACTAAGACCCAGAGAGGTGTGTGCATACCCCCTTTCCCTCAATGGTTTAATATAAGAGAAAGTACTCATTGAAAAATGTTACACTTATTAATAGAAAATAAATAACGATTATGCTTTATTGGTTGCTGTGACTTACTATGCTAATAGCACAGATGATATAACTAAAGTACTGTCTGGACCAACCTCTATTTTTGTGGGAGATGAACAGCTATTAGGTTATGAATCATATACTGACACACTAACCAAAGACACTAAATATTATCTTCATACTGATTAACTCAAAGGCCTCTCTCACCTCATTCCACTTGATCTCACTGCTCTCTTTGAAAAAGTGGACCATCCCCTCCTACTTAAAACAATCAAGATAATGATCTTTTTTTCTGGCTTAATAGTGTTCCTGCATTCAACACTTCCTCCTTCCTCCTCTGTCAGTTGGTGATTCTGAGGTTCTGTTCTGGGACTACTCCATATTTCCTTATTTACACTATCACTTGGTAAGCCAATTAGTTTATTTGATTTTAATTAACACTGACATGTAGATGTTACACAAGTCCATCACTACACCTCTGACCTCACAGCAATAGTACAGTCAAAATTAGCATGGCCGAGAGACACCTCAAAACTTAATATGTCAAACACTGAACTGCTCATCAATCAATTTTGAGGAACTGAAGTATGAAAAATGTAAGGATCTCTCTAGTGAGTTTTTCAGTCCAAGGCCTGATCAAATAACTAGAGGCCACTCCTTATCATTTACAGAAAATTAAATTTCAGTTAATCAGAGGAAGGGGTTCCTTTACAGTAAGGTCTCTTAATTCTCTTAATTCTTTGGAAATTCCTTACCCAAGGATGTTGTAATGGCAGATAAAATGAATACATTAGATAGGTATTAGGTTAGATATTAGTACAAAGGAACATTCAGTGTTAGTAGGTAAAATAAGGAGTTCTGGTAAGCAGACTAACATGCACCTTGGAGTCGGGAAGGATTAAGTAATTCTAATTTTCTGTGTTATACTATGACAAAGGCTGAACTTGAAGGACTTTAACCCAATTTACTGTTTAACTATCTAACCATTGCCATCAACAATGTCACAATTCTCACATTCGAAATTAAGAGATTTTATGATGCAGAGCTTACAATTTAAAGGGAATGATCCACATGGAAAGGGTTACTCTCTAGACTTCAAGCTTTCTGATACCATCTATGTCACCTTCTTTATGTGGGTCACTGATAGCTCTAAGCTCTTTTGTGTAATAAGTGTTGCTTTAAATTGCAGGCTCTTTGGTGCCATGCACATCACTCCATGTAGATTAGAAAAGTATAAAGGATCCTAATTCCATTTCCTCAGGTTTGATTTAGAGTTGTTTCAGACAGGACTGCAATTAATCAAGAAACCAAGCTGACAATTATAATAATACAAGAAAAAGCAAAAGAGTGCAACATCAAGTGAGAGTAGCATCTGTCATAAACGCTGAAGAACTCCTATCTAATGTGCCTGTACTCACACCGTACAAGATGATATTAGACTCCAAATATAAGACAAGAGTGTCACTCAGGATAATTCCTCTATGAATAATTATTAATTTGTATATATAATAAAACACTTAGATTGGATTGTCTTAGGTTAACCCAGTGAGTTCTTTACTACAGCTTCTTGAGCATATTCCCATGTTATCAAGGCTCTGTTTTCCTGGATATCTAGTAAGTGGAGTTATATTGGAGTGGGGTGCTGTACTTTTCCAGCAGTATTACCATTGTGGCTCAGCGTTTGTGTTTATAGGTTTCAAGCTATACGAGAAGCCATTGAGATATCTGAAAAGTACCAGAGGGAACATTGTATAATATACAGTGTGGGCCATAGAGGAATTATCCTGAGAGACCATCTGGCCGTATATTTGGAGCCTAATATCAGGGCTCAAAA
The DNA here is from genome assembly GCA_037306005.1 of Rhinophrynus dorsalis. NCBI lineage: Eukaryota > Metazoa > Chordata > Amphibia > Anura > Rhinophrynidae > Rhinophrynus > Rhinophrynus dorsalis. The sequence goes on along the minus strand of CM074723.1, from coordinate 297,244,942 downwards.
TTTCAAGTCCTGAGCTACTAGCCAGGTTCTGAAAATTTACTCGCCACCAGTTTCCATGCCTAGTCACACCCATATCCCACCTTTAACCCCACCTATCTCAAGTTTTCTTTGATGAATGGACAATGTTTTATTCAGCATATGGCATAGGGGACAAAAACTGTGCAAAATTCCAAATGTTTTAACCTCCTGAATTATAGCAAGGTCTACACCGCATTAGCATCTCAAGCAATATTTTAGTTATGTTAATGGTATAGTCATTGTCTATTGTTGTTTTTTATTGTCTATGTTTATTGTGCTCTCTTTGAGTATTTTGGGGGTCCCTCTGGGCCGGACGGGCTTGGGATGTGACTTGGGGACTTGATTCTATGTCCAGCCGCGATATTTAGATATATTGTTATTGAATTTTTCTAGTGTAATAAATGTTTACTTTTATTTAATTATTATTGATTTTTTTTCAATTGGGTTGAGTGCCTATTTAAAACTCTTCGGTTTACATGGGGTTGACCCGATTGCTGTGTATTCTTGCGCCGGTTGCCTATCCATGTACGGGAGTTGGCTAGCTCTCCCCTGGTGGATATTCGGCTGCTCGCAAATAATGTAGTGCAGGACTCCCTCCGTCTCTTTTCGTGGAATGTTGATGGCCTCAACACACCAATAAAGAGAAAATTAGTTTCTAATCATCTTAACCCCTTCAGTGCCAGAGGCTCTGGCCATTTCCTGTACCCTGCAGGCCAGATACTTTTTCAGCATTTTTGCTATCCTTCCGTTTAGGCTTGATTTCCTCTGGGGATTTTTAGTTACATATGGATAACTATATATTGTTTTTTTTTCAGAACTAATTGAGCTTTCTAGTGGTACCTTACATGAAGAGAATTTTACATCGTGCAAAAAGCTATGATGTCATATTGACAAAAAAAGTGAAAATTTACTAATTTTGCTAAAATCACATACTATGCATCAAAAACATTTACCTTGATTGAAAAAGTTTCAATTATTTGAAAAAGCCCCGAGTCCCCCAAGTAAAAAAATACCAAATTTGTATAGTTTTACCTACGTCCGTGACTATCATACAGCCCTATACACCAGCAGCGCAAAATGACATTTTCAACTTCATAAACTAATATGCGCATTCTAGGGTTTTGTAGTAAAGCTACCCTAAAACAGTGAAATAACTATATAAAACTATATATTTCTGGAAAGTAGACAACCTGCTGCATCTAATGAGGGGTGACTTGCCTTGTTATCCCAAGCCTAGTGTGCACAAATGCCTCCAGAAGGTGGCACTAATGAAAAAAAGTCATTTTCTCACATTTCTGCTCCTTCAAATGTACTGAAATTTGTGAAAACCATATTTCCAACTGTATTCATTAGCTAGTGCTCTTAGGAGAAAAATGTCTCCCCATTGGTATGAGTTTACCTACCTCAGGGAGCGCTAGAAGTTCAAAACGACACTTACTACAACCTCAAAATTTTTGACCATTTTCTCAAACATTACTTGCCTGTACAAAAAAAGGTTATAATAACTACAGAAGTGAAGATAGGGTACACAAACTATACCATTTTGTAAAGAAGACACCCTGCCGCATCTAATGTTGGGTGACTTGCCTTGTTACCCCAAGCCTGGTGTGCACAAATGCCTCCAGAAGATGGTGCTAATAAAAAAAAAAGGCATTTTCTTACATTTCTGCCCCTTCAAGTGTACCGAAATTTGTGAAAACCATGGCATTTCCAACTGTATTCATTAGCTAGTGCTCTTAGGAGAAAAATGACATCCCATTGGTATGAGTTTACCTACCTCAGGGGGCGCTATAAGTACAAAACTACACCTACTGCAACCTCTAATTTTTCTAACATTTTCTCAAACATTACTTGTCTATACAAAATGGTTATAACAACTAAAGAAGTGAAGAAAGGGTACACAATCTGTACCATTTTGTAAAGAAGACACCCTGCTGCATCTACTGATGGGTGATTTGCCTTGTTACCCAACTTCTGGTGTGCACAAATGCCTCCAGAAGGTGGCGCTAATAAAAAAAAAAAGGCATTTTCTTACATTTCTGCCCCTTGAAATGTAGTGAAATCTGTGAAAACCATGGCATTTCCAAAAGTATTCATTAGCTAGTGCTCTTAGGAGAAAAATTATACATCATTGGTATGAGTTCACTTACCTTAGGGGGCACTACAAGTACAAAACTACACCTATTGCAACCTCTAATTTTTCTAACATTTTCTCAAACATTACTTGTCTGTACAAAAATGGTTATAACAACTAGAGAAGTGAAGAAAGGGTGCACAAACCATACCATTTTGGAAAGAAGACACCCTGCTGCATCTAATGATGGGTGACTTACCTTATTACCCCAAGCCTGGTGTGCACAAATGCCTACAGAAGGTGGCGCTAATGAAAAAAAAAGGTATTTTCTTACATTTCTGCCCCTTCAAAAGTACTGAAATCTTTAAAAACCATGGCATTTACAAATGTATTCATTAGCTAGTGCACTTAGGAAAAAAATGGCACCCCATTGGTATAAGCTGACATACCGTAGGGGTGCCAGAAGCATATAACAACACCTACCTGTTTTCTTCTTTGGAAATGGCTGCTTGTACTTAAATGTTCATAACTTTTAGATACATGAAGGAAAGGTATAAAATGTATACCATTTTGGAAAGTAGACGTTCACCCGCATCACATGAGGGGTCACTTGCCTTTCTACTCCATGGCTGAAGTGCTCAGTTATTTCCAAAATGTGGTGCTATAGGAATAAATACATGTTTTTTTTACATTTCCTCCACTTCAAAGATACTAGTCTTTGAAAACCCTAACATTTCCTACTGTATTCAGTACCTGCTACCAACATGAGAAAAATGTTACCCCATTTGTGTGGGATAACATGCAATATGTGGGTGGTAGGAACACTTACCTAAACCTGACACTTTTGTTTTTGAAATTATTGTCACGGATTTGAAGACTCTCAGACTTAAGGTTTGGTAAAAACTTAACTTTATTAAAAGTTAAAGGCAGTCCCCGTAGGGTAAACATACATAACAATAAAGCAGTAATAGCAGATATAATAGGTTCTACCGGCCTTGCCTAAATACCGGGCAAGGCACCCAAGTGACAGTAATAATGACAGGCTCTACCGACCTTGCCTATACTGGGTAAGGCAACCGTGAGATGACATATACCGGTTCTACCGGCCTTACCAATACCGGGCAAGGCAGCCCAAGGAATGCGGAATGGAGGCTCTACCGGCCCTGCCAATACCGGGTAAGGCAACCTTCAAGATGGTGATGTACAAGATTCTACCGGCCTTACCAATACCAGGCAAGGCAGCCCAAAGGAGTACTGTAGTAGGCTCTACCGGCCCTGCCAATACCGGGTAAGGCAACCTTAAGGATGGTAACGTACAAGGTTCTACCGGCCTTACCAATACCGGGCAGAGCAGCCTGAGTGAGTAGACCAGCTGTCAGATTGCTAGGACAGCAGAGAGAAATAGGAATTATGGTCTTACTCAGCAGAAGTCTATTGCCAGGGATAATCAGACGACTGCATAGGAGTGGACAGCGACCTGGCCAAAGTACTGGATCATTCAGGAGCAAACCAACGTCCGCACGTTGAGACCAACAGTAAATAACGCCACCAGGTTAATGGAGTAAACCAGCGTCCGCACGCTGGGACCAACAGTAAATGTCGCCACCAAGTTTAATGGAGTAAACCAGCGTCCACACGCTGGAACCAACAGTGTATCTCGCAACCAGGTTTAATGGAGCAAAGCAGCGTCCGCATGCTGGAACCAACAATGTATATCGCAACCAAGTTTAGGGGAGAAAACCAGCGTCCGCACGCTGGAACCAACAATGTAATCGCAACCAGGTTTAGTGGAGTAAACCAGCGTCCACACGCTGGAACCAACAATGTATATCGCAACCAGGTTTAGTGGAGTAAACCAGCGTTCGCACGCTAGAACCAACAATGTATATCGCAACCAGGTTTTAGTGGAGTAAACCAGCGTCCGCACGCTGGAACCAACAATGTAATCGCAACCAGGTTTAGTGGAGTAAACCAGCGTCCGCATGCTGGAGCCAACAATGTATGATCAGCAGCGAGAAGAACAATGTCGCCGGAGTGACGGCTGGAGCAGGAGATTCAGGAACTCAGTAAGATTAACCCGCGAGGTGCTGGAACACAGGAACACTAGAATACAGGCACCCAGGAACACTGGAACACCGGAACACTAGCATACAGGAACACTGGAACACAGGAACGCTAGCATACAGGAACACTGGAACACTGGAGCACTGGAACACAGGATCAGCAAGTACAGCAGGAACAGCAGGAACAGGCCCAGAAGCCTGACCAGCAGGTCAGGCAGAGTGAAGTCATAAACACCCGAAAGGGCAACCTGGAAGTGCTCAGCCTGGGTTTAAAAAGGCTGTGTGAGGAGGGCTAATCACAGACAGCCAATCATGATTACTCAGCAAGTGACAGACATTGAACAGCACGAATCACAGGCACCGTGATAGTACCCCCCTTTCAAAGACCCCCTCTCCTAGAGTAGGGTCTAGGCTTCTGAGGGTATTTGGCATGAAATATTCGTAGTAACTTGGGTGCATGAAGGTCCTTACTGGCTACCCAGGAACGATCCTCAGGACCATAACCTTTCCAATGCACCAGATACTGTACCCCTCCTCTATGTCTACGGGAATCGATAATATTTTGTACTTCATACTCCTCCTGCCCCTCGACTTCAACAGGACCTGGCCTCACAGGTGTGGTAGTATAACGGTTACAAACCAGAGGTTTAAGGAGAGACACATGGAATACATTATGAATGCGCATAGAAGCAGGTAATTCCAAGGCATAAGAAACAGGGTTAATTTTGCGAATGATCTTGTACGGACCAATGAACCGAGGTGGCAGCTTATTAGATGGGACCTTGAGCTTTAGATTCTTGGAGGACAGCCATACTCTATCCCCGACTTGGAAGGAAACCGCTGGAAGCCTTCTGCGATTGGCATGACGCTGATGTCGCTGAAAAGACTGGCCCAATGCCCTCTGAACTTGTGCCCAGGTGGAACGGAGTTGCTCTATATGCTCATCCAGAGCTGGAATCTGCTGTGTCTGAAAGGAATCCGGGAGCAGACAGGGTTGGAACCCATAATTGATCAGAAACGGAGAGCTCCCGGAGGATGAATTAACTGAGCAGTTCCTGGCGAACTCTGCCCAAGGCAACAAGTCGGCCCAATTATCATGATGGTCAGTCACAAGACATCGCAGAAACTGTTCCAATCCTTGATTGGCCCTCTCAGCGGCCCCATTAGTCTGGGGATGATATGCAGAGGAAAATGATAGCTGTATGCCCATCTGTTCACAAAATGCCCTCCAGAATCTGGACACAAACTGGCTCCCCCTGTCAGACACCAGTACCCTGGGTACTCCATGTAACCGAAACACTTCTCGAGCGAATACCATTGCCAGTTCTTTGGCCGAAGGAAGGCCACGGAGGGGTACGAAGTGTGCCATTTTAGAAAACCTGTCTACCACCATCGATATGAAGGAGTACCCTCTAGACCTGGGCAATTCTCCCATAAAGTCGATAGAGACGTGAGACCAAGAGCGTTCACCATTAGGCACCGGCTGAAGCAAGCCCACAGGGAGATGTCTAGAGGTTTTGGCACGGGCACAGGTGGCACAGGCATTCGTAAAATTGGCACAATCTGCTCTCGTAGAAGGCCACCAAAATAGCTGAGAGAGAGACCAGAACAATTGATCTCTACCAATATGTCCCGCAGCCTTAGAGGAGTGGTAGGTTTCAAGTAATCGAGTACGGAATGGCTCAGAGACAAAACATTTGCCCACTGGAGTCTCATGAGGAGCAGAGGCTTGGGATGCCAAAATCTCCTCCCCTAGTGGTGAAGTAATACTAGTACGTATGGTAGCCAATATTCGATCAGGTTGAATGACAGGTGCTGGTACTTCTTCTCTGTCAACCTCCGCTTCAAATTGTCTAGACAGAGCATCGGCCCTAACATTCTTTGATCCCGGCAAGTATGATACAATGAAATTGAATTGGGATAGAAACAGTGCCCATCTGGCCTGGCGAGAAGACAGTCTCTTGGCCTAAGAAAGATACGTCAGATTCTTGTGATCAGTTAGAATCAAAACGGTTTTTTTTTGCCTTCAAGTAAATGACGCCATTCTTTGAGAGCGAGCATAATGGCCAGTAATTCTCGATCACCAATCTCGTAATGACTTTGAGCACTAGTCAATTTTTTTGAGAAGAATCCACAGGGTCTGAGTGTACCACCTTTAACCTGTCGCTGAGAGAGCACCACCCCAACCCCAATATCTGAGGCATCAACTTCCAAAGTAAAGGGGAGTATTGGATTAGGGTGGGACAACACAGGCGCTTCAGCAAAGGCTACCTTCAACTTCTCAAAGGCCTCTTCAGCAGCCACCGGCCAGAGGGATGGGTTAGCGCCCTTATGCGTGAGGTCAGACAGAAGTTTCACGATAGAGGAGAAGTTTTTAATAAACTTCCTGTAATAATTGGCGAAGCCCAGAAGCCGTTGGATGGCTTTGAGGCTCTTGGGTTTAGGCCATTATAAGACTGCCGTTAATTTCTCTTTATCCATGGCAATGCCGTCTTTGCCAATTATAAACCCCAGAAACGGTACACTGGTTTTGTGGAACTCACATTTCTCCAGTTTACAGAATAATTTATTTTTTCGTAAGCGCAGCAAGACTTCAGACACATCCTTGATGTGTTGTGACAGGTCTTTGGAGTGGATAAGTATGTCGTCAAGATAGACTACAACACAAGATTGTAACATATCTCTAAGAACGTCATTGATCAGTTCTTGAAATACTGCAGGAGCATTACATAGACCAAATGGCATGACTAGGTATTCATAATGCCCAGATCTCGTATTGAAGGCAGTTTTCCACTCATCACCGGCTCTGATCCGTATCAAATTGTAGGCTGTCCTTAGGTCCAATTTGGTGAAAATCGAGGACCCCTTAAGTCTATCAAACAGCTCGGTGATGAGTGGTATTGGGTAGGCATTCTTTGCCATCAGCTTATTCAGCCCACGATAGTCTATGCATGGTCGCAGTTCGCCACTTTTTTTCTTAACAAAAAAGAACCCGGCGCCGGCCAGAGAAGTAGATTTCCTTATGATCCCTCTACTGAGGGCATCTGCTATGTATTCCTCCATAGCTTGGTTCTCCTCACAAGACAATGGATACGTGCGTCCCCTCGGTGGCACTGCTCCAGGACTCAGTTCTATGCGACAATCGTATGGTCTGTGCTGAGGCAGGGTGCCAGCCTCTCCCTTACTGAAAACGTTGCTAAACTGCCGGTAGACATCCGGTAGTGAAGGGGAGGTGCACAAGAGCTTAACAGGGTGGGTGTAACGGACCCTAGGCCGTTACTTGGGTCCTTGACTGGACCTCAAACACTTGTTGCAAAGACTAGGAGCCTGTGGCCTTATTTGAACTTTAATAGGGGTTTCCCTATCTTTATGTTAAAAGGTTTTATGTATTGTCAAAATATTGTATGTGTTTAATTGTACTTGTCCAATTCAGAGGTTTGTGCAATCACCAACTACCAGGTATGCAAATATCTTCCATAGCCTAACATGGGGAATGGTAGGCAGTTCAGTGATTGGTCAAGGGTGGAGCAGGCCATTCAAAATAGTCAAACAAAGGCTCCAAAATAGTCAAACAAAGGCAACTACCAGGTATGCAAATATCTTCCATAGCCTAACATGGGGAATGGTAGGCAGTTCAGTGATTGGTCAAGGGTGGAGCAGGCCATTCAAAATAGTCAAACAAAGGCTCCAGCCATTTGACTATTTGTACTGTAGCTAGACCTCCTGCTGTGTTTTAATTAAGCCAATGTGAACTGCAGTCAGACCCCTGGCCTAGTCTCCTAATTGTGCATTCCCTCTACTCAAGTCTTTGTCCTTGTCTAGAATTAATCAGATATGTTTGTACTACCCTTAGCAGTATTGGGTTTGTGAGGTCACTTGCCATTGGCCCCTTTCCCTTAACTGCTATTGGTCTTTTTGTTACCCTCTGCCATTGGCCCATTGTCTCCAGTTACCATTGGTCTTTTGTTCCCTGTGTCATATGCCCATTGTGTCTGATTGGTCCCTGGGCCAAGCCTGTATTAGAATACCTGGCCCTTCCCCTCCCTATTGTACTGTATAAAAGATGTGTGGTGTGTTCAATAAAGTGTTCAAGTTTGGGAGTAAACTGTCTCTGAGTTTACTTTCTGACTGGGATGGTCTAAAGAATCCTCTTTGACTCCCATCCCTCCCTTGCAATTGACCCATTCACTACCCGAAGATCGAAGGCGTCGACGTCGAACGAATCCGACCTCCTGGAAGTACCACCGGACCGGGACATCCGACGCAGCTCAGCCGACCTCGAAGGCGAGATTTCGGGAACGACGGCCCAGCCCATACCGGTGGCTAGGGTTCCTGTTATACTGGTGGCAGGCGACGGGATCGATTTGAACTGAAACCAGCATCCAGGGGGAGATACAGCCACTGGCTTGACCCCGGTTTCAGCAATGGTGATCGAACTGAAACCAGCATCCAGGGGGAGATACAGCCGCTGGCTTGACCCCGGTTTCAGCAACGAACGAATCTCGCCAAAAGAGGTCCCAGAGCAGCAGGAAGTGTCCGCGTTCCCAACAAATGGCGGATTTGTATAAATATGCTCCGCTGGCGGCCCTACAAAAGCTGGTGGAACAACGAGGCCGCAACACAGCTAACCTACGAAAACAGGACTTGATCCAAATACTGCTGGAAACTGATACGGAGGCAGCGGACTTGGCTAGGCGAACGGAGTTACCGTCTGAGGACAATTTTGCAGCGTTCACCGGTCTATCCGAACCGGCCGGTTCGACACAGCGGGTGCTCGATCCGATGGCAGACCGCTTGCAAGGGGGAAGTGTCGGAGCACGTAGATGGATCGACGGCGAAGATCCAGTCACCAGCATAGTAGCTCAGAGGTTGGCCTTGTATGGTCCGAACCCGTCAACCGAAATCATCGATAGGTTGATGGCGGAAGCCAGGGTGGACTGGGCGAAGACCCTACCGGGGGTCTCTCGAGCTGCTACAACCCCAGAGACCGGCTCCGACTCAGGAAAGGTGACTTTGCCTATTAGTTTCCAAGCTTTCCCTACCTTTGATGATCAGAAAGGGGATATTGACGGATTTTTGCTCGACTTCGAGAGGATGTGCCAGTTGACGCGGGTAGATGAAACCCAATGGACTGCCATTCTCGCAGGGAAGCTCACGGGGCGGGCTATGGAAGCTTACCGGGCTGTACCAGAGACGGACATATTGGACTATGAGGAGGTCAAGAAGAGGCTCCTGGCCCGGTACGCCATTACCCCAGACACGTACCGCCGCCAGTTCAGGGAGACCCTAAAGAAAAGCCAGGAGTCCCACACGGAGTGGGCTTATGGGTTAGAAAGGGCCGCTCGCAACTGGCTGCACGGATGCGGGGCCCAGTCTTTTGAGGACTGCTGTCAGCAGCTGATGCTTGAACAGTTTTACTTAAACATACCGGATCACATTAGGGATTGGGTCCGGGACCGCGAACCCTCTACCCTTACGGAGGCAGCACAACTGGCAGATCACTTTGAGGACACTAGGAAAATGGGTAGCCGACCCCAGCGGCCGGCAAGCGGGGGAGGGCCTAGGACAGCAACTCCCAGGAACCTGTCCACCCGGCACGGACTTTTACAGGGTCCCACTCCTACCTCTCAAAGGAGGGACCCCAACCCCGGCCCTCGCTGCTTCTCCTGCAACCAGCTGGGACACACCCAATATACTTGTCCCCTGGGCCGCAAGACCACTAACAGGAATGTGGTTCCTAGAGAACAGTCTAACCGGTACCCCGCAGGCCCCCGGTTTAGCACTGTACCTCAAATGACCAGGATGCCCCCCAAGGACTCTCATTGCATCCAAGACACTGGCCCCTATGGGACCTGCGCCCGATCTTACGGCCAGGAATGGCCCCAGCCAGTGGAGGTTCCCACTTCGCCGGGAGGACCCCCCAAGTGGGAGTTATCACAAGAAATTGCCCTCACCCAGGATCTTGTGGAGGATAACCGACAACATCACCGACAAACGGTATACCTCAACGGGAATCCAGTCTCTGGACTACGAGACTCAGGAGCCACACTAACCTTGGTCCAGCCTGACTGCTTGTCCCCGCATTATAAGACCAATCGGGACGTGGATGTACGTGTAGCCGGGGGTAGAGTCTACCAATTACCCACGGCCAACGTGCACCTCAACTGGGGTTCTGGTCAGGGCGATCGGTGCGTGGGAGTGATGCCGGGATTACCCGCTGAAGTACTGCTGGGGAACGACTTGGGCCATATGCAAAGCTGGTTTGCCTCCACCCCGCCTCCGGAAAACTGTCAGGTGATCACCCGAGCGGCTGCCCAGCGCCAGATGATGCCTCCGACTACGGACTAGGGGCGGTGCTGAGTCAAGTCAACGACGCCGGGGAGGAACATCCAGTTATTTACTTGAGCCGCAAATTGCTACCCCGGGAAGCTGCCTATGCTGCAGTGGAAAAAGAATGTTTGGCGTTAGTCTGGGCCCTCAAGAAACTGCAGCCATATCTATTCGGACGCGAGTTTACAGTGTTCACCGATCACAATCCCCTGGTGTGGCTCAACCGGGTAGCCGGAGACAATGGACGTTTGCTACGCTGGAGCTTGGCCCTTCAAGCTTTTAACTTTACTATCAAATACCGTTCTGGAAGGGAGAACCAGAACGCTGATGGTCTGTCCCGCCAGGAAGAGGACTAACAGACTGGCCAGCCTTCCCCCCGTGTGTGTGGACTAAAAAGGGGGAGTGATGTAACGGACCCTAGGCCGTTACTTGGGTCCTTGACTGGACCTCAAACACTTGTTGCAAAGACTAGGGGCATGTGGCCTTATTTGAACTTTAATAGGGGTTTCCCTATCTTTATGTTAAAAGGTTTTATGTATTGTCAAAATATTGTATGTGTTTAATTGTACTTGTCCAATTCAGAGGTTTGTGCAATCACCAACTACCAGGTATGCAAATATCTTCCATAGCCTAACATGGGGAATGGTAGGCAGTTCAGTGATTGGTCAAGGGTGGAGCAGGCCATTCAAAATAGTCAAACAAAGGCTCCAAAATAGTCAAACAAAGGCAACTACCAGGTATGCAAATATCTTCCATAGCCTAACATGGGGAATGGTAGGCAGTTCAGTGATTGGTCAAGGGTGGAGCAGGCCATTCAAAATAGTCAAACAAAGGCTCCAGCCATTTGACTATTTGTACTGTAGCTAGACCTCCTGCTGTGTTTTAATTAAGCCAATGTGAACTGCAGTCAGACCCCTGGCCTAGTCTCCTAATTGTGCATTCCCTCTACTCAAGTCTTTGTCCTTGTCTAGAATTAATCAGATATGTTTGTACTACCCTTAGCAGTATTGGGTTTGTGAGGTCACTTGCCATTGGCCCCTTTCCCTTAACTGCTATTGGTCTTTTTGTTACCCTCTGCCATTGGCCCATTGTCTCCAGTTACCATTGGTCTTTTGTTCCCTGTGTCATATGCCCATTGTGTCTGATTGGTCCCTGGGCCAAGCCTGTATTAGAATACCTGGCCCTTCCCCTCCCTATTGTACTGTATAAAAGATGTGTGGTGTGTTCAATAAAGTGTTCAAGTTTGGGAGTAAACTGTCTCTGAGTTTACTTTCTGACTGGGATGGTCTAAAGAATCCTCTTTGACTCCCATCCCTCCCTTGCAATTGACCCATTCACTACCCGAAGATCGAAGGCGTCGACGTCGAACGAATCCGACCTCCTGGAAGTACCACCGGACCGGGACATCCGACGCAGCTCAGCCGACCTCGAAGGCGAGATTTCGGAAACGACGGCCCAGCCCATACCGGTGGCTAGGGTTCCCGTTATAGTGGGTAACGCAATTATTCATACAGAACTGAGACCAAGCAGCAATCTCACATTTCTGCCAATCAAATTGTGGGTTGTGCAACTGTAACCAAGGAAAGCCCAAAATCACGGCATGGTGAGGAGAATTAATCAATTGGAACTGCTGCTCTTCCTTGTGAAGAGCCGCAATAGTCATGGACAAGGGCATCGTTTCAAAAGTAACTTGGGCGGGTTCCAAAGGTCTGCCATCAATTGCTTCAATAGCAAGAGGGCTTTCTCTCTGAATCCGTGGTACCCCATGCAATTCGGCAAAGGTATTGTCCATAAAATACCCAGCTGCACCAGAATCAACCAAGGCCAAAACCTCAACTGAGCGTTGTGCCCATAACAATACCACCTGTATGGTGGGTTTAAGTGTGCCCAACAATGGGGACAATTGGACACCACCTAGGGCCTGTCCCCCAAGGTACCCTAGGTGTGTTCGTTTCACGGACGTACCGGACAAGATCTTAACAGGTGACCATTTTTACCGCAATACAGACATAATCCTTGTGTCTTGCGATACCTTCTCTGCTCCTTAGTTAACCTAGTGAAACCCACCTGCATAGGTTCACTTGGTTCCTGTATGGGTTCACTAGGTTTGGATGCAGAGGGAGGGTTGGGTGGGCAAAATATGCTACTGGACCCATTATCTTTTAACCGTACTCATCGCTCTCTGGCGGTTAATCTTTCGCGTATTCTGGAGTCAATTAGAATCACGTATTCAATATAATTATCTAGGTCAGTAGGTAAATATTTTGATGCGATCTCATCTTTAATCTGGTCACTCAATCCTTGAGCAAAGGCTGCCAACAGGGCCTCGTTATTCCATCCTACCTCTGCAGCCAAGGTGCGGAATTCAATGGCATAATCGCCAACCGTGCGCCTGCGTTTAGCAGCAGAGGTGCTTCTACCAGGAGGCTCAAATACTCTTCGAAAGGATTGCACAAAATCACAGAAATTCTTTGTGCAAGGTTTACTGTTTTCCCAAAGTGGGTTAGCCCAAGCCAATGCTCTGCCAGTCAGCAGGGATATCATGAACCCAACCTTGCTGCGATCACTAGGAAATGCGTGTGCCGTCAATTCCATAAATATTTCAAGTTGATTGATTAACCCTCTGCATAGTTGAGGGTCACCGTCATATCTCAGCGGTAAGGGTGCAGAAGCCGTTAACCCTTTGACTGCGGTCCCTGGGGACCTAGGCTCATCCTCCAGTGTCTGAATTGGCGAGACCACCGGGCTAGAACCGGACTTATTAGCAAGTACCGTACTGCGTTCAAGAATAATTTGGATAGCAACCGCTAGCTGATCCATACGTTGCTCGAGTGTATCCATCCTCCAATGGATATTCTGTGAGTTACCGTCACTCTTACTGTCTGAAGTCATGGCCCTTTCGTACTGTCACGGATTTGAAGACTCTCAGACTTAAGGTTTGGTAAAAACTTAACTTTATTAAAAGTTAAAGGCAGTCCCCGTAGGGTAAACATACATAACAATACAGCAGTAATAGCAGATATAATAGGTTCTACCGGCCTTGCCTAAATACCGGGCAAGGCAACCCAAGTGACAGTAATAATGACAGGCTCTACCGACCTTGCCTATACCGGGTAAGGCAACCGTGAGATGACATATACCGGTTCTACCGGCCTTACCAATACCGGGCAAGGCAGCCCAAGGAATGCGGAATGGAGGCTCTACCGGCCCTGCCAATACCGGGTAAGGCAACCTTAAAGATGGTGAAATACAAGGTTCTACCGGCCTTACCAATACCGGGCAGGGCAGCCCAAAGGAATGCAGAATGGAGGCTCTACCGGCCCTGCCAATACCGGGTAAGGCAACCTTCAAGATGGTGATGTACAAGGTTCTACCGGCCTTACCAATACCGGGCAAGGCAGCCCAAAGGAGTACTGTAGTAGGCTCTACCGGCCCTGCCAATACCGGGTAAGGCAACCTTAAGGATGGTAACGTACAAGGTTCTACCGGCCTTACCAATACCGGGCAGAGCAGCCTGAGCGAGTAGACCAGCTGTCAGATGGCTAAGACAGCAGAGAGAAATAGGAATTATGGTCTTACTCAGCAGAAGTCTATTGCCAGGGATAATCAGACGACTGCATAGGAATGGACAGTGACCTGACCAAAGTACTGGATCATTCAGGAGCAAACCAACGTCCGCACGTTGGGACCAACAGTAAATAACGCCACCAGGTTAATGGAGTAAACCAGCGTCCGCACACTGGGACTAACAGTAAATGTCGCCACCAAGTTTAATGGAGTAAACCAGCGTCCGCACGCTGGAACCAACAGTGTATCTCGCAACCAGGTTTAATGGAGCAAACCAGCGTCCGCACGCTGGAACCAACAATGTATATCGCAACCAAGTTTAGGGGAGAAAACCAGCTTCCGCACGCTGGAACCAACAATGTAATCGCAACCAGGTTTAGTGGAGTAAAAGAGCGTCCACACGCTGGAACCAACAATGTATATCGCAACCAGGTTTAGTGGAGTAAACCAGCGTCCGCACGCTAGAACCAACAATGTATATCGCAACCAGGTTTTAGTGGAGTAAAACCAGCGTCCGCACGCTGGAACCAACAATGTAATCGCAACCAGGTTTAGTGGAGTAAACCAGCGTCCGCACGCTGGAGCCAACAATGTATGATCAGCAGCGAGAAGAACAATGTCGCCGGAGCGATGGCTGGAGCAGGAGATTCAGGAACTCAGTAAGATTAACCCGCGAGGTGCTGGAACACAGGAACACTAGAATACAGGCACCCAGGAACACTGGAACACCGGAACACTAGCATACAGGAACACTGGAACACTGGAACACAGGAATGCTAGCATACAGGAACACTGGAACACTGGAGCACTGGAACACAGGATCAGCAAGTACAGCAGGAACAGACCCAGAAGCCTGACCATCAGGTCAGGCAGAGTGAAGTCATAAACACCCGAAAGGGCAACCTGGAAGTGCTCAGCCTGGGTTTAAAAAGGCTGTGTGAGGAGGGCTAATCACAGACAGCCAATCATGATTACTCAGCAAGTGACAGACATTGAACAGCACGAATCACGGGCACCGTGATAATTATCTGCCTGCACAAAAAGTGTCAAAACCGTTAGATATGCAGGAAAGGTAGAGACACCATACCATTTTGTAAAAAGGATAATCTGCCGCATCTAATGAGGGGTAACTTGCCTTCTTACCCCAAGCCTGGTGTGCACAAATGCCTCCAGAAGGTGGAGCTAATGAAAAAAAAGGCATTTTCTTACATTTCCGCCCCTTGAAATGTATGGAAATCTGTGAAAACCATATTAGTTAGCTAGTGCTCTTAGGAGTCAAATGACACCTCATTGGTATGAGTTGACATACCTTAGACGGTGCTAGAAGCACAAAACCACACCTACTACAACATCTGATTTTTCTATCATTTTCTCAAACAGGACTTGCCATTACAAAAATGGTTATAACAGCTACAGAAGTGAAGAAAAGGTAGACAACCCATACCATTTTGGAAAGATTACCTGCCGCATCTAATGAGGGGTCACTTGCCTTTTTACCCCTAAGTTAGTTTGTACAACTATTTCCAGAATGTGGTGCTACAGGAAAATGCCGTGGGATTTCCTAGGATGACCTCTTGCCAGCCTAATAAAAATGGTACCCCACTGCTGTGGGTTGACAAACCAATTTGAGTGACAGGAGCGTGGCTACCAGTAGAACAGGGATGGGAAAGCAAACAGTGTATGTATGATTTTATGGCTAACAGATGTAGGAAGCTAGGGCATCAGCCGGTGTACGGGCGGACCTGTGACTATCAGTATAACAAAGTGTGTGGGGGGGTGAGGGGTTAGGCAGTGTATTTGGGTATGTCTACTAGTGGGGAGCGGACCAAGGATGGGGGGCAGTGTCCTATAGTGTATATGGGGGATCTGTGACTACCAGTGTGAACTGTATGTCCCCCTCATGCAATGTTTGATTCCCAGCCTGAATCTAGTGCATACTGGTACTGTGAGTCTACCAGTAGGCAGTGGAAACAGGTTGGGGAATGGGACTGCCAGTGGGCTGTGGAGCCAGACAGGGGGGTTGGGTACATGGGGATGGGGGATTGGAGGCATTTTGTGTGCATGACACAGGGGTGCCCAATGCAGTGTAAGGCAATGCATTGGACCCCCTGTTGCACACAAAGGGGGAAAAAATAAATAATCCTTTGTGTGCCACTGGGGTGTCCAGTGCATTGGACCCCTGTGGCACACAAAGGGTTAATTATTTCTTTATCATTACTTTGTATTCAGATGCCCACCAAACAAGCTCTGATTACAAAGTAATGATAAAAAGTGTGTGACACAGGAAGGGGTCTGCATTGAACCCCCCCCCCCGTGGCACACACAGGGTTAATTTTTTATTTTACTTTTGTTTTTATTGTAAAACAAAAAAAATACCCTTCCTGATGTCCACCAATGAGGTCTTAGTAAAAAAAACATGTCCCAAAAGAATTGACCCAGTTAGTGACACAGGGGTCTCCAGCTCATTGCAAAGCAAGGTTCTGCAGACCCCTGTGGCACTCACAGAGTTATTTTTTTGTATTATATTTTTACTTTTTACTATCAGAGATTGTGGCGGGACATCAGGACCTTTCCTGATGTCCCCCCAACAAACTCTGATTACAGGTTAGTGAAAAATAGCCCTGTGCATGCCACAGGAGGGGTGGTCTGCAGTAAATCCCTTCCCCTGTGGCACACACAGGGTTAATTCCCCCCCCCAATTTTTTTTTTATTATAGACCTCATTGGGGGACATCAGGACCCCTCCTGGTGTCCCCCAATGAGGTCTTAGTAAAACTAATCGTGCCCAAAAGATTTGACACTGTGTGTGCCACAGGGGTCTCCAGTGCATTGCAGAGCAATGTTCTGCGGACCCCTGCGGCACTTACAGAGTTATTTTTTTTTTTTCAATTTTTTTATTACTGAGCTCATTGGGGGACATCAGGACCCCTCCTGGTGTCCCCCAGTGAGGTCTGAGTAAAAGTAGTAGTGCCCAAAACACTTGACCCTGTGAGTGCCACAGGGGTCTCCAGCGCATTGCAAAGCAATGCACTGGGGAACCCTGCGGCACTCACAGGGTTAATTTTTGTATATTTTTATTTTATCTAAACTCAGACCTCACTGGGGGACATCAGGACCCATCCTGATGTGTCCCCAGTTATTGATCTCCCAGCCGATTGGGCTGGGAGATCAATATGGCGACTGAGGGAGAGCAAAAAGCTCTCCTTCTCTTCACTCCTACCTCCGGTAGGAGTGATCTTGATCGGGCAATGCCTGTTAACGTCATCGGTGACTATGTTACCGATGACGTTAGGAGGCTTCCCTCGGTCCCACCCACTCCTACCCAGAAGTACTGCTTCTCCTTTGTACATATTGATCTCCCAGCACGATCGGCTGGGAGATCAATACCTGGGGGGCATGAGAAGTGATCCTCATGCCCCCCCATGAGTGCCAGCATATTTTTCATCTAAAATGTGGCCACTGCAAGCCGGTTATACTGGCTTTTGCAGTGACCGCATTTTAGATGTACAACGCACAAGCGTGGCACAGCAGGTACAGCTGTCCATTCTCGTACATTGTAAGTAGCTGGCACTCTAGGGGTTAAATCACATAAACCCCATATTGTTTTCCTCCAGGAGACACCCTGAAGGGTGCTTGGATTAAAGAGTGTGTTTCGGCCTCACACGTTTCCATGTCTAGAAGGGTGGCGATTCTGTTTAGTAGGGCTCTTGATTATACTATTCATTCAACCCAGATAGATGTAAATGGTCGCTATCTTATAATTGATGTCTCAGTGGGCACTAATAGATTTGTGTTAATCAATATTTATGCTCCTAACATGTCAAATTCATCTTTCTTCTGTAAAATTTTTGACTTACTTACAGCCCATGCGGATAGTAATATCATTTTGGGGGTGACTGTAATACTGTGGTGGATCAGTCCCTAGATAGATTAGGCCCTCCTTTACTGACGCAGCCTCCGGCACACAGATGTTTAAATCTTCTCTTACACTCCTTACACCTGACGGACCCCTGGAGAATCATTCATCCGACAACTAGAGACTTTACGCATGTGTCCAGAGCCCACACAACAGCCTCTAGAATTGACTTCTTCTTGATCTCCCCGGACCTGGTGCCCGACATACAGCATGCCCATATCCATACAATCCAAATATCTAATCATGCCTCAGTTGAACTACAAATCAGCCTTCATACTGTCAAACCCTACACTAAACATTGGTACTTTCCTCACCATTTATCTGGGTCTACAGATTTTAAGTCCTTCTTGGATACCACTTGGGGTAATTACCTAGCTGATAATGGAGTTCATGTTCAGGAACCCCTACTGTTTTGGGAGACGGCAAAGGCTGTTCTTAGGGGCCATATAATATCCTATACTGCCAAACACGGTAGGGAATGGTCTAGTAGATATACCGTCTTAAAGACGGATTTAGATAAAGCACATCAGACCCTAGCCTCTGACCCCACCCCCTTACATAAAACTAAATATCTTGAGGCCAAGGCACCTTTGGATACCGTTTTGCTTTCAAAAGCCCAGATTCAATTACAATATACTAGTAGTCATTTTTTTAAATGGGGTAATAAATCGGGCAAGCTCTTATCCTTACTTGCTAAACAAAGGAAGCCCCGGGCGACCACCTCTCATTTGAAAGCTTCTACTGGAGCTATAGTCACATCTTCGTTAGCAATTAACAATATGTTCCGAGACTATTTTGCCTCGTTGTATAAGACATCATCTGATGATCTAGACATGGGCACAGACCTTTTGAACAGGGCCACCCTTCCTCTACTCACTAATGAACAGAGGGAGATCTTAGATCAACCTCTTACAGAGAAGGAAGTCATGACAGCCATCAACTCTTTACAATCTCATAAAAGTCCTGGACCTGACGAGTTTTCCGCTGATTTTTACAAATTACTTAAACTGCAGCTGGTGACACCCCTTACCGACTTGTTTAACCACTTATTGAGGGATGCCCCAGGGATTGACAACTTGCTCGCAGGACGGACGATTTTGATTCCTAAACCGAATAAAGACCCTACCTTAGTTAGTTCTTATAGGCCCATCACACTTTTAAATCAAGACATTAAGATTCTGACAAAGATCTTTGCCACTAGACTACAGACGTTTTTACCCTTGGTGTTATGTGCTCACCAATTGGGGTTCCTGAGAGGTCGACACTCTGTTAAAGGGATTAGAACTGCCATAGCGGCCACGTTGGCTTCTAGAGATGCGGACCCAGGATCTTATAACACTCTGTTAAGCCTAGATGCCGAAAAGGCGTATGACCAGGTGTCCTGGGCCCACTTGCATAGAGTGCTTGAATATCAGCGCTTTGGCCAAACGTTTATTACTCTGGTCTGGCTAATGTATTTTAACCCCAGCATTGTCATAACATCAAATGGATTAGACTCTGAACCTATTACGATGGAACGGGGGGTCAGGCAGGGATGCCCTTTATACCCTTTACTTTTTAATTTAGCCCTGGACCCCTTGCTGAGAGCGATCATGAACTTTACCTTAATCACAGGCATTTCTTTAGGACAGACAGCTGTTAAGTTGATGGCATTTGCTGACGACATACTGATTTACCTTTCTTACCCACACTTTACTTACACTTTTTCGACTCTTGACTGACTATGGACCAGTTATGGGATTTCACATTAATACCAGTAAATCCAAGGCTTTATGCTTACATAGGGCTAGACGACCGCCATATGTACCGGACATAGGAATACAGTGGGCAGTGGGTCACATTCCTTACTTAGGTACCTTGATACCTAAAAACCCGTCAAGGCTTTACTCATTAAATTACACCCCACTTATTCATACCCTACTCGTGGAACTTAATATGTGGAAAACTTTGCCCTTATCTTTTTCAGGCCAAATAGCCCTTATTAAAATGATTACGTTTCCTAGACTGTTGTACTTGATTCAGGTGTTCCCTTTAGTCTTGACAGCCTCTGATCACTCCAGACTGAACTCAGCATTTAGACGCTTCATTTGGAATGGCAAATGCTCTCAATTATCGCTGACCATTCTACAACAGTCTAGGTCCAATTTAGGCTTTAATCTTCCTAACACAATGGATTATAATTGGGTTGCGCTTTTTAGATATAATGTGGACTGGGTTCTTGGCACTGCTGTACATACTGATCCTCAACTGGATGACCAATTTACTGGGAGAATATCTTTAGTGGTATTGTTGCACACTCGGGCAGGGAATCTGGGCCTGGATATTATTCAGAACCCGTTACTGTTCTCTATTATTAGAGCTTGGAAGAAGGTGAGAGCCCGGCTGGGGGTCCAATGGCGATTCTCTCTCTTTCAACCTCTTTGTGCCAATCCACTATTACAGAAGGGGGCCGCAGCGAATCCTTTCTTGACCTGGGAGGCTAAGGACATTAGAGACTTGACTCCTTTTGTTAATTTTACCACTAAACTGCCGAGATCTCTGGCTGATTGTAGGACACAACTACGTAATATTGATATTTCTTGGTTTGCATATCTCCAGACGGTTAGTTTTCTAAAGACGCAGATCCAACACTTTACTGACAAGGATTGGGAGAATGGGGTGGATCGGATGATCCGATCGGGCTCTAGGAACCTGCTCTATCTATCTATAAATATATGAAGATTAATATTGAGTATATGACAAGAGGAAGTGGACTGGGTAACTGTTTGACTCGTTTTCCTCATCTGAATTGCGTTCACATTTTAATTTCTACAGCGAGCACATGCAAATTATTATCAGCTAGCATCTATACGGAGATGCAATTGCGTATAGTCCATTAGGCATATTTATCTCCTCATAGACAATTCCGCATGGGTATATTACCCTCTGATCTTTGTCCCAGATGCGGAATTCGAGGGGCGGATCTTTTTCATGCTTTTTGGGATTGTCCTAAGGTAAAGGTCTTTTGGACTGAGATCGAGGGATGCTTAGACAGTCTGGGATATCGCAGCATACAGTTGTCGCTGGAAACGGCAATCCTTGGAGTCCAGGTGGAGAGCGAATGGGGTTCCGTCAGGTTATTGAAACATATTTTGGCTGTAGCACGTAAAACTATTTTGCAGCAATGGATACATACTGACGCACACTCACTGACCCTTTTTCATACTAAACTAGCTCATTTCTTTAGGATGGACTGGTTAGAATCGACTATTCATAGAGAATGGAAAGCTAAACTTTTCTTTGGTAATTGGGGCAGATATATTAACTCACTTGAAGGTGAAGTTAGAGATTGAGTTAAGAGGGCGTTCCAATACACTTCTTGGTATTGCGAACAACAACTTAGAGAGAAATCACCTATACGCACCTTAGGGGAAGGACAATCGTCCTTATTGACTTGAGCAGTTTAGTGTTTCTAGGACCGAATAGGGTGTTGGGGGGGGCGGTTTTGGGTTTAGTTGGGGAAGGGAATGGGAGTTTGTAGGGTGGGAAATGGAACAGACTCAGAGGTCTTGCTAATATTTTTATGTATGTTTTTTCTATAGCCTACATTTATTTGTCGTACCACATGCCTATAGTTTGTAAGTTCAGCAACATGGCTCTTCAATCTCTTGCTGTTCACATATGGATCTTGTATGTATTTGGGATATCTCTTACTTATTCTTCTGCATTTCTAAATATATGGAACGGTGTACTGTGCTTGGTCTGTGTTTTGTTCCTGGGGTTATTGGGATGCTGTTTGTTGGTGTAAAAAATTTTAAAATGCAAATAAAATGATTTAAAAAAAAAAAAAAAAAACTCTTCTGTTTTTCTTTTTCTTATGTTTTCTAACCTATGATTGGAGTTTTGGGCACCCCACATATGATATGTGTGGTTATACTCTTTATTAAGTTAAATTAGTGTGCTCCTATTTAACATACATAAAGCTTTTTTATGTGGTATGTGACAAAGTTTCATGACTCTCTTAGTCATCCACAAGAATCTTTGTGCAGATCCTCAATCTAATAACCATTAACCCTTTGAGTGCCAGAGGGGTATGCAACGCATTGCTTTGCAATACGTTGCATACCCCTCTGGCACTCAAAGGGTTAAGAAGAGAAAAATGACCACTAACCTTTATACAGCGTGACACCGGGAAGCAACGTGTCACCAGAAATAATGTCCATTTGCAAACAATGGATCTGTGTGGAACGTTCCTAACAGGGAGCACTGACATCTAGTGGTAAGGATAGGGAATGCACAGAGCTGTCTTACTAACCAAGTTTCCACTCACCCTTACTTAATTTCTCCTCGCCAAATGCGAGGAGGCGAGTGGAAATTTTGAGCCCTGCTAATAACATCTTGTATGGTGTGAGTACAAGCACACTAGATAGGAGTTCTTCAGCGCTTATGACAGATGCTACTCTCAAATGGTGTTGCGCTCTTTTGCTTTTTCTTGTACTAGATTTCGTCTTTGGTGGTACAGCTGTGGATACCTGTAAAGAAGCGGCAACCCTGGGAAAGTGATATAAGACTGTTGAAAGCTACTAAAGACTGTAATACAATATTAAATTTTAATATTTGCTAACAAACTTCTTTATGTTCGTGTTTAATTGAGACTAAGCACATTGATCTTTCTTGGTTTTTACCTGACAATGATAACACGTAATAATACCTGACTAGGATTCCCTCAGCTTAATGCTTTGTATTTCTGGAATTCTCTCCCCCATCCCATCAGACCACCCCCAGCCTTCAGATTTTCAGATGATCCATGAAAAATCACCTCTTCAGGGAAGCCTATCAATTACCTCCATAACTGTCATCACCAAGAACCACCCTTTCCCTGGACCACTGCACTCAATAGCACTTGTCACTCCCACCCACTGACCAGCAGTTCATATGACAGGAGGCACTTACACCCAATAGCACTTACTCCTTCTGTGTCCAAACTACCTTCCTCTAGTTGTACTGTTTAATATCTCTGTATGTCTATTCCCTATTGTACAGCTCTGCGGAATAAATTGGCGCTATATAAATAAAGAATATTAATAATCATCTCCAGCTCTAGTACAGGATCCACTAACAACCCTAGTAAGTGAAATAACTATGTGGGATAAAGGGGGTACAGCTGTAATATCCTAGAGGGCCCCATCACCTCTGGCCCTTTCTGTTATCCCCTACTATTGCTATATGGCAAGTGCTGATCAATGAAAAACATGCCGCTGCAATAACGTACACATGCACACTTGCAATCAATCATTAGGTTCAGCTGAGCATTGTCCTTGTTTATTAACATCATGAAGGGCCAGAATGCAGTTCAATAATTGAAGACAATGCAGTGCTCTAAGGATGAAGTCAATCTGATCCACAAAAGTATGCTTCACAAGCAATATTCCAAACATAAGCCCTACACTTCCAAAAAGCTGCCTCGAAGTAGTCAACCACAGAGCCTTTAGCAGCTGAGGTTTAGCCCAACCAATAGTAGGAATCATAAATCTTAAAACATAACAGGGGGCGAATATTTGCATAACTCTGTTTACTACTTCACCTCCAATAGCAGCAAAGCAAAACATAATAATAACCAATCAGAAACAAGATACAGATACTAGTCATGTAAACTCCTTCACTTCCTCTTTCTTGTTGCTCACCTCCTTGTAATCAGGTCAGAGTATTTTGTCTGGCAAACTTTGTCCTATGTATGATTTTTTTATCCATTATTTATGATTATTTCTGCCTGTTTTTATTCCTGCCTGTATGTAGCCCATCCATCCTAACTGTTACGATCTAAAACTAGGTCCTCTGTTTAGTTTTAGTATCTCTATTTTCTTTGTTTTTCTTTAAACCCGAAAATCAGAAAAGAAAAACGGTATCTTAAGTTAATAAGATAATTCGCACAGCAGGTAAATGTTAAGATAATTACAAAAAAGAGAGAGAATTGCTGTGAACCCCAGGGATGATGTCCTAATTGAAACCATCAAAAACCTTGAGCACAGCTAGTTAACCCGTTCAGTGGTAGTTGTAACTCTAGAGTAGGTTAAAATGTAACCTTTAATAAATTATTAAAAGAAGAGATTTGTTAAAAAAAATGGTATTTCTCATTTAAATTCACACAGCTGAGTGAGAGCTAAGTCCTTCTCTCTCAGATGTATCATTTAGTAATAGCAGGGTTGTCACCACTGGAAGAGTTCATCAGTTTTAAGTGTCTGATACTCAAAACAGGATTTCCGCTCATCAATATACACCAATGAAAATAGAGACCCTATACTGCCATGGACTCTTAGTACCTCCTGGGTTGGTTCATGCCTCACCGGTACAGTCCCTAATATAAAGTACAGAGAGGGTAAATAAAGAAAAAAAGAGAGAAAAGTGCAGTATAGAACAGAACCTACAGCTCGTGTAAATGTATCACAAGTAATCTATACCTCCCGGACTGGTTCTTGCCTCTCAGGCACAGTCTTTATAACATAGTTATACATAAGTAGAGTCCCTTACTTCTAATAGAATAATAGTACATAACGTAGATAGAACGGTCCCCCTAGAGTCTGTACATAAAGTAAAGGCACTAAATACCTCCCGGATTGGTTCTTGCTGCTCCGGTACAGTTCCTATCTACGGACACACTCCCTAAGTCTGTATCAAGATGCTGTATAAAATAAATATAGCGACAGGTCTCAAAATCACTAACTCTATCCAGTGGTGATCAATTAATCCTTAAAACGGACACCCTAAGTGTTTCACTTCTCTAATTGGAGGCTTTGTCAGGGGCTAGATATTACCAGACGCCACCGTTCAGCAATTGTTAAAGCTGGTAAAACGGGGCAGTCCTCATGACGTAATAGAGTTCCATGACCTTATTGCGTGATTGGTTATTATTTGGAGGCTCGGCTTGAGTTCGTTTCACCGAGGTCTTCACCAAGGTCTATATACCCAGCACATTACAATGTGGCTGCGGTATACAGATGATAAACTTCTGGTGTGGACAAGTACAGAAGATCTAGTTCACCAGTTTGTTAACCAGATTAACATCAACGATATTAATCTCAAGGTCACCTCCAACATCCATCATTCTGCAATGCACTTTCTGGACATTACAATCAACAGTGGCATAAATGACACAATTGAGACCACTCTGTTCCGCAAACCTGCAGCTACTAATAGTATCCTGCTGGCCATACGTAATCATCCAAGTTAATTGATACAGAGTATACCGGTAGGCCAGTACTTGAGGCTTAGGAGACTATGTACAAATATATATATATTTTTGTAAAGTTGATACTTTTATTGGCTAACTAAACAGATTTAAAATGCAAGCTTTCAAGACTTCTTAGGTCTCTTCCTCAGGCATGTTATAACAAGACAAGTTGTCCCTTTAAGTACTTGATAGGGCGTTGTGTACGTGTGGTGATGTGAGTATCACGGTGCCCGTGATTCCTGTTCTGGTGACATTACTACTTCCTGCTTCTTCCCTGCTAGACTCTTAATGGCCACTGGCTTCTGTTCCGCCCAGTGTGAGCCTTCTTAAACTCAGTCCTGTCATTCCTTTGGCGCCCTTTTGTGGTGTTCCTGTGCCTGGCGTTTGTTCTGCTGTTGGTTCCTGATCCATGTGTGACCCGGTTTTGCCTGACCTTGCTCCTGTCTCTTGCTCCGTTATCCGTTGCTGATTAGGACTGGCTGACTACCTGCTCTGTTGCTGACTAGGACTGGCTGACTACCGCTCTGTGTACCGATTCCACCTGTGGCTGACTACCCGCTCCGTTGCTGACTAGGACTGGCTGACTACTGCTCTGTGTACTGATTCCAGCTGTGGCTGACTACTCGCTCCTTTGCTGACTAGGACTGGCTGCCTTCCCACTACATTGCTGACTAGGTCTGGTTGACTTCCGCTACGAGTCCTGACCCTGGCTGTGGCTGACTCCCTTTCCGTTGTGGCCTAGTGCCCTGCCGTATTGCCCTACCAGGGCCTGTCATTGTTGCCACGCCAGTGCCTACCTGAGTTGCCCTATGAGGGTCTGTCTGTGTTGCCTTACCGGGGCCTGTCAGTACTGCAGCGCCAGTGCCTGCCCGAGTTGCCCTACAAGGGCCTGTGAGTGTTGCCTTACCAGGGCCTGTCAGTGTTGCCGCACCGGTTCCTGCTGAGTTGCCCTACGAAGGCCTGTCTGTGTTGTCTTACCAGGGCCTATCTCTGTTGCCTCGCCAGTACCTACCCAGTTGTCCTACCTGGGCCTGTCAGGGTTGCCCTACCAGGGTCGGCCCGTGTTGTCCTACCTGGGTCTGTCCATGTTGCTGCACCCGTGAGTGCCAAGTTGCTCTACTAGGGCCTTTCTGTGTTTCCTTGCCTGGTGCCCGTCAGTGTTGCCGTGCCAGTGCTTGCCCGAGTTGCCTACCAGATCCTGTCAGTGTTGTTATGACAGTGCCTGGCCGAGTTGTCCTACAAGGGTCTGTCTGTGTTGCCTCCGGTTACTCCTATCCTGAGACGGGTGCCTTGTGCATTCTTGCTTGTGTACCTCCGGTTGCCGTAGCGTGCTAGGGGGTCTGCCCTGCAGTTGCCTACAGCCTTGCCGGTTGAGTGACATCTTAGGCTACTGCTGAGGTTCTGTTCGTGGTTCCTGATGCCTGTTCCTGACTGTAGTATTATTGTTTTGTTTTGCTTGTCTCATTGCACCCTGACCTGTGTCAGGTTTGGAATTGCCACGGTACTATCCAGATCTGGACCTGTGAGTGGTAACCTTGTGAACTTTATTATCATTAATAAAGCTGATTTTACCTTACCAAATTGTCTGAGAGTTCTTACAAACCGTGACAGGTGAGTGCTGACCAATGTGAAGTTGTTTATTTCAAGATAAGTGTTTGCAGGTGTGTGTTATAAGATGTGGTGTGTTGTGCTTGGTATGTCTCTGCCATTTGCGGGTGTGAAGTTGTGGGGTGCAGGTTGCATCTGGATCGCATGGTGATGTTGCATAGGTGAGCTTGTTTTGTATTTGCAGGTGTCCGTGTCGTGTGATAATCCCCATTGTTCTGTGCCATGTTGTGTTGGTGTTTTTTTGGAAGTCCTTGTCCCTGTGGTGTTGCTTGTTATTGTGTGTGAGAATGATTTGTGTTGTCTGTCCATGTTTTTGTGTTGTTTTGGTATTGCATGGGTTAATTTTTCCATTTATATGCTTGTGTGGTAAGCGTTTTGTGTGTTTTCCTATGTACGGGTTGTTTTTTTGCCCGTTAAGTGTCTAACGGCTAAGAAAAGTGGGTCTTAAGTTTTGTCCTTAAGTGTATCTTTATTTCAGCCGTTAACAGTACCGCAAGCCTTTGAATGGCTCTGGGGATTCTTGTTCCATGCATTTCAATGCACGTAAGTGTATCGGCCATAAGGATTCTCAAGATGTATCTTTAAATTGCTAAATACAACTTAATGCACCCGGTAGTGCTTTTTTTCGCTAACGGCTGCCTTTAAATCTAGCCCAAAGTGTATAGTAACATAGTAACATAGCAACATAGTAATTTAGGTTGAAAAAAGACTTGCGTCCGTCTAGTTCAACCCTTTTCCTACTCCTGTTTACCATCGTTGGTCCAAAAGAAGGCAAAAAAAACCCTCAATATAGCAATTTCAAATTCTGCCTTGAATGGGTGGAAAAAATTTCTTCTTGATTCCAAATGGCACTCAGATTTCTCCTTGAATCAACAAGCCCTAACTAAATATTAATCACAATACTATCGTACATAGCCCTCTATGTTATGCTCTTTTATATAAGTATCCAGGCCCCTTTTTAAAGGCATCTAATGTATTCGATAGCACCACCTCCTCAGGCAGTGAATTCCATACCTTTATTGTCCTTACGGTAAAGAAATCCTTCCACTGTTGTAAATCTCCTTTCCTCAAGTCTAAGTGGGTGGCCCCTTGTCCTATGTACTGTTCTGTTAATGAACAGGTCTTTGGAGAGCCCTTTGTATGGGCCCTGAACATATTTATATAGCGTTATCATATCCCCTCTAAGATGCTGTTTCTCTAGTGTGTAGAAGTTTAACTTTTCTAGCCTTTCTTTATAACCTAAACTTTCCATTCCACTTACTAGTTTTGTAGCCCTCCTCTGCACACTTTCTCTAGTTCCATAATGTCCTTTTTCAGAAAGGGCACCCAGAACTGAACAGCATATTCTAGGTGGGGTTTTACCATGGACCTGTAAAGAGGCATAATAATATCTTCCTCCCTTGAGTCAATACCCCTTTTAATACATGCCAATATCTTATTGGCCTTTGCAGCTGCCAGCTGGCACTGCATGCTACTGCTAAGTCTATTGTCTACCATTACTCCCAAATCCATTTCATTTGTAGATTTCCCCAGAGAAACACCATTTAAACTACATGTTGCATTTTTATTATTATACCCAAAATGCATAACTTTACACTTGTCTATATTGAATCTCATTTGCCTGCCCAGTTACTCAATTTGTCCAAATCCTCTTGTAATGAAGACACATCCAGTTCAGACTTTATTACCTTACTTAATTTTGTGTCATCGGCAAACACTGATACATGGCTCCCTATGCCCTCTGGGAGGTCATTAATAAACAAATTAAAAAGAAGAGGACCCAGGACAGATCCATGAGGTACTCCACTTATCACATTTATCCAACTGGAGAACTTGCCATTTACTACCACTCTTTGCATTCTATCTTTCAGCCAATTTCCAATCCACACACACAAACGTTTTCCCCTAGGCCTATTTCATTCAATTTGTACAGTAACCTCTTGTGTGGAACTGTATCAAATGCCTTGGCAAAGTCTAAATAGATCACATCAACCGCCGCTCCCGTATCTATATTGTTACTCACTTTTTCATAAAATGCGATCAAGTTAGTTTGACAAGACCTGTCTTTCACAAAGCCATGCTGGCTCCTGCTAATGATATTCCTGTTCCAGGAGAATTCTTGAATATATTCCCTTAGCAACCCTTCAAACAGCGTCCCTACCACAGATGTCACGCTTACAGGTCTGTAATTTCCTGGCTGTGACTTTGATCCCTTTTTAAATATGGGCACCACATCTGCTTTACGCCAATTCATGGGCACCATACCTGAAATAAAAGAATCCCTGAAAATCAAATATAACGGTCTGGCCAGGGTCTGGCCTAGCTCTTTAAGTACCCATGGGTGTATAACATCTGGCCCCAGGGCTTTGTCTACCTTAACACCATTCACTTGTTTTAACACTTTTTCTTGTGTTAGCCAGTCCCATGCTTGCTGTGACTGTTCTGTAAAAGTAGTTTGCAGATTATTGTCCATTGGGTCTTCCTTGGTAAAAACAGAAGAAAAGAAATTATTTCAAATATCTGCCTTCTCTCTGTCCCCCTTGACCATCTCACCCGTTTCAGATAACAAGGACCCAACATTATCAGACTTAAATTTTTTGCCATTAATGTATTTAAAGAATTTTTTTGAGTTGCTCTTTCTCTCCTTAACAATATTTTTTTCATTCTCTAGTCTACCTAATTTAATAGCCTTTTTACAGGTTTTGTTGGCATTTTTGTATTCTGCAAATGCCTCTGCTGATCCCTCAGCTTTATAATGTTTAAATGCCGCTTTTTTGTTATTTATTTCATTAATTACTTTACTGGTTAGCCACTATAGAACCAGACTTGGCTCTAACCAACAGATAGGAACCTGGAACACCAGGAATCAGTAAAGGAGCATACAGAGAGGGATGTCAGACAGTAGTTTGGGCAGCTATAGTACCGGAATAGTACAGAGCGGAGGCCACAGAGTGGACGCACACTTGCAGACTACCAGAGATGTAGTTGCAATAGCACAGTGCGGTGGCAACAGAGCAATTGCTAGGCAGATACAGCAAGAAATATTTATTTGGTAGTGTAGCCAAGATGCAACGGAGCGAGAGATCACAGGCAACACTACCAGCCGAAGGCAATAGGATCGCACAGTGCGGAGGCAACTTGCAACGCTACCAATAAGGTAGCTGTTGCACCGGATAGGTAGAGTGAGCCCTCTGCTATAACCGGAGACAAGTGGTAGTCAGACAGGAGCAGAGAGTAGCATGGAGCGGGTAGTCAGACAAGCCACAGTCAGGAATCGGATTGGGTAGTCAGCCACAGCCTAGATCAGCACAGAGCGGGTAGTCGGACAAGCCAGAGTCATACACAGATCAGTTAGTCAGACAGAGTCACTGGTCAAAACTGGAGTGGATAGTCAGACAAGCCAAGGATCGAGCAGAAGAAGATATCGGAAGTCAAGCAAGGGTCACACGAGCAACACTGGAATACGCACAGAAAAACCATGAAAGACAGATTAAGCCCAGTTCGTGGGTAGATTATAAGGCCACCGCCGGGAGGCGGAGATCAATCAGCCACACAAACAGGAAGCTACAAAATAGCGAGCACAACATCAGAGAAGCACCCACAGTTAGCAGCAGACAAGAGGATGCAGCGCCACTCCCAAACCACCGGATCGGAATGCAGGCAAGCAAATCAAGGGCACCATGATACCAACTCTATTTCAGAACTAGATATCTACCTTAAAGCCAAATAATTCACTAGATAATAATATATAGAACAAGTGGCGCATCTGTCTAGAATACTATTTATATAGTCTTCTCTTAACTTATCTACTTAGTACCTCTGCATAACGTGTAAAATAATATATGATTAATTGAATATTTTACAATAGAGAAAATAGTATAATTTCCATTTATAGTTATGTCTGTATTTTCTGCAGCTAGAAAATATGACACTACTAAAATATACTCTATCCTTAAAATTTAAGGCAATATAATAAATCGATTTACCATATAAGAATGCAGTAAAAAATAAAACATATTAAATAGATAGTTTAAAACAGACAATATTTACCAGTTTTGGTAGGCTCACTCTGCATTTTACTCCTTTTTTTCCTTCTTTTTTTTCCTCTTTTTCTCTTGGGTTTTGGCCCGATTTTTATCTATTATTTCCACATGTAAAATGGATTACTCCTAAAAGGTGTGGCGAATGTGTTATGATTTCATTGGTTACCTAAGACACCTCCTTAGTTAAAATTTATTAGGATGTGGTCGCTTTTATGTGCTCATATATATATATATATATATATATATATATATATATATATATATATATATCATAAATATATGCCCTCTAAGTTTTCAGAATATATGTTAAATTACCTAAAATGAGAGAAACCCGAACTGTAACATATAAACAAAAATTCTAGGATATCTAACATATATCTTAATCCTTGGTAGTGGTACACATATATTTCATTTGTGATCATTTTTGAGTTAGAATACATCTTGTTATAAACAATTCTTGTCTAATCTATTTAAATATGATCTTCTAGGATATATTACACTAGACTCTGAGCATTGCTGTGTATGTAGAGAATACATTTATGTATAATTATTCTAAGATCACATCTAGCTATTGAATTCAAACATAATAGACAGTAATCTATATGAATTAAATGGATATTGGCATAGATGTTTATACCCTTGGTTAAATATGGATAGTATACACATGCACCCACATCTATACACATATATTTATGCACACACATATATATATATAGGTGTATGAATGTTCAACTCGTTTAATCACTCATAAGGTAAAAATGAACTTCTGACCCTGCTAGCTATGTGCTCTTAATGATTAATTTGCACACCTGGAATTTACTCTTCTCAGTCAGAGCTTAATCTGTATCTTGATGATGGCATTTGTTTTACCATCCTAAACTTAATCAGGCTCAATCTATATTGCCCAGCTGTATCTTCCTATTGTCTTGAGGCCAGCTAAGACCTTCACACGAGTTTGTTTTAGGATAGGAAACAACAAACAGTAACCAAAAAGAGAGAAAAGAAAAAAATATATATAGAAAGAGGATACACTTATATTTTAAAATAATTAATGTCTATATCTAAAATGATAGGTCTAGTTTCTATTCTTAGCTCTTTAATTCTGCATACTATGAGCTACTCTGACACAGGACATAATACTGTTTTGTATCCATTTGCATTTCTCAAGTTTCTAATTCTGGCAATAACTTTCTGTGTTTTATTACAATCTGAGTTGCT
This sequence comes from Rhinophrynus dorsalis, assembly GCA_037306005.1. Lineage (NCBI taxonomy): Eukaryota > Metazoa > Chordata > Amphibia > Anura > Rhinophrynidae > Rhinophrynus > Rhinophrynus dorsalis. The sequence goes on along the minus strand of CM074723.1, from coordinate 297,212,899 downwards.
GACATATCTATTTGTGTCCCTGATCATGTGGGTATGGTTGGATGATGCATCTTTTACTTTTTATCATTCTGACATTCCATACATGTTGTTGTTTCCATTGATTTGCATTTTTTTATATTGTGCATTAGTTGGTTTATCAAGTCTCACCCATTCAAGATAGTTACATTACTGCTGTTATAGTCATTCACGATTCATCCATTAAACATGTCTGGGGAAGACACTCACACTGAGAACTCTTCCGAGGCTAGCACTTCTTGTATTAGCTTTTCTTTGAGAAGCAACAATGCCGATACCAGAAGATCTATTTCTGATAAAGTTTTTAATTGGAATGCACTATTTTTATTGAATGCAATGTTAGTTTAAAAGTCACCTTTAAGAAACTGGAAAAAGCAATGACCAAAGAGGCATACATCTGGTGGGACATTAACACTTTAGAAAACCACATTAAAGCCAGCAGAATCCCCTGGGGCTTAAGGGTAAATATGTTTTCCTCTTTTACAGAATCTACCTTTGTTGAAAAATGGAATGCAGAATTAACTACTTGTTTCTTGAAGTTAATCGGTTTGATCACTGAATATAAGACCAAATTATTTAACAATGTTCAGGTGGAAATTAAGGGGGTACAGTATCAAAAATGTTTCATTGGTAAGTTCTACTACTGGACACTAAACTTCAAGTTTACAAGACCAAACTAGAATGCACTATTTCCGAAAACAAAAGGCTTACATTTATTTTTGATTAAGCTGATTATGACTCCAATAATGTTTAGACCTGGAAAACAAGCAATTATTATCCCATGAGCCCTAAACAAAGAAATCTATTTTGAAATCAAAGAATGTATATTTTTCAGATACGGAATATGATATCTCATGCTTAGATCTGGAAATTAGTACCTCATCTGCCACTTCTGTCATACCTATCAAAAACATCAGTAGTGCATTTATTTCATTGTTGTATTACATGGAAGTAACATAGTAACATAGTAAATTAGGTTCAATAAAGACACAAGTCCATCAAGTTCAACCTTCTCCTCATACCCCAGTAACTGATAATTTTATAGCTTTCCTGCAACCAATTAAGTCGTTATCAGACCTTCCTGATCTGCCTACTGATGGCCGTTAACAATGTGCAGTTAGCTTTTTTAATATTAAGAGTTTTGGTCGAACCTATACAGTTTTGCTTTGCCAGACTAATCTCAAATGTAACCATGTTGTGATCACTGTTTCCCAAATGTTCTTTTACCTTAATATTGGATACCATTTCTGTGTTAATTATCACTAGGTCCAATACATTGTTATTTCTTGTCGGCACTTCCACCATTTGTGAAATGTAGCTTTCCCGAAGCATGCTCACAAACCTGCCTCCCTTAGCACTCTGACAGGTCTCATTTTTCCAGGTGATATCTGGATAATTAAAATCTCTCATAATTATAGTATGCCCAAACTGGGCAGCTTTCCTCATTTGCAATAGCAGTTGGGCCTCAACATTGTCATCAATATTTGGTGGTTTGTAGCATATGCCCAACAACACCTTTTTTTTTTTACCTTTTACACCACATTTAGTCTCGATTTCTTCCCACATGGACTCCACAATTTGGCCAGTTCCCTCACTAATATCACCCCGCAAAACTAGATTTAGCTCTGTTTTCAAATATAAGCACACCTTCCCCTTTTCTATTAATCCTGTCTCTCCTAAACAGGGAATAGCCCTCTATATTTACAGCCCAGTCATGTGCATCATTTCACCATGTTTCTGTTATACCAATTATGTCCAATTGCTCATAAACCGCCAGCAATTCTAGTTCTTCTATTTTATCTACCATACTTCTAGCATACAATTAATTTTATATTACTCCCTACATGCCTTTTTTCTACACCTTCATTTACTATGAGTTCCTCCCTATTGACTAAATTTATCACCACCCTTACTCCACCCTCCTGATCATTTACTTGAACCCAGTTCCTATCTACTCTATCTACCTCATTTTTGCTATCTATACCCCCCTTTCCTAGTTTAAAAGCTCTTCCAAGCTTCTTAGCATTCTCTCCCCTAGCACAGAGGCTTCTCTACCATTTAGGTGTAATCCATCACTTCCATATAGATTGTACCCAAGAGCTAAGTCATCCCAGTGCTCTAAGAACACAAAACCCACCTTCCTACACCATTGCTTGAGCTGCATTAAGCTCCCTGAGCTCCCTCTGCCTACCTGCACTTGTGCATGGCATAGGTAGTATTTCAGAAAACACTACCTTAGAGGTCCTTGCCTTGAGCTTGCATCCTAAATCCCTGAAATCATTCTTTAGGGACCTCCATCTTCCTCCTACTTTGTCATTGGTACCAATATGTACCAAGACAGCTGGATCGCTTCCAGCCCCTCCCAACAATCTATCAGCCCTGTCCGCAACATGCAGAACCCAAGCACCTGAGAGACAGCATACTGCTCGGCATTCACGTTCCTGGCGGCACATTACCCTATCTACCCTTCTAATAATAGAGTCCCCAATTACCACCATCTGCCTTGGTTTCTGCCTACTCTGCATCCCATCCAGCCTTGAATGAGGACTGTTCCCCTGGCTGCTAGAGGAATTAGCCCTCTCCAGTGTTGCCAATTCTGAGCTATCCTCATCAACATCTTCACACAAACTTGCAAATATGTTGGACTGAATCAACTCTGAACTGGCCTTCCTCTTCCCCTGCCCACTACCTCCCCTCCTTACTGTTACCCAGCTGGCTACCTGTTGCTCCTCTTCTACAACTCCACCCTCTTCATCACTAATCCCGCATACTACCTGCTCTGTGAGTTCTAAACTCCTTTCCAGGTTTCCGATGTCCCGCAATGTTGCAATATTTCTTTCCAAATCCAATATCTTAGACTCTAAAAAGAAAATATGCTCACACTTGGCACAGCGGTATGACCCCTGGAACGATTGCTCCAAGTGTTCATACGTGACAAGAAGTGTACTGCATGAGATTGCCTAACCTGCTATCACTCATGCTTGGTTTTACAGTTCAAATAGCTTTATATTATCCTATAATGCTCACTCTACGGTAAGTAACCAACTTTCAATGGGAATGCAGTAAATCCTTTGAAATGATAGTCACCTCAGAGCTCTGCTGATTTCCAATTCCTGATTCTATTCCAACTCTAGATTCCATCTAACTCTTGAAAAAGCAGTCTCAAAGAGCCAGCTTCACAGAGCAGCCAGGTGATTTCCCTTCGCAATCACCCCTAATCACACAGACCAGAGAAAAACCTAGTAAACAGTTTTTTTAACTCTTGCAATACCCACACACAATGAATATTTTTTTTTTAAACCTTAATAAAACACCAAACACACTCTCATGTACTTAACCAGATTCCTTCTTGAATCCACTTGAATGCAGTCACTTGAAAAAGCAGTCTCAAAGAGCCAGCTCCAAGGAGCTTATGGACTGTACTTATAGTAACACTGCAGCCAGGTGAATTCCCTTAGCAATCGCCCCTAATCACGCAGGCAAGAGAAAAACCCAGTAAACAGTTTTTTGGGGGGGGTTTTAACTCTTGCAATACTCATACAAAATGAATATATATATATTTGTTAAACCTTAATAAAACACCAATAAAACACCAAACACGCTCTCATGTACTTAACCAAGTTCCTTCTAACTGTTCACTTGATAAAGCAGTCTCAATGAGGAGTTTATATATTCTAATATCTAATATTCTAAATATCCTTCACCTTCCGGCATGCATACCTATGGTCCAAAATGCATAAGGTTTTGAATGATGTTAAGCTGTTTTGTATCAACGTGCATATCAGTATTCTCAAATGTGTAATTTAAAAGTAATTCCATTTTAAAGTATCCCCCTGGGGGAGCCCATAGAGGTAAAGGGGGGGCTTTACCTCTTGTATGCGCTTCCCCAGCCAGTCCGGACAGCGAGCAGCAAGGGACATTCTTCTGTGAGCATAATGAAAATCCTTGACGAAGGAGGGCAGGATTTTCATTATGCTCACAGCGAGAAGATTGTCCCTCAATGAGAGCTGTCCGGTCAATCAAATGGATTCTGCAATTGTGGGGAGGTGCATATTAGAGGTAAAAGGGGTGGGAGGGGGATTCTTTAAAATGGAATTACTTTTGAACTACACGTCGGAGAATATTGATATACAGAGAAAAATTAAACCGAACATATGCACATTAAATGGCGATACATTTATTTGCATCCATTACTATCCGTTTAAGCACTCAAGCTACAATCCAGCCCTGCATCTTCTAATTCTGCAGTTTCAGCTTTTGCACCCTACAGTTCTTCAAGACCTAATGTTGCTGGTCAGTTCTAGGAACCTATAGACCTGGTGTCTGCGATATTCAGTGGTGACCATGTCAAGTTCTGAGGCTTGCCCTGTTCTTTTCTACTTGAAGCCATGGTCATATGCATGTGATTTTCTCATACTGAGAACTATCATCTAACACCTAAAGTGGCCTATTATCCCCTTGAAACTGGCAGTCCTCTGCTGCAAGTCTTGATAGGTTTTTGTGTCAATTTATGAAATACAGGTTGAAGATGAAGCGTAAGTTCAGGCATATGTTTTTGTACAAAGATGACAAAGTGATAAGGTGAAAAAAACGTGTTCCATGCATTTGAAAACATTGAGATTTTCTAGTTGCTTTGGAGCCTGTACGCAGACGAGAGTATATTAAAGTGAATGCTAGGCTAGAAAAATGCTAATGGAGAGATGTGCTGCATCAGCTGAAACTGGGTCAACTCAGGCATAAAAAGGCATATTTGATGTAACAGAGTGAAATATGTTTATTTGGGATGATCACATTTTGTTTAGATGTGACTTAGAGTTTACAGTTTTACTCGTGTTACTATTACATTGTTAGTTCACCACCAAAAACGCACACAAATAATAATTTCAGGCTACTTTGTCATTTTTCTAGAGTAAATGACTATACATCAATTCAAAGAATATTTCTCTTAAACAGTTAACAAGACTTATGTCACCATATTGTACATTTTTATGACAGGTTAAAAAGTAACCAGTTTTGACAACAGAATAGTTGTTACATGTTAATTACTGCAATATTCTACAATCGCAAGATAGTACTTATTTAGTCTTATCAATAAATAATCACATAGTTGATAAGGTTGAAAAAAGATAAGAGTTCATAAAATATAACCTTTGTCAGATTTCCATTGTTGACTCAGGGAAAGGCAAAAGGCAAACCAATTAGAAACATAGAAACATAGAATTTGACGGCAGATAAGAACCAATCGGCCCATCTAGTCTGCCCAATTTCCTACTGTGTTAAAAAACAAACCTCAAACCTTTTTTGGTCCTTGGTCTTTTCTTATGTTAAGGACCGCCTTATGCCTATCCCATGCATGCTTAAATTCTGTCACTGTATTGACATCTACCACTTCTGCTGGTAGGCTATTCCACTTGTCTACTACCCTCTCAGTGAAGTAAAACTTTCTTACATTACATCTAAACCTGTGTCCCTCTAGTTTTAGACTATGGCCTCTTGTCCTAATGTTTTTACTCTTTTGAAATATACTTCCATCCTGTACTTTGTTGAATCCCTTCATGTATTTGAATGTTTCTATCATATCCCCTCTCTCTCTTCTCTCCTCCAAGCTATACATGTTCAGATCCTTTAGTCTATCCTGATATTTCTTTTCCTGTAGACCAGTCACCATTTTAGTAGCCCTTCTTTGAATTTTCTCTAGAGTATCAATATCCTTCTGGAGATGGGGTCTCCAGTACTGTACACAATATTCTAGGTGAGGTCTAACTAGAGATCTGTACAGTGGCATGACTACTTCCCTTTTTCTGCTACTAATGCCCCTAGCTATACAACCCAGTGCCCTGCTTGCATTCCCCATCGCTTTATTACATTGCCTGCTTACCTTTAAGTCATTAGAAATAATTACTCCCAAATCCCTTTCCTCTGTTGTCTCTGACAGCACAGTACCCTTAATGGTATATTTTTCCTTTGGATTTTTATGTCCCAAGTGCATTATTTTACATTTATCAACGTTAAAGTGCATCTGCCACACTCTTGACCATTCTTCTAATTTACCTAAATCATTCGCCATTTGGCTTTTTCCCCCTGGAATGTCTACCCTATTGCAGATCTTTGCATCATCTGCAAAAAGGCATACCTTTCCTTGAAGACCTTTTGCAATATCACTAATAAAAATATTAAAAAGAATAGGCCCCAGTACAGATCCCTGAGGTACTCCACTAGTAACACTCCTTTCGTCCGAATATTCTCCATTGACTACCACCTTCTGTCTCCTGTCACTCAGCCATTGCCTTATCCATTTCACTATTTTTACATCTAGACCCAAACACTGCAATTTATTTATGAGTCTTCTATGAGGGACAGTGTCAAATGCTTTACTGAAATCTAGATAAGCTATATCTACTGCTCCCCCTTGATCTATTATTTTAGTTACCCAGTCAAAAAAATCTATGAGGTTAGTTTGACAAGATCTCCCTGCTGTAAACCCATGCTGTTTGGTATCTTGCAAGCTATTTATATTCAGATATTCAACAATTCTTTCCTTTAACATAGTCTCCATTAATTTTCCCACTACTGATGTAAGACTTACTGGTCTGTAGTTACCAGACTCTTCCCTGCTACCTTTTTTGTGAAGCGGTACTACATTTGCTACCTTCCAATCTTCTGGAACAATTCCTGTTGCTAGTGACTGATTGAATAAATCTGTTAAAGGTTTTGCCAGAACACACTTAAGTTCTTTTAATAACTTTGGGTGTATCCCATCTGGACCCATTGATTTATCTGTTTTTACATTAGAAAGTTGAATTAGAACTTCTTCTTCTGTAAACATGCATGTTTCCCGTGTCTTGCCATTTCTTTTTTCTAACAGCGGTCCCTTCCCTTCATCTTCCTGTGTAAAAACTGAACAGAAATATTCATTGAGACAGTCAGCTAGCCCTTTGTTCTCATTTACATAGTTTCCATCTTTTGTTTTTAGTCTAACTATTCCTTGTTTCGTTTTCCTCCTTTCACTTATATATCTAAAAAATGTTTTATCCCCCTTTTTTATTGACTGGGCAATTTTTTCCTCTGTGTGTGCTTTGGCACATCTAATAATACATTTGGCCTCCTTCAACCTAGTTTTGTACCGATACCTATCTTCTTCCTTCTGCGTCTGCTTATATTTCTTAAATGCTTCTTTTTTCTCTTTTACTATATTTGCCACTTCTGCTGAGTACCACAGTGGTTTTCTCTTTCTTTTACCCTTGCTGACATGTCTAATGCAATGCTCTGTTGCGTTTAGTAAAACACATTTCAGATAATCCCATTTCTCCTGGACTCCATCTAAAGATCTCCAAGTTGTTAAAGACTGACATAAAAATGTTTCCATTTTAGAAAAATCAGCCTTTCTAAAGTCTAGAACCTTTGTTTTTGTGTGGTGCAACTCAGCCTCTGTTTTTATATTAAACCACACAGAATGATGATCACTGGAGCCCAAACACTCTCCTACAGCTACATCTGATACCAAGTCTCCATTAGTAAATAATTTTTTATTAAATTAAAGTCATTTACAATTATGCCCCTAGTGGGTACAAAATCCTTCCTGATTCCACTGATCAACATCCTATCTGCACTGAATGCAATTGTTTTGGTTCTATAGATTGTAAACCCTCAACGTGCAAAGTCCTTTATAACTATTTCTCAATGAAAGTTAATTGTATTACTTTTTTGTAATCAGTGCTTCATTGTTTTTCTTAGCTAAAAATGTATCCAGTAATTTTGAACATATCATCAGTATGTGCTAACACAACTTCCAGAGGCAAAAAATGCAACATTTGTGCTGCCCTTTTTGCAAAACATATTTTTGTTACTGTACTTGAAAGTATTGGCTAAGCCCTTCTTCTTTGCTCAGTTCTTTTGAATAAAGTATTTCCCAGATGTATTATTCATTTACTGGTCTTGAATATACTTGTTTATTGTAATCCACAGTATGCCTCTTTTATAATGTAAATAAACCCAGTTTTGCTATTCCTCTAATCACTAAGAATTTGTTTGCATGTGTAACGGAAGCTGGGAAGGGACCGCGTCGCCTTCCGCCGTCATTCCTGGGTCTCTCCTTCTTGATGCAGATAAGCGCCGTCGGATCACCAGTTGAAGTATGAACAGTCACTGGAAACAGCCGAAGGATCGCTGGAAGCAGGGAAGAGTCCACATCGCCGCCTGACAGCATATGAAGTTGGGACTCAGGAAGTTGGCAGCAGGAGGTCGACGATTCAGGATACTTGGCGCAGATGGGTATCAGAGTGGACACTTTAGACCATAAGCAATACAAGACTCCAGGACTCCTAGTTCACTCCAAAACATAACTCTTTATTACAACAAACCACAGCATATTTATACAGTTTCAAACCACACTAACTTGGAGCACAGTACAGGAGACTTAATTCAATCACAGTTCCTCCAATAGGGTACAGCAAATGGTAGGGCAGAATACAATGGGGTAGTCACAGGGATAATTCAGTCACCACAAAGGGTCAACAAACCAACAACAACCATAAAGGTTTGAGAGATAAGACTTATATCATTCTTCATGTTTTTTTAATGCCTACAAAATAAAATAAAGTTAAAACGAAGTATTACTATCCCTTTAACAATGGCCAGGGGTTGAATAATTAAGCAAAAGGCTTGGGGGGCAGCAATACAGATTGAAAGTAAATATGCCCAAACTAAAATAATTAACCCTTTGCAGGGCAGAAGAGTTTGCAGCACACAAGCCTTGAATTGCTCTTTCCTCTGGCACAGCTGCCTATCCACATAAGGCTAGCCAACGTCTCTTAGTCCAGGATAAGGGCTTGAGAGATTATATGCCCGGGCACAAAGGAGTGTCCAATATCCATAATCCTTGGGCCCAGGGGTGAATAAATGCCATGCCCAGACAAGGCTCTAGTAACGGATGGGATCCGTTACATTTCTCCCCCTTTTTTGTACCAAGCCAGCAGTTGCGGTAGTAAATGCTGGTTTGGAACTCTAGAAGAGCATTGCTCTTGTGACCCGCTTGTCTGGACAGTTCATTAGTCCAGAGGCCTTGGTCCTAGGCCAGTCTTAAAGGAGGATCCCCTTGTCCTGGGCCAGGGAAACAAGGATTCAGTCTGGGGTCCTGGGCCAGGAGAAAATGCAAGCCCCTTGTCCATGCCTGGAAATAGAAAACAGGTCCCTTGTTCTGGATCAGGGGTGCAGTCTCGGTTCTTAATCCTGGGCCAGGGAAATTGGTGCCTGTTTGTCCTGGCAATCATCAAATTGGGTGGCCTCTCCTGGGCCATGCTCCATGCAGCGCTGGGGTTCAATGTTCCTGGGTCTGGGGCCAGTGGCTCAGGGTCCAGAGCCAATCTATACGGGGGATCTCCCTGAGGCAACTGTGTCTCTGGGTCCTTAGCGGCCTGGGCATCAACGTGTGGGGAGAGGGGCACATCTCGGCCTTTTAGTTGGGCAAGTGCCCCAGGGAGACAGGAGAGGTTGTCCTTCCCACTCTTCTGGGCCGGGGCAACGTTCTGAGCACCGTCCACATAACTGGGCACTCATTTGGGCAGGGCAGGGGTATTCAAAGTTCCGAAGGACCGGGTGGAGGACACATTCCCACCCCCCAGGCAGAACTCAGGGAATCCAGGGGCCCCAGCAACATCCCTGGTGAGGACTGTGGTCCCACTCACCAAGTCAGGGGCCAAAGGGGGACTGATGGGGAGCGCCTTCTTGGGGCTGCTGGTGTGCTTGCTCTCACTCACCAGCATCAGGGCAAAACAAGGGGTGGTGTGCTCACTCCTACACACCACAGCAGGGGATTCACAAGAGCTGATGGGGACCGCATTCCCACCCATCAGTGCACAGTTCATATCTTCAGGAGGGCCAGCAGCACTGCTTTTTCCAAGCCTGCTGGGGTCCTCCTCTTGTAGGCCATTGTTAACAGTCCCTTTTTCTGCCTTGAGGGAGACCGCAGTCCCATCCCTCAAGGCGGCAGCATCCATGACCCTGGGTAGCCCACACGGCTCCGCTCCCAGGGCATTCTCCAGTACAACAGGGGGCATCACTTTGGGGCTGCTGGTGAGCTTTTCCACACTCCCTACAGCAGGGGGGTCATAGGTACTGATGGGCTCTCTCCCACCCATCAGTTGGGACATACAATCGCTGCTGGTGGGGACCTGCATCTCATCCACCGCAGCTGGAAAGACAGGGAAAGGGGCAACATGCCTATCAGGGGAGACGTCTGTCCCATCCCCTGATGCAGAGACATCTTCTTGGCCGAGGAGGAACGAATTCCCACTCCTCAGCTCAGGCAACACACAGTCCAGGGGCAAAGGGGTATCAGGAAGGACGATTTTCCCACTTCCTGATGCAGGGGCAACAACATGGGCACTGGTGAAGAACGAATTCCCACTCACCAGTGTGGAGTGAACAGAGGTAACACAATCCTGGCCCTCAAAGTCGCTGAAGTCCTCCTCAGATGCGCTACCCCCCCCATTCTTCTTCCTCTTTTTGGAATTCCCGGACCTCTCGAATGAACCCAGCATATAGTTGCTCCAGGTCCCATTCACATCCTGCCAGAATATCCAAATTTCCCTGGCAGTCCACAGGAATGTATCCACCAAAACGGTCCTTTCTTTTGTCCCGGATCTCCCAGTATCTGCTGGAGTCAGGGCACCCAAAAGTAGAGTCCATGTGGTAGGCGTTCCATACCAGCCCTTGGATGTCCCATCGCAAGCGGTCTGGGCACCAGTCGAAAAGGCCCTCGGATCCATATTCCTGGTCCAGGTATTTAACAAAGTCCCAGTACTCCTCCTGTACTCGGAGCTCCTCTGTAATGCACGCATCCAACTCTGGAACGAAGTCGTAGATAACATCGCCCAGCCGGGTCCACCACTGTATTCGGATGGTGCTGTAGCGATCCTTGTATGCTCCCAGAGTGTCTGCCAGCACTGCTTCATCTGCCATGCCTCAATTGCTGCACCTGATATGAAGGAGAAATCCCACAGCTATGCCACCAATGTAACAGAAGCTGGGAAGGGACCGCGTCACCTTCCGCCATGATTCCTGGGTCTCTCCTTCTTGACGCAGATAAGCGCCGTCGGATGCACCAGTTGAAGTATGGACAGTCACTGGAAACAGCCGCAGGATCGCTGGAAGCAGGGAAGCAGGGAAGAGTCCACTTCGCCGCCTGACAGCATATCAAGTTGGGACTCAGGAAGCTGGCAGTAGGAGGTCAACGATTCAGGATACTTGGCGCAGATGGGTATCAGAGTGGACACTTTAGACCAGGGCTTAAAATATGAAGTCCTTTGCTACTAACCAGACCTGAAAAGTTACTCGCCACTGCAAGCCATAGCATACCCACCAGGGCTGAATTTCTACTCGCCAGGGCTAAATTTTCACTCGCCATTGGCTAGTGGCAAGTGGAAATTTTGAGCCCTGCTTTAGACCATAAGCAATACAAGACTCCAGGACTCCTTGTTCACTCCAAAACATAACTCTTTATTACAACAAACCACAGCATATTTATACAGTTTCAATCCACACTAACTTGGAGCACAGTACAGGAGACTTAATTCAATCACAGTTCCTCCAATAGGGTACAGCAAATGGTAGGGCAGAATACAATGAGTTAGTCACAGGGATAATTCAGTCACCACAAAGGGTCAACGAACCAACAACAAATGATTCAGGGAAACATAATAGGGCATACATGATTGGATTAGCACACAGCAGGGGGCCACAAGACAGTTCTCAATACAATGACTTGAGTGGCTAGAATATACATTCCCTTAACAATGGCCAGGGGTTGAATAATTAAGCAAAAGGCTTGGGGGGCAGCTATACAGATTGAAAGTAAATATGTCCAAACTAAAATAATTAACCCTTTGCAGGGCAGAAGAGTTTGCAGCACACAAGCCTTGAATTGCTCTTTCCTCTGGCACAGCTGCCTATCCACATAAGGCTAGCCAACGTCTCTTAGTCCAGGATAAGGGCTTGAGAGATTGTATGCCCGGGCACAAAGGAGTGTCCAATATCCATAATCCTTGGGCCCAGGGGTGAATAAATGCCATGCCCAGACAAGGCTCTAGTAACGGGTGGGATCCGTTACAGCATGTAACCTTACATTTAGTTCATATGCAGCATGCTTGTTTCTTCAATCCACACTACATTTATTTATATTGAACATCATCTGCCATTTATGCACCCACTCAATCTATTAAAAACTTTCAGGTAAGAAAAAACATCCTGCTGTTTGTGTAGTGTCAGAATCTATGGTACTGTTGTGGAAGGGTGGATCAGAGCTTATTCCCTACAAAGTGAGTAGCAATGAAGGATAGCACTGGATAATATGGTTGTTCATTGGAGCTACTCTGTTCACATTGAAATCCTGACTTGGGGCGCGATTCTAGTACCATAGCTAAAAAAGAAAACCAAGCTCTGTGTTTTTTTAAGTTAGGTTTTAGCATCCTATTACCCGACTTGTGAAAACAAAATCAACTGTAATTATACACACTGCGAGTAAAAAAAAAGCCCATAGGAAACTACTAATATCAATGTGCAAGAAGTATTCTATTACACACGCTCAGTATTAGTGCCTGTTTTGTTGATACATTTTAAGTTGGAAATCCTGCGCCTCAGAGGTTGAGGCGTGAAAGCCACAACGATGGTTTCAAAACCATTGTTGTTCCAACAAAAGCAGTGTAGAATACAGTATACAGCATAGAAATACGACATAGAGTGCCCCCCTTTTACATAATAACCCCCCCTTTTAAAATTCGACTTACAGTGCTTTCTTTCACCACTTTAATTTGACAAATATTATTCCCATTCAACATTTTAACCCTTCCCTTTGAAAATTTGACTTACAGTGCTCCCGTGTCACGTTTTTATTGAACACTCAGACAATTGGGTAGGATAAAATAGAAAAGCTTTATTAGGCAATATAAAGCGCAACAAGGCCCTTCACAGGGTCCAAACTCTACAAACAGCAGTAAGAAAGTCTTACACAGGTCAGGGCATACAAATAGCAATACAATACAGGAGGCTCTACCGGCCTTACCAAATACCAGGTAAGGCAGCCTGGTAACTGGTGCAACAAGGAACAGAGGAGGCTCTACCGGCCTTACCGACTACCGGGTAAGGCAGCCTAGTATCTGGTGCAACAAGGAACAGAGGAGGCTCTTCCGGCCTTACCGAATACCGGATAAGGCAGCCTGGTATCTGGTGCTACAAGTAACAGAGGAGGCTCTACTGGGTCACAGGCTGAGTGAGTGTAATGAGCTGACAACAGTAACCGCTAATTACCGGATAGCACAGACTGGGTGTACGTAACGGAGGCCACAGAGAATCACAGGCTGAGCTTAGTGTAATGGATTGGCAACAGTAACCGCTAGTGACCGGATAGCACAGACTGGGTGTACGTAACTAAGGCCACAGAGAATCACAGGCTGAGCTTAGTATAATGGATTGGCAGCGGTAACCGCTAGTGACCGGATAGCACAGACTGGGTGTATGTAACGGAGGCCACAGAGATACACAGACAGCGAGTAGCGTAACCGGAGGCAACAAGGCCTGGCCTGGATCAGTATCAGAGAGCGGAAGTCAGCCAGAGCCTGGATCGGTACACAGAGAGCGGTAGTCAGCCAAAGCCTGGATCAGTACACAGAGAGCGGTAGTCAGCCAAAGCCTGAATCAGTACACAGAGAGCGGTAGTCAGACAAAGCCTGGATCGGTACACAGAGAACAGTAGTCAGCCAAAGCCTGGATCGGTACACAGGAGCGGTAGTCAGCCAAAGTCTGGATCGGTACACAGGAGCGGAACAGGAACAAGGTCAGACGAAAACCGGGTCAACACGGAACAGGACCACAGAATAAGGTAAGGTCAGGAACACCACGAAAGGGCACCGGCCTACTTACAGGAGGGCTTATATAAAGGCTAGCCCTTGGAGGGGCTAGCCAGCTAGCACCAATAAGAGACAGCCAAACACAAACCCCGTAAGTAAGAATGTAGCACAGAGAATCACGGGCACCTTGATAGTACCCCCCTCTCAAAGACCCCCCTCCTGCCTTGAGGGGGTCTAGGTTTGTTAGGAAACTTGGAATGGAATCTGCGCAACAGAATTGGAGCATGAATATCCGAGTGGTTAACCCATGAACGTTCCTCTGGACCATAACCCTTCCAATGCACCAAGTATTGGACCTGGACACGGAATCTACGTGAGTCCAGAACACTTTGCACCTCATATTCATCATGATCCTGTATGCGCACAGGTCCAGGGACAGCAGGAGTGGTAGTATAGTGGTTGCACACCAATGGCTTAAGGAGTGACACATGGAACACATTATGTATTCTCATGGAAGCCGGTAATTCTAACGCATAGGAGACAGGGTTAACTCAACGGAGCACCCGGAACGGACCCACAAACCGGGGAGCAAACTTGAGACAAGAAACTTGCAACCTGAGATTCTTTGAGAATAACCAGACCCGGTCCCCCACCTGGAATACAGGAGCCGGCAGGTGTCTGTTATTGGCATGCCGCTGGGCACATGCAAAAGACTCACGTAGGGTATTCTGGACCTGTGCCCATGTGGAGCGGAGCTGCCTAATATGCTCATCCAGAGCCGGAATCTGCTGTGCCTGAAAGTTATCTGGGAGCAAGCATGGTTGAAACCCGTAATTGATCAGGAAGGGTGAGCTCCCAGATGTGCTGCACACCGCACAGTTCCTGGCAAACTCTGCCCACAGCAACAAGTCAGCCCAATTGTCGTGATGAATGGAAATAAAACAACGCAAGAACTACTCCGATCCCTGGTTGGCACGTTCAGCGGCCCCATTTGTCTGGGGATGATATGCCGAGGAAAATGACAACTGAATCCCCATCTGTTCACAAAAAGCCCTTCAGAATCTCGAGACGAATTGACTCCCACGATCCGAGACCAGCACCTTGGGTACCCCGTGGAGTCGGAATACCTCCCGGGCAAATACAATTGCCAGCTCCTTAGCAGATGGCAAGCCAGGGAGTGGCACAAAATGAGCCATTTTCGAGAACCTGTCAACTATCATTAGGATTACAGTAAACCCTCTGGAGGCCGGCAGTTCTCCCAAGAAATCAATAGATACGTGTGACCAAGGCCAGTCCCCATTAGGAACAGTCTGTAAGAGACCCACAGGAAGATGTCTGGGGACCTTGGAACGGGCACAAGTGGGACAGGCTGCTGTAAATGCTGCACAGTCATCCCTCATGCCAGGCCACCAAAACATATGGGACAATGACCAAATCAATTGATTCTTCCCATTAGTTTAGCCTGAAAAGGCTCGGTCACAAAGCACTTGCCCACAGGTTTCTCTGGAGGGGCATTGGCCTGGGATGCCAAGATCTCCTCCCCTAAGGGAGAGGTGATACTGGTTTGTAGGGTGGCAAGCATACGGTTTGGAAGAATAATAGGCACAGGTATGGAGTCAGCTTCAGGATCCGAGCCAAATTGTCTGGATAAGGCATCAGCACGTACATTCTTAGTACCAGGCAAGTAAGAGACAATGAAATTAAAATGAGACAAAAATAGTGTCCATCTCGCTTGCCTCGGGGAAAGCCTTTTAGCTTCTGAGAGATACATGAGGTTTTTATGATCAGTAAGAATCAAAATCGGTACCTTAGTGCCCTCCAACAAATGTCGCTATTCACGTAAGGCCAGAATAACCGTTAGGAGTTCCCGGTCTCCAATGTCATAAAGACTCTGCGCTTTGGTTAACTTCCTTGAAAAGAACCCACATGGTCTCAAAGTCTTATCAGGACCTGGTTTTTGGCCCAAGACTGCCCCGACTCCAGTCTCAGAAGCATCCACCTCTAAAGTAAATGGCAACCCCGGAATAGGATGCGACAGAACTGGAGCAGTAGAAAATGCCAATTTTAGTGTCTCAAATGCCTTAATTGCCTCTGGGGACCATTCTGAGGCGGAGGCACCCTTGTGGGTCATATCGGTGAGTGGCTTGACAATACTGGAATAACCGCGAATACATTTCCTATAATAATTCGCGAATGCTAGAAATCGATGTAAGGGTTTGCGGCCCGTGGGCTGCGGCCACTGTTGTGCAGCTGCAAGCTTGTCCTTATCCATAGCGAAGCCCTCTTTAGAGATCAAATACCCCAAAAAGCCCACACTGGACCTATGGAACTTGCACATCTCGAGTTTGCAATACAGCTTGTTCTCCCTTAATTTCTGCAAAACCGCAGAGACATGTCCACGGTGAGTCTCCAGGTCAGGAGAGTAAATCAAAATGTCGTCTAGGTACACGACCACAGAGGATTGTAAAAAATCTTGTAGGACATCATTAATCAATTCTTGAAATACCGCCGGGGCATTGCACAGACCAAATGGTATAACTAAATACTCGTAATGCCCCATACGAGTATTGAAAGCTGTTTTCACCATCCTTAATCCGAACTAAATTATACGCCGCCCTCAGATCCAGTTTGGTAAAAATGCAAGCGCCCTTTAAACGATCAAACAATTCAGTGACGAGTGGAATGGGATAGGCGTTCTTTATCATTATTTTGTTAAGACCCCTATAATCAATACAGGGTCTAAGTTCCCCGTCCTTCTTTTTAACAAAAATGAATCCAGCCCCCACGGGTGAGGAAGACTTTTGTATAATACCCCGAGCCAGGGTGTCACTGATATACTCCTCCATGGCTCTGTTTTTGTCACCAGACAATGGGTATGTCCTACCCTTCGGGGGTATAGCGCCTGGCAAAATAGTAGGGATGATGTACCAGCAAAGTGCTAGCCTCACCCGTACTGAACACATCGCTGAATGACTGGTATTCCAGTGGTAAGGAGGGAGTGGTACACAAGATTTTGGAAGGCTGACTCAGACAGTGGGTTTTACAGTGTTCAGACCATGACAATACTTCACAATTTCTCCAGTCCAGTCTGGGATTATGCTTATGCAGCCATGGGAACCCCAAAATGACCTCAAAATGGGGGGGCCTGGATAATCTGGAATTGTAGGGGCTCTTTGTGAAGATGTCACGGTTTTCAGGACACTCAGACCAGTAGGTAAAAATAAAATGCAATTTTATTAAGAGCAAAATAATGACAGAGAACGCCCCCTATGGGTAGCACTGCTAAATAGCAGATAGGCAATAGTATGCACAGTATACATAGTAACATAGTAACATAGTAGATAAGGCTGAAAAAAGACATGCGTCCATCAAGTCCAGCCCATGCCAATAACACCCCTGTTGATCCAGAGGAAGGCAACAAAAAAGCCCTCTGGAGCAATTTCCAGTGTAGGTGTGTGTGTGTGTGTGTGTGTGTGTGTGTGTGTGTCAAATAGTTCCCCGGATCAATATCCTATTTGCTTTGAAGCCATCTGTCATAACCGTCAATATTGTTCTGTGCTAGATAGGCATCCATTGCTTTTTTGAATGCAGTTACATTATCTGCAAGCACAACATCCCGAGGCAAAGAATTCCATAGCCTTACCGCCCTTACTGTAAAGAATCCCTGCCTGTGTTTTAGTCGAAAGCGCCTTTCCTCAAGTCTTAATGGATGACCTCTTGTTCTTAGCTCAGCTCTTTGCATAAATAATTCATTGGATAGTTCTTTGTATTGACCTTGAATGTATTTGTAAATGGTAATCATATCACCCCTTAGACGTCTCTTTTCTAATGTAAACAAACCCAGTTTGGCTAGTCTCTCTTTGTAACTCAGATCCTCCAATCCCTTTATCAGTTTTGTTCCACGTCTCTGCACCTTTTCCAGTTCAGTAATGTCTTTTTTTAGAACAGGTGCCCAAAATTGTACTCCATATTCTAGATGAGGCCTAACCAAGGATTTATACAGAGGTAGGATAATATTAGCACCCCTTGCTTCTACACCTCTTTTTATGCAGGCTAGTACTCTATTTGCTCTTGCAGCAGCTGAGTGACTCTGCACACTGCTGTGAAGACTATTGTCTATCAGTACACCTAAATCTTTCTCTAATGAGGATTTCGCAAGTTGTTTCCCATTTAGAGTATATGTTTCAAGTTTGTTTCTACAACCCACATGCATAACCTTACATTTATCTACATTAAATGACATCTGCCACTTTTCTGCCCATTCACGTAGTTTATCTAAATCCTTCTGTAGGGAAAAAACATTGAGCTCTGTATGTATTTCCTTACATAGCTTAGTGTCATCAGCAAAGATTGAGATGCTACTTTCAATTCCCACTTCTAGATCATTAATAAACAAATTAAAAAGCATTGGGCCCAGGACTGAACCCTGCGGCACCCCACTTATAACCCTAGACCAATTTGAAAAAGTTCCATTTACAACAACTCTCTGCCATCTATCATTTAACCAGTTCTCAATCCATGTACAGATAACACCACCCAAACCGAGGCCTTTTAATTTATGCAATAACCTGTTGTGAGGCACTGTGTCAAAGGCTTTTGCAAAATCCAAGTACACTACACCAACAGCAATTCCCCTGTCCAAATTACTACTCACTCTTTCATAAAATGCAAGTAAATTAGTCTGACATGATCTGTTCTTCATGAAACCATGCTGATTCCTACTAATGATATTGTTTGTCTTCACATAGTTCTGAATACTGTCAGTTAATAACCCTTCTAGTATCTTACCCACTATGGAAGTCAAGCTCACAGGTCTATAATTTCCTGGTTTGGATCTTGCTCCCTTTTTAAACAATGGAACTACATCAGCTTTCCTCCAATCACAGGGCACTATGCTTTTTATTTCTCATTTCCCTGCTAACCACATTATTAATCCACATTGGTTTTGCTTTACTTCTCTTGTGCTTATTCCCCAATGGTATATATTGACGTGTATATTTGCCCAAGAGCATTTTAAATACATTCCATGATTCTTGTGCATTTTTATCTTTGAAAATTACATCCCACTGGATATCCTTTAAAGCTTCTTTTAACTGTGTAAAATTAGCCTTTTTGAAATTGAATGTTTTGGTTAAACTCTTGCTATTGGGTTTCTCATAACAAACTTCAAAGGATACAATATTGTGGTCACTGCTGCCCAAATGTTCCCTTACCTGCACATTGTTTACAATGTCAGAATCGTTTGAGAGCACTAGGTCAAGCAAGGCCTCTTTTCTAGTTGGCTCCTCTACTAGTTGGGACATAAAATTCTCATTTATCATACTTAGAAAAATATTTCCCTTTGTTGTGCCTGAAGTCATATTGCTCCAGTCAATTTCAGGGTAGTTGAAATCTCCCATTATAATTACCTTTGCTGACCTAGCAGCCTTTTCCATTTGCAGTAAAAGTTGGGCTTCCTCCAACTCCCCAACATTAGGTGGCTTGTAGCAAACCCCCACCAATATCTTTTTATTATGTGTGCCCCCAGTGTGTATTTCAACCCACAAGGCCTCTACCTTTTCATTGGACCCTTCATTTATATCTTCCCTTAAACTAGGTTTTAAGGCCTGCTTTACATATAGGCATACCCCTCCTCCCCTTTTATTAACCCTGTCCTTCCTAAAAAGTGAATAACCCTCTAGATTGACTGCCAAGTCATACGTATCATCTAACCAGGTTTCAGACACTCCAATCAGATCATACTGCTCATGTACTGCAATCATTTCTAGTTCCCCCATCTTACCAGCCAGACTGCGAGCATTTGCATGCATACATTTTATCTTTTTGCCATTCTTAAAGATACAATAATTTAGAACAGAGTACTGGCAACTGACAGGCACTGAGTACTGATATACAAGGGGTTAGTGGAATAATCAGTCCATCTCAGTTGTGTAGTTTGGCACGCCCAAGGTGTTAAAGGTGGAGAAGACTCAACACCCACAGTCTGTAATACTGAAGAAACTGTCCAGCAAAGAGAAACCTGCCACCCAGCCTGCTGTACTTGACTGGTAGACCCCACGGGCGTAACGGAGACAACTGAATTACCGGAGCTGGGACCACTAGCCCCCACGGGCGTTGTGGTAGGAACTGGATTGCAAGAGCTTGGACCAGTAGCCCCCACGGACATTACAGAGACAACTTTTGTTACCAGAGCTTGAGCCTAAAACCCAAACGTGCGTAACGGAAGGAGCTGGATTGCAAGAGCTTGAGCCAATAGCTCCCACGGGCGTAATATTAGAGACTGAATTGCAAGAGCTTGGACCAATAGCCCTCACGGGCGTAAACATAGAGACGTGCACAGAAGCAGCCAGAGCCATGCGCCACCAGGCACGGAAATGAACTACACCGGACTGCAAGGAAAGGAACGGCTCAGCACAAAGCAACTCTCTGTATAGACTGAAGGCCCAGCACCGGGACACAGCTCTGTACGGGTTAATGGCTCGATAGTGGAACACAGCTCTGCGTTTGCTAACAGCTCGATAGTTGGAACACAGCTCTGCACGGGTTAACAGCTCAATTAGTTGGAACGCAACACTGCACGGACAGACAGCTCGGTAGTTTGGACACAGCTCTGTACGGGTTAACAGCTTGACTACAGAAACACCGCTCAGCAGTAAGCGTCTCAGTGGCAGTAACCAGCACAGCACGGAGCCGCACTTAACAGCAAGTGGCACAGTCACAATGTCGCCATGGCGACAAGGCAAACAGGAACGGAGACCGGCCACAGAAGCTGGAACAGGTCACGGAGCAGGAACGTCAGCAAGCCGGGTCGAATCACAGAGCAGGTTCTCAGACAAGCTGGATCAGGAAATGAGCAGGAACGTCAGCCAGGCCGGGTCAATCACAGAGCAGGTTCTCAGACAAGCCGGATCAGGAAACGAGCAAGAACGTCAGCCAGGCCGGGTCAATCACGGAGCAGGTTCTCAGACAAGCCGGATCAGGAAACGAGCAGGAACGTCAGCCAGGCCGGGTCAAATCACGGAGCAGGTACACACGATCGTAGTCAGGGATAGCCAGGTCGGTACACCGGAGATCAGGAACGCAGGAACACAGCACAGCAAAACTGGCTCAGGAACACCACGAAAGGGCAAGTGACAGGTGCCACTAGCCCAGAATAAAAAGGTCACTAGGGGCGGGCCAAACAGGCTCAACAAATCGGAGCGCAGCACAAGTGAGAGTGACAGCCAGAGAAGCTGCACCGGGATAGAGGAGCTCCAATGCACACAGATAAAGGACATGTCTCCTGCGTGACTTGAGGTGGTACCAGCGGCCTTCCATCAATGGCCTCAATGTCGAGAGGAGAGTCTCTGCTTACTAACGGATTGTTATACATCATCATAAAATTCTTGTCCATAAAGTACCCGGCTGCACCAGAATCAACTGGTTTTTGGCCCAAGACTGCCCCGACTCCAGTCTCAGAAGCATCCACCTCTAAAGTAAATGGCAACCCCGGAATAGGATGCGACAGAACTGGAGCAGTAGAAAATGCCAATTTTAGTGTCTCAAATGCCTTAATTGCCTCTGGGGACCATTCTGAGGCGGAGGCACCCTTGTGGGTCATATCGGTGAGTGGCTTGACAATACTGGAATAACCGCGAATACATTTCCTATAATAATTCGCGAATGCTAGAAATCGATGTAAGGGTTTGCGGCCCGTGGGCTGCGGCCACTGTTGTACAGCTGCAAGCTTGTCCTTATCCATAGCGAAGCCCACTTTAGAGATCACATACCCCAAAAAGCCCACACTGGACCTATGGAACTTGCACATCTCGAGTTTGCAATACAGCTTGTTCTCCCTTAATTTCTGCAAAACCGCAGAGACATGTCCACGGTGAGTCTCCAGGTCAGGAGAGTAAATCAAAATGTCGTCTAGGTACACGACCACAGAGGATTGTAAAAAATCTTGTAGGACATCATTAATCAATTCTTGAAATACCGCCGGGGCATTGCTCAGACCAAATGGTATAACTAAATACTCGTAATGCCCCATACGAGTATTGAAAGCTGTTTTCACCATCCTTAATCCGAACTAAATTATACGCCGCCCTCAGATCCAGTTTGGTAAAAATGCAAGCGCCCTTTAAACGATCAAACAATTCAGTGATGAGTGGAATGGGATAGGCGTTCTTTATCATTATTTTGTTAAGACCCCTATAATCAATACAGGGTCTAAGTTCCCCGTCCTTCTTTTTAACAAAAATGAATCCAGCCCCCACAGGTGAGGAAGATTTTGTATAATACCCCGAGCCAGGGTGTCACTGATATACTCCTCCATGGCTCTGTTTTTGTCACCAGACAATGGGTATGTCCTACCCTTCGGGGGTATAGCGCCTGGCAAAATAGTAGGGATGATGTACCGGCAAAGTGCTAGCCTCACCCATACTGAACACATCGCTGAATGACTGGTATTCCAGTGGTAAGGAGGGAGTGGTACACAAGATTTTGGAAGGCTGACTCAGACAGTGGGTTTTACAGTGTTCAGACCATGACAATACTTCACAATTTCTCCAGTCCAGTCTGGGATTATGCTTATGCAGCCATGGGAACCCCAAAATGACCTCAAAATGGGGGGGCCTGGATAATCTGGAATTGTAGGGGCTCTTTGTGAAGATGTCACGGTTTTCAGGACACTCAGACCAGTAGGTAAAAATAAAATGCAATTTTATTAAGAGCAAAATAATGACAGAGAACGCCCCCTATGGGTAGCACTGCTAAATAGCAGATAGGCAATAGTATGCACAGTATACATAGTAACATAGTAACATAGTAGATAAGGCTGAAAAAAGACATGCGTCCATCAAGTCCAGCCCATGCCAATAACACCCCTGTTGATCCAGAGGAAGGCAACAAAAAAGCCCTCTGGAGCAATTTCCAGTGTAGGTGTGTGTGTGTGTGTGTGTGTGTGTGTGTGTGTGTGTGTGTGTGTGTGTGTGTGTGTGTGTGTGTGTGTGTGTGTGTGTGTGTGTGTGTGTGTGTGTGTGTGTGTGTGTGTGTGTGTGTGTGTGTGTGTGTCAAATAGTTCCCCGGATCAATATCCTATTTGCTTTGAAGCCATCTGTCATAACCGTCAATATTGTTCTGTGCTAGATAGGCATCCATTGCTTTTTTGAATGCAGTTACATTATCTGCAAGCACAACATCCCGAGGCAAAGAATTCCATAGCCTTACCGCCCTTACTGTAAAGAATCCCTGCCTGTGTTTTAGTCGAAAGCGCCTTTCCTCAAGTCTTAATGGATGACCTCTTGTTCTTAGCTCAGCTCTTTGCATAAATAATTCATTGGATAGTTCTTTGTATTGACCTTGAATGTATTTGTAAATGGTAATCATATCACCCCTTAGACGTCTCTTTTCTAATGTAAACAAACCCAGTTTGGCTAGTCTCTCTTTGTAACTCAGATCCTCCAATCCCTTTATCAGTTTTGTTCCACGTCTCTGCACCTTTTCCAGTTCAGTAATGTCTTTTTTTAGAACAGGTGCCCAAAATTGTACTCCATATTCTAGATGAGGCCTAACCAAGGATTTATACAGAGGTAGGATAATATTAGCATCCCTTGCTTCTACACCTCTTTTTATACAGGCTAGTACTATATTTGCTCTTGCAGCAGCTGAGTGACTCTGCACACTGCAGTGAAGACTATTGTCTATCAGTACACCTAAATCTTTGTCTAATGAGGATTTCGCAAGTTGTTTCCCATTTAGAGTATATGTTTCAAGTTTGTTTCTACAACCCACATGCATAACCTTACATTTATCTACATTAAATGACATCTGCCACTTTTCTGCCCATTCACTTAGTTTATCTAAATCCTTCTGTAGGGAAAAAACATTGAGCTCTGTATGTATTTCCTTACATAGCTTAGTGTCATCAGCAAAGATTGAGATGCTACTTTCAATTCCCACTTCTAGATCATTAATAAACAAATTAAAAAGCATTGGGCCCAGGACTGAACCCTGCGGCACCCCACTTATAACCCTAGACCAATTTGAAAAAGTTCCATTTACAACAACTCTCTGCCATCTATCATTTAACCAGTTCTCAATCCATGTACAGATAACACCACCCAAACCGAGGCCTTTTAATTTATGCAATAACCTGTTGTGAGGCACTGTGTCAAAGGCTTTTGCAAAATCCAAGTACACTACACCAACAGCAATTCCCCTGTCCAAATTACTACTCACTCTTTCATAAAATGCAAGTAAATTAGTCTGACATGATCTGTTCTTCATGAAACCATGCTGATTCCTACTAATGATATTGTTTGTCTTCACATAGTTCTGAATACTGTCAGTTAATAACCCTTCTAGTATCTTACCCACTATGGAAGTCAAGCTCACAGGTCTATAATTTCCTGGTTTGGATCTTGCTCCCTTTTTAAACAATGGAACTACATCAGCTTTCCTCCAATCACAGGGCACTATGCTTTTTATTTCTCATTTCCCTGCTAACCACATTATTAATCCACATTGGTTTTGCTTTACTTCTCTTGTGCTTATTCCCCAATGGTATATATTGACGTGTATATTTGCCCAAGAGCATTTTAAATACATTCCATGATTCTTGTGCATTTTTATCTTTGAAAATTACATCCCACTGGATATCCTTTAAAGCTTCTTTTAACTGTGTAAAATTAGCCTTTTTGAAATTGAATGTTTTGGTTAAACTCTTGCTATTGGGTTTCTCATAACAAACTTCAAAGGATACAATATTGTGGTCACTGCTGCCCAAATGTTCCCTTACCTGCACATTGTTTACAATGTCAGAATCGTTTGAGAGCACTAGGTCAAGCAAGGCCTCTTTTCTAGTTGGCTCCTCTACTAGTTGGGACATAAAATTCTCATTTATCATACTTAGAAAAATATTTCCCTTTGTTGTGCCTGAAGTCATATTGCTCCAGTCAATTTCAGGGTAGTTGAAATCTCCCATTATAATTACCTTTGCTGACCTAGCAGCCTTTTCCATTTGCAGTAAAAGTTGGGCTTCCTCCAACTCCCCAACATTAGGTGGCTTGTAGCAAACCCCCACCAATATCTTTTTATTATGTGTGCCCCCAGTGTGTATTTCAACCCACAAGGCCTCTACCTTTTCATTGGACCCTTCATTTATATCTTCCCTTAAACTAGGTTTTAAGGCCTGCTTTACATATAGGCATACCCCTCCTCCCCTTTTATTAACCCTGTCCTTCCTAAAAAGTGAATAACCCTCTAGATTGACTGCCAAGTCATACGTATCATCTAACCAGGTTTCAGACACTCCAATCAGATCATACTGCTCATGTACTGCAATCATTTCTAGTTCCCCCATCTTACCAGCCAGACTGCGAGCATTTGCATGCATACATTTTATCTTTTTGCCATTCTTAAAGATACAATAATTTAGAACAGAGTACTGGCAACTGACAGGCACTGAGTACTGATATACAAGGGGTTAGTGGAATAATCAGTCCATCTCAGTTGTGTAGTTTGGCACGCCCAAGGTGTTAAAGGTGGAGAAGACTCAACACCCACAGTCTGTAATACTGAAGAAACTGTCCAGCAAAGAGAAACCTGCCACCCAGCCTGCTGTACTTGACTGGTAGACCCCACGGGCGTAACGGAGACAACTGAATTACCGGAGCTGGGACCACTAGCCCCCACGGGCGTTGTGGTAGGAACTGGATTGCAAGAGCTTGGACCAGTAGCCCCCACGGACATTACAGAGACAACTTTTGTTACCAGAGCTTGAGCCTAAAACCCAAACGTGCGTAACGGAAGGAGCTGGATTGCAAGAGCTTGAGCCAATAGCTCCCACGGGCGTAATATTAGAGACTGAATTGCAAGAGCTTGGACCAATAGCCCTCACGGGCGTAAACATAGAGACGTGCACAGAAGCAGCCAGAGCCATGCGCCACCAGGCACGGAAATGAACTACACCGGACTGCAAGGAAAGGAACGGCTCAGCACAAAGCAACTCTCTGTATAGACTGAAGGCCCAGCACCGGGACACAGCTCTGTACAGGTTAATGGCTCGATAGTGGAACACAGCTCTGCGTTTGCTAACAGCTCGATAGTTGGAACACAGCTCTGCACGGGTTAACAGCTCAATTAGTTGGAACGCAACACTGCACGGACAGACAGCTCGGTAGTTTGGACACAGCTCTGTACGGGTTAACAGCTTGACTACAGAAACACCGCTCAGCAGTAAGCGTCTCAGTGGCAGTAACCAGCACAGCACGGAGCCGCACTTAACAGCAAGTGGCACAGTCACAATGTCGCCATGGCGACAAGGCAAACAGGAACGGAGACCGGCCACAGAAGCTGGAACAGGTCACGGAGCAGGAACGTCAGCAAGCCGGGTCGAATCACAGAGCAGGTTCTCAGACAAGCTGGATCAGGAAATGAGCAGGAACGTCAGCCAGGCCGGGTCAATCACAGAGCAGGTTCTCAGACAAGCCGGATCAGGAAACGAGCAAGAACGTCAGCCAGGCCGGGTCAATCACGGAGCAGGTTCTCAGACAAGCCGGATCAGGAAACGAGCAGGAACGTCAGCCAGGCCGGGTCAAATCACGGAGCAGGTACACACGATCGTAGTCAGGGATAGCCAGGTCGGTACACCGGAGATCAGGAACGCAGGAACACAGCACAGCAAAACTGGCTCAGGAACACCACGAAAGGGCAAGTGACAGGTGCCACTAGCCCAGAATAAAAAGGTCACTAGGGGCGGGCCAAACAGGCTCAACAAATCGGAGCGCAGCACAAGTGAGAGTGACAGCCAGAGAAGCTGCACCGGGATAGAGGAGCTCCAATGCACACAGATAAAGGACATGTCTCCTGCGTGACTTGAGGTGGTACCAGCGGCCTTCCATCAATGGCCTCAATGTCGAGAGGAGAGTCTCTGCTTACTAACGGATTGTTATACATCATCATAAAATTCTTGTCCATAAAGTACCCGGCTGCACCAGAATCAATTAGAGCAGGCATCTTGGCAGACTCAGAAGCCCAAGAGATCATAATGTCAATCACAGGTTTGCTTAACATGCCTTCTGGGGACTGGTATACTCCACCTAGGATCTGTCCTCCATATGACCCTAGGTGCGCTCATTTCCCGGTCGCACGGGACAAGTTTTTAGCAAATGACCTGCCTTGACACAGTACAGGCATAGCCCCTGTTTGCGACGGAAGGAGCACTCTTGCTTGGACAATCGTGTAAACCCCACTTGTATAGGTTCCGTGCTCCCTATAGCAGAACCCGGAGGTATGGGAGGAGAGGGAGGCATGGGTGGGAAATTAACACTGGTGCCAGATTCGCCAGTGGATCTTGCCCTATGATACTTGTAAAGACTCCTCTCCCTTATACGGGAGTCAATCGGAATAGTGTACTCAATGAAATCGTCCAGACCCACCAGTAGATCTTTGGCCGCAATATCGTCTTTAATTTTATCGTTGAGGCCTTGGGCAAATGCAGCAACAAGCGCCTCATCGTTCCAGTCTACCTCTGCTGCAAGTGTACGAAATTCAATGGCAAACTCAGAAACAGTACGTATGCCTTGCTGGATTCTCATAAGGAGCTTGGCAGCAGAGGTGGCATGCCCTGGAACCTTGAACACACTGCGGCCCTTACAAATTCGGAAAAATTAGTAGTAATTGGTTTACCAGTCTCCCAAAATGGATTTGCCCAGACTAGGGCCTTGCCCGTGAGTAGTGAGATCATAAATCCCACCTTGCTTCTTTCACTGGGAAACACCTGTGGTACTAGTTCAAGAAAAATCTGCAGTGGGTTCAAGAACCCACGGCAAAGTGTTGGCTCCCCATCATATCTCAAAGGCAGTGGAGCTGTAGCGGAGAGCCCTCTAGAGGAAAAGCTGGGTACACTAGCCTGTGCCAATGGTGCCAGAACTGGAGTGGCCACCAAAGATTGTACAGGTCTCTCGAGACAAGCAGTGCTTTCAAGAATGGTCTGAATAGCCATAGACAGTTGGTCTAACCGTTGTTCCTGAGCATCCAATCTCCAAAGGAGATTCTGGGAACTACCCTCACCAGCCTTGTCTGAGGTCATGGCCCTTTTGTACTGTCACGTTTTATTGAACACTCAGACAATTGGGTAGGATAAAATAGAAAAGCTTTATTAGGCAATATAAAGCGCAACAAGGCCCTTCACGGGTCCAAACTCTACAGACAGCAGTAAGAAAGTTTGACACAGGTCAGGGCATACAAATAGCAATACAATACAGGAGGCTCTACCGGCCTTACCAAATACCGGGTAAGGCAGTCTGGTAACTGGTGCAACAAGGAACAGAGGAGGCTCTACCGGCCTTACCGAATACCGGGTAAGGCAGTCTGGTAACTGGTGCAACAAGGAACAGAGGAGGCTCTACCGGCCTTACCGAATACCGGGTAAGGCAGCCTGGTAACTGGTGCAACAAGGAACAGAGGAGGCTCTACCGGCCTTACTGAATACCGGGTAAGGCAGCCTGATATCTGGTACAACAAGGAACAGAGGAGGCTCTACCGGCCTTACTGAATACCGGGTAAGGCAGCCTGGCATCTGGTGCAACAAGGAACAGAGGAGGCTCTACCGGCCTTACCGAATACCGGGTAAGGCAGCCTGGTATCTGGTGCAACAAGGAACAGAGGCGGCTCTACCGGGTCACAGGCTGAGTGAGTGTAATGCGATGACAATGGTAACCGCTAGTGACCGGATGGCACAGACTGGGTGTATGTAACGGAGGCCACAGAGAATCACAGGCTGAGCTTAGTAATATGGATTGGCAACGGTAACCGCTAGTGACCGGATAGCACAGTCTGGGTGTACGTAACGGAGGCCACAGAGAATCACAGGCTGAGCTTAGTGTAATGGATTGGCAACAGTAACCGCTAGTGACCGGATAGCACAGACTGGGTGTACGTAACTGAGGCCACAGAGAATCACAGGCTGAGATTAGTATAATGGATTGGCAGCGGTAACCGCTAGTGACCGGATAGCACAGACTGGGTGTATGTAACGGAGGCCACAGAGATACACAGACAGTGAGTAGCGTAACCGGAGGCAACAATTATGAGAGGACTGACAATAGTAGCGAAGGCAACACAAGGAGCATAAGTCAGTCAATGCCTGGATCAGTATCAGAGAGCGGAAGTCAGCCAGAGCCTGGATCGGTACACAGAGAGCGGTAGTCAGCCAAAGCCTGGATCAGTACACAGAGAGCGGTAGTCAGCCAAAGCCTGAATCAGTACACAGAGAGCGGTAGTCAGCTAAAGCCTGGATCGGTACACAGAGAACAGTAGTCAGCCAAAGCCTGGATCGGTACACAGGAGCGGTAGTCAGCCAAAGTCTGGATCGGTACACAGGAGCGGAACAGGAACAAGGTCAGACGAAAACCGGGTCAACACGGAACAGGACCACAGAATAAGGTAAGGTCAGGAACACCACGAAAGGGCACCGGCCTACTTACAGGAGGGCTTATATAAAGGCTAGCCCTCGGTGGGGCTAGCCAGCTAGCACCAATAAGAGACAGCCAAACACAAACCCGTAAGTAAGAATGTAGCACAGAGAATCACGGGCACCTTGATAGTACCCCCCTCTCAAAGACCCCCCTCCTGCCTTGAGGGGGTCTAGGTTTGTTAGGAAACTTGGAATGGAATCTGCGCAACAGAATTGGAGCATGAATATCCGAGTGGTTAACCCATGAACGTTCCTCTGGACCATAACCCTTCCAATGCACCAAGTATTGGACCTGGACACGGAATCTACGTGAGTCCAGAACACTTTGCACCTCATATTCATCATGATCCTGTATGCGCACAGGACCAGGGACAGCAGGAGTGGTAGTATAGTGGTTGCACACCAATGGCTTAAGGAGTGACACATGGAACACATTATGTATTCTCATGGAAGCCAGTAATTCCAACGCATAGGAGACAGGGTTAACTCGACGGAGCACCCGGAACGGACCCACAAACCGGGGAGCAAACTTGAGACAAGAAACTTGCAACCTGAGATTCTTTGAGAATAACCAGACCCGGTCCCCCACCTGGAATACAGGAGCCGGCAGGTGTCTGTTATTGGCATGCCGCTGGGCACATGCAAAAGACTCACGTAGGGTATTCTGGACCTGTGCCCATGTGGAGCGGAGCTGCCTAATATGCTCATCCAGAGCCGGAATCTGCTGTGCCTGAAAGTTATCTGGGAGCAGGCATGGTTGAAACCCATAATTGATCAGGAAGGGTGAGCTCCCAGATGTGCTGCACACCGCACAGTTCCTGGCAAACTCTGCCCACAGCAACAAGTCAGCCCAATTGTCGTGATGAATGGAAATAAAACAACGCAAGAACTACTCCGATCCCTGGTTGGCACGTTCAGCGGCCCCATTTGTCTGGGGATGATATGCCGAGGAAAATGACAACTGAATCCCCATCTGTTCACAAAAAGCCCTTCAGAATCTCGAGACGAATTGACTCCCACGATCCGAGACCAGCACCTTGGGTACCCCGTGGAGTCGGAATACCTCCCGGGCAAATACAATTGCCAGCTCCTTAGCAGATGGCAAGCCAGGGAGTGGCACAAAATGAGCCATTTTCGAGAACCTGTCAACTATCATTAGGATTACAGTAAACCCTCTGGAGGCCGGCAGTTCTCCCAAGAAATCAATAGATACGTGTGACCAAGGCCAGTCCCCATTAGGAACAGTCTGTAAGAGACCCACAGGAAGATGTCTGGGGACCTTGGAACGGGCACAAGTGGGACAGGCTGCTGTAAATGCTGCACAGTCATCCCTCATGCCAGGCCACCAAAACATATGGGACAATGACCAAATCAATTGATTCTTCCCATTAGTTTAGCCTGAAAAGGCTCGGTCACAAAGCACTTGCCCACAGGTTTCTCTGGAGGGGCATTGGCCTGGGATGCCAAGATCTCCTCCCCTAAGGGAGAGGTGATACTGGTTTGTAGGGTGGCAAGCATACGGTTTGGAAGAATAATAGGCACAGGTATGGAGTCAGCTTCAGGATCCGAGCCAAATTGTCTGGATAAGGCATCAGCACGTACATTCTTAGTACCAGGCAAGTAAGAGACAATGAAATTAAAATGAGACAAAAATAGTGTCCATCTCGCTTGCCTCGGGGAAAGCCTTTTAGCTTCTGAGAGATACATGAGGTTTTTATGATCAGTAAGAATCAAAATCGGTACCTTAGTGCCCTCCAACAAATGTCGCTATTCACGTAAGGCCAGAATAACCGTTAGGAGTTCCCGGTCTCCAATGTCATAAAGACTCTGCGCTTTGGTTAACTTCCTTGAAAAGAACCCACATGGTCTCAAAGTCTTATCAGGACCTGGTTTTTGGCCCAAGACTGCCCCGACTCCAGTCTCAGAAGCATCCACCTCTAAAGTAAATGGCAACCCCGGAATAGGATGCGACAGAACTGGAGCAGTAGAAAATGCCAATTTTAGTGTCTCAAATGCCTTAATTGCCTCTGGGGACCATTCTGAGGCGGAGGCACCCTTGTGGGTCATATCGGTGAGTGGCTTGACAATACTGGAATAACCGCGAATACATTTCCTATAATAATTCGCGAATGCTAGAAATCGATGTAAGGGTTTGCGGCCCGTGGGCTGCGGCCACTGTTGTACAGCTGCAAGCTTGTCCTTATCCATAGCGAAGCCCACTTTAGAGATCACATACCCCAAAAAGCCCACACTGGAACTATGGAACTTGCACATCTCGAGTTTGCAATACAGCTTGTTCTCCCTTAATTTCTGCAAAACCGCAGAGACATGTCCACGGTGAGTCTCCAGGTCAGGAGAGTAAATCAAAATGTCGTCTAGGTACACGACCACAGAGGATTGTAAAAAATCTTGTAGGACATCATTAATCAATTCTTGAAATACCGCCGGGGCATTGCTCAGACCAAATGGTATAACTAAATACTCGTAATGCCCCATACGAGTATTGAAAGCTGTTTTCACCATCCTTAATCCGAACTAAATTATACGCCGCCCTCAGATCCAGTTTGGTAAAAATGCAAGCGCCCTTTAAACGATCAAACAATTCAGTGATGAGTGGAATGGGATAGGCGTTCTTTATCATTATTTTGTTAAGACCCCTATAATCAATACAGGGTCTAAGTTCCCCGTCCTTCTTTTTAACAAAAATGAATCCAGCCCCCACAGGTGAGGAAGATTTTGTATAATACCCCGAGCCAGGGTGTCACTGATATACTCCTCCATGGCTCTGTTTTTGTCACCAGACAATGGGTATGTCCTACCCTTCGGGGGTATAGCGCCTGGCAAAATAGTAGGGATGATGTACCGGCAAAGTGCTAGCCTCACCCATACTGAACACATCGCTGAATGACTGGTATTCCAGTGGTAAGGAGGGAGTGGTACACAAGATTTTGGAAGGCTGACTCAGACAGTGGGTTTTACAGTGTTCAGACCATGACAATACTTCACAATTTCTCCAGTCCAGTCTGGGATTATGCTTATGCAGCCATGGGAACCCCAAAATGACCTCAAAATGGGGGGGCCTGGATAATCTGGAATTGTAGGGGCTCTTTGTGAAGATGTCACGGTTTTCAGGACACTCAGACCAGTAGGTAAAAATAAAATGCAATTTTATTAAGAGCAAAATAATGACAGAGAACGCCCCCTATGGGTAGCACTGCTAAATAGCAGATAGGCAATAGTATGCACAGTATACATAGTAACATAGTAACATAGTAGATAAGGCTGAAAAAAGACATGCGTCCATCAAGTCCAGCCCATGCCAATAACACCCCTGTTGATCCAGAGGAAGGCAACAAAAAAGCCCTCTGGAGCAATTTCCAGTGTAGGTGTGTGTGTGTGTGTGTGTGTGTGTGTGTGTGTGTGTGTGTGTGTGTCAAATAGTTCCCCGGATCAATATCCTATTTGCTTTGAAGCCATCTGTCATAACCGTCAATATTGTTCTGTGCTAGATAGGCATCCATTGCTTTTTTGAATGCAGTTACATTATCTGCAAGCACAACATCCCGAGGCAAAGAATTCCATAGCCTTACCGCCCTTACTGTAAAGAATCCCTGCCTGTGTTTTAGTCGAAAGCGCCTTTCCTCAAGTCTTAATGGATGACCTCTTGTTCTTAGCTCAGCTCTTTGCATAAATAATTCATTGGATAGTTCTTTGTATTGACCTTGAATGTATTTGTAAATGGTAATCATATCACCCCTTAGACGTCTCTTTTCTAATGTAAACAAACCCAGTTTGGCTAGTCTCTCTTTGTAACTCAGATCCTCCAATCCCTTTATCAGTTTTGTTCCACGTCTCTGCACCTTTTCCAGTTCAGTAATGTCTTTTTTTAGAACAGGTGCCCAAAATTGTACTCCATATTCTAGATGAGGCCTAACCAAGGATTTATACAGAGGTAGGATAATATTAGCATCCCTTGCTTCTACACCTCTTTTTATACAGGCTAGTACTATATTTGCTCTTGCAGCAGCTGAGTGACTCTGCACACTGCTGTGAAGACTATTGTCTATCAGTACACCTAAATCTTTGTCTAATGAGGATTTCGCAAGTTGTTTCCCATTTAGAGTATATGTTTCAAGTTTGTTTCTACAACCCACATGCATAACCTTACATTTATCTACATTAAATGACATCTGCCACTTTTCTGCCCATTCACTTAGTTTATCTAAATCCTTCTGTAGGGAAAAAACATTGAGCTCTGTATGTATTTCCTTACATAGCTTAGTGTCATCAGCAAAGATTGAGATGCTACTTTCAATTCCCACTTCTAGATCATTAATAAACAAATTAAAAAGCATTGGGCCCAGGACTGAACCCTGCGGCACCCCACTTATAACCCTAGACCAATTTGAAAAAGTTCCATTTACAACAACTCTCTGCCATCTATCATTTAACCAGTTCTCAATCCATGTACAGATAACACCACCCAAACCGAAGCCTTTTAATTTATGCAGTAACCTGTTGTGAGGCACTGTGTCAAAGGCTTTTGCAAAATCCAAGTACACTACACCAACAGCAATTCCCCTGTCCAAATTACTACTCACTCTTTCATAAAATGCAAGTAAATTAGTCTGACATGATCTGTTCTTCATGAAACCATGCTGATTCCTACTAATGATATTGTTTGTCTTCACATAGTTCTGAATACTGTCAGTTAATAACCCTTCTAGTATCTTACCCACTATGGAAGTCAAGCTCACAGGTCTATAATTTCCTGGTTTGGATCTTGCTCCCTTTTTAAACAATGGAACTACATCAGCTTTCCTCCAATCACAGGGCACTATGCCTGATGAAAGTGAATCAATAAATATTAAGTAAAATGGTTTTGCTATTACTGAACTAAGTTCCTTAAGTACCCTTGGGTGTATACCGTCCGGTCCAGGCGCTTTATTCACTATAACCCTTTCCAGTCTCTTTTGAACCTTGTCCTCAGTAAGCCATGTAGATGTTGGAGGAAATTCCATGGTTTTGTCTGTTTGCCCACAGCTTGTCATTTCTGTTTACTTTGTATATACCGAAGCAAAGAACGTATTTAGGGTGTCAGCCATAGCTTTATCCTCACTAATCAATTCACCTGTTTCAGTCCTAAGAGGACCAATATCAACCTTAACTTTTTTGTTGTTAATATACTTGTAGAAATGTTTAGGGTTTTTCTTGCTCTCATTTGCAATGTTTCGCTCATTTTCTATTTTAGCTAGCTTAATTGCTTGTTTGCAGATTTTATTACATTCTTTATATTTTTTAAATGATGCATCTGACCCGTTTGACTTAAACACCTTAAAAGCCTGCTTTTTATTTCTCATTTCCCTGCTAACCACATTATTAATCCACATTGGTTTTGCTTTACTTCTCTTGTGCTTATTCCCCAATGGTATATATTGACGTGTATATTTGCCCAAGAGCATTTTAAATACATTCCATGATTCTTGTGCATTTTTATCTTTGAAAATTACATCCCACTGGATATCCTTTAAAGCTTCTTTTAACTGTGTAAAATTAGCCTTTTTGAAATTGAATGTTTTGGTTAAACTCTTGCTATTGGGTTTCTCATAACAAACTTCAAAGGATACAATATTGTGGTCACTGCTGCCCAAATGTTCCCTTACCTGCACATTGTTTACAATGTCAGAATCGTTTGAGAGCACTAGGTCAAGCAAGGCCTCTTTTCTAGTTGGCTCCTCTACTAGTTGGGACATAAAATTCTCATTTATCATACTTAGAAAAATATTTCCCTTTGTTGTGCCTGAAGTCATATTGCTCCAGTCAATTTCAGGGTAGTTGAAATCTCCCATTATAATTACCTTTGCTGACCTAGCAGCCTTTTCCATTTGCAGTAAAAGTTGGGCTTCCTCCAACTCCCCAACATTAGGTGGCTTGTAGCAAACCCCCACCAATATCTTTTTATTATGTGTGCCCCCAGTGTGTATTTCAACCCACAAGGCCTCTACCTTTTCATTGGACCCTTCATTTATATCTTCCCTTAAACTAGGTTTTAAGGCCTGCTTTACATATAGGCATACCCCTCCTCCCCTTTTATTAACCCTGTCCTTCCTAAAAAGTGAATAACCCTCTAGATTGACTGCCAAGTCATACGTATCATCTAACCAGGTTTCAGACACTCCAATCAGATCATACTGCTCATGT
This sequence comes from Rhinophrynus dorsalis, assembly GCA_037306005.1. Classification (NCBI taxonomy): domain Eukaryota; kingdom Metazoa; phylum Chordata; class Amphibia; order Anura; family Rhinophrynidae; genus Rhinophrynus; species Rhinophrynus dorsalis. The sequence continues at coordinate 297,177,385 of CM074723.1, read as the reverse complement.
ACTGCAATCATTTCTAGTTCCCCCATCTTACCAGCCAGACTGCGAGCATTTGCATGCATACATTTTATCTTTTTGCCATTCTTAAAGATACAATAATTTAGAACAGAGTACTGGCAACTGACAGGCACTGAGTACTGATATACAAGGGGTTAGTGGAATAATCAGTCCGTCTCAGTTGTGTAGTTTGGCACACCCAAGGTGTTAAAGGTGGAGAAAGGTGGAGAAGACTCAACACCCACAGTCTGTAATACTGAAGAAACTGTCCAGCAAAGAGAAACCTGCCACCCAGCCTGCTGTACTTGACTGGTAGACCCCACGGGCGTAACGGAGACAACTGAATTACCGGAGCTGGGACCACTAGCCCCCACGGGCGTTGTGGTAGGAACTGGATTGCAAGAGCTTGGACCAGTAGCCCCCACGGACATTACAGAGACAACTTTTGTTACCAGAGCTTGAGCCTAAAACCCAAACGTGCGTAACGGAAGGAGCTGGATTGCAAGAGCTTGAGCCAATAGCCCCCACTGGCGTAATATTAGAGACTGAATTGCAAGAGCTTGGACCAATAGCCCTCACGGGCGTAAACATAGAGACGTGCACAGAAGCAGCCAGAGCCATGCGCCACCAGGCACGGAAATGAACTACACCGGACTGCAAGGAAAGGAACGGCTCAGCACAAAGCAACTCTCTGTATAGACTGAAGGCCCAGCACCGGGACACAGCTCTGTACGGGTTAATGGCTCGATAGTGGAACACAGCTCTGCGTTTGCTAACAGCTCGATAGTTGGAACACAGCTCTGCACGGGTTAACAGCTCAATTAGTTGGAACGCAACACTGCACGGACAGACAGCTCGGTAGTTTGGACTTAGCTCTGTACGGGTTAACAGCTTGACTACAGAAACACCGCTCAGCAGTAAGCGTCTCAGTGGCAGTAACCAGCACAGCACGGAGCCGCACTTAACAGCAAGTGGCACAGTCACAATGTCGCCGTGGCGACAAGGCAAACAGGAACGGGGACCGGCCACAGAAGCTGGAACAGGTCACGGAGCAGGAACGTCAGCAAGCCGGGTCGAATCACGGAGCAGGTTCTCAGACAAGCTGGATCAGGAAATGAGCAGGAACGTCAGCCAGGCCGGGTCAATCACAGAGCAGGTTCTCAGACAAGCCGGATCAGGAAACGAGCAAGAACGTCAGCCAGGCCGGGTCAATCACGGAGCAGGTTCTCAGACAAGCCGGATCAGGAAACGAGCAGGAACGTCAGCCAGGCCGGGTCAAATCACGGAGCAGGTACACACGATCGTAGTCAGGGATAGCCAGGTCGGTACACCGGAGATCAGGAACGCAGGAACACAGCACAGCAAAACTGGCTCAGGAACACCACGAAAGGGCAAGTGACAGGTGCCACTAGCCCAGAATAAAAAGGTCACCAGGGGCGGGCCAAACAGGCTCAACAAATCGGAGCGCAGCACAAGTGAGAGTGACAGCCAGAGAAGCTGCACCGGGATAGAGGAGCTCCAATGCACACAGATAAAGGACATGTCTCCTGCGTGACTTGAGGTGGTACCAGCGGCCTTCCATCAATGGCCTCAATGTCGAGAGGAGAGTCTCTGCTTACTAACGGATTGTTATACATCATCGTAAAATTCTTGTCCATAAAGTACCCGGCTGCACCAGAATCAATTAGAGCAGGCATCTTGGCAGACTCAGAAGCCCAAGAGATCATAATGTCAATCACAGGTTTGCTTAACATGCGTTCTGGGGACTGGTATACTCCACCTAGGATCTGTCCTCCATATGACCCTAGGTGCACTCATTTCCCGGTCGCACGGGACAAGTTTTTAGCAAATGACCTGCCTTGACACAGTACAGGCATAGCCCCTGTTTGCGACGGAAGGAGCACTCTTGCTTGGACAATCGTGTAAACCCCACTTGTATAGGTTCCGTGCTCCCTATAGCAGAACCCGGAGGTATGGGAGGAGAGGGAGGCATGGGTGGGAAATTAACACTGGTGCCAGATTCGCCAGTGGATCTTGCCCTATGATACTTGTAAAGACTCCTCTCCCTTATACGGGAGTCAATCGGAATAGTGTACTCAATGAAATCGTCCAGACCCACCAGTAGATCTTTGGCCGCAATATCGTCTTTAATTTTATCGTTGAGGCCTTGGGCAAATGCAGCAACAAGCGCCTCATCGTTCCAGTCTACCTCTGCTGCAAGTGTACGAAATTCAATGGCAAACTCAGAAACAGTACGTGTGCCTTGCTGGATTCTCATAAGGAGCTTGGCAGCAGAGGTGGCATGCCCTGGAACCTTGAACACACTGCAGCCCTTACAAATTCGGAAAAATTAGTAGTAATTGGTTTGCCAGTCTCCCAAAATGGATTTTCCCAGACTAGGGCCTTGCCCGTGAGTAGTGAGATCATAAATCCCACCTTGCTTCTTTCACTGGGAAACACCTGTGGTACTAGTTCAAGAAAAATCTCCAGTGGGTTCAATAACCCATGGCAAAGTGTTGGCTCCCCATCATATCTCAAAGGCAGTGGAGCTGTAGCGGAGAGCCCTCTAGAGGAAAAGCTGGGTACACTAGCCTGTGCCAATGGTGCCAGAACTGGAGTGGCCACCAAAGATTGTACAGGTCTCTCGAGACAAGCAGTGCTTTCAAGAATGGTCTGAATAGCCATAGACAGTTGGTCTAACCGTTGTTCCTGAGCGTCCAATCTCCAAAGGAGATTCTGGGAACTACCCTCACCAGCCTTGTCTGAGGTCATGGCCCTTTTGTACTGTCACGTTTTATTGAACACTCAGACAATTGGGTAGGATAAAATAGAAAAGCTTTATTAGGCAATATAAAGCGCAACAAGGCCCTTCACGGGTCCAAACTCTACAAACAGCAGTAAGAAAGTTTGACACAGGTCAGGGCATACAAATAGCAATACAATACAGGAGGCTCTACCGGCCTTACCAAATACCGGGTAAGGCAGTCTGGTAACTGGTGCAACAAGGAACAGAGGAGGCTCTACCGGCCTTACCGAATACCGGGTAAGGCAGCCTGGTAACTGGTGCAACAAGGAACAGAGGAGGCTCTACCGGCCTTACTGAATACCGGGTAAGGCAGCCTGATATCTGGTACAACAAGGAACAGAGGAGGCTCTACCGGCCTTACCGAATACCGGGTAAGGCAGTCTGGTAACTGGTGCAACAAGGAACAGAGGAGGCTCTACCGGCCTTACCGAATACCGGGTAAGGCAGCCTGGTAACTGGTGCAACAAGGAACAGAGGAGGCTCTACCGGCCTTACTGAATACCGGGTAAGGCAGCCTGGCATCTGGTGCAACAAGGAACAGAGGAGGCTCTACCGGCCTTACCGAATACCGGGTAAGGCAGCCTGGTATCTGGTGCAACAAGGAACAGAGGAGGCTCTACCGGGTCACAGGCTGAGTGAGTGTAATGCGATGACAATGGTAACCGCTAGTGACCGGATGGCACAGACTGGGTGTATGTAACGGAGGCCACAGAGAATCACAGGCTGAGCTTAGTAATATGGATTGGCAACGGTAACCGCTAGTGACCGCATAGCACAGTCTGGGTGTACGTAACGGAGGCCACAGAGAATCACAGGCTGAGCTTAGTGTAATGGATTGACAACGGTAACCGCTAGTGACAGGATAACACAGACTGGGTATACGTAACGGAGGCCACAGAGAATCACAGGCTGAGCTTAGTATAATGGATTGGCAACGGTAACTGCTAGTGACCGGATAGCACAGACTGGGTGTACGTAACGGAGGCCACAGAGATACACAGGCAGCGAGTAGCGCAACCTGAGGCAACAATTATGAGAGGCCTGACAATATTAGCGAGGGCAACACAAGGAGCGTAAGTCAGTCAATGCCTGGATCAGTATCAGAGAGCGGAAGTCAGCCAGAGCCTGGATCTGTACACAGAGAGCGGTAGTCAGCCAAAGCCTGAATCTGTACACAGAGAGCGGTAGTCATCCAAAGCCTGAATCGGTACACAGAGAGCGGTAGTCAGCCAAAGCCTGGATCGGTACACAGGAGTGGAACAGGAACAAGGTCAGATGAAAACCGGATCAACACGGTACAGGACCACAGAATAAGGTAAGGTCAGGAACACCACGAAAGGGCACCGGCCTAGTGACAGGAGGGTGTATATAAAGGCGAGCCCTGGGAGGGGCTAGCCAGCTAGCACCAATAAGAGACAGTCAAACACAAACCCGGAAGTAAGAGTGTCGCACAGAGAATCACAGGCACCGTGATATCCCGTGACTTTTTTCTCCATTTAAATTTGACATTGTTCTTCTCCTATTTTATATGACGTCTTCTTTATATTGTATAATTAACCCTATGAGTACCAGAGAGGTAGCATCGCATTGTAATGTGCTTGCTACTCCTCTGGTACTCATAGGGTTAATAGGCAAAGTATGCAGCTGCATACCTTGCCTGTATATGTGTATAAAATGTTTTTTTTTTTTTTTATTCTAGCATGGATAACCTACCCTTTAGGATAGGCTATGCATGCAGGTAATAATTGTCCGTTTTTAAAATAAATCGCATATAACCTGTGTACCATAGGTTACATGCGCTTTTACTGTAATGTGTAATCATTTCAGACCTTGGTGGGGACACCAGGACCCCTCCTGAAACTCCCTAACATGCATCATCTATCCAAAAGGATAGATGATCCATGTGGCAACATTTTAACTAAAGGAGGTTGTTATGACATGTACAATAGATACATTCAAGAGAAGATTAGATACATTTCTTTCCAAAGGGAACATACAGAGTTATACTGTTTATTAGTAGGTAGCAGGAAAGCTATAAAATTACAGGGGTAAGAGGAGAAGGTTGAACTTGATGGACATGTGTCTTTATTCAACCTAATTTACTATGTTACTATGTAAAGTGCATATAACATACGTTTGCCATAAGTTATATGAGCTTAATTTCAGACCTCGAGTCCCCTCCTGAGAGCCCCCCTATCATGGATTGTCTATCCGAAAGGATAGATGATCCATGGGGCGACCCCAAAGGCATTTTCTGCCTTCTTGAATACTGGAGCTGCTGAATAAGTCGCTGCAGTAACAGGCGCTTCAATGAATGAACCCTGTCAACAGGTCATTCTTAGAAAGTGCAGCTCTGCGCTTTCATCAATGAATTAGTCACCCTCCAGTATCAAGAAGATGCAGAAAATACCTTTGGGGTCGCCCCATGGATCATTTATCCTTTTGGATAGATGATCCATGATAGGGGGGCTATCAGGAGGGGTCCTGGTTCCCCCTCAAGGTCTGAAATGAATAGTTACTTCTAAAAAGCAGATACAACCTATGGCAAACATAGGTTATATGCGCTTTATTTAAAAAAATGTGCAATTGTCACCTGCATGCAAAACCTATCCTAATGGATAGGTTATCTATGCTAGGGGGGTGTCATGAGGGTTCATGATACCCCCCTTCAGGTCTGAAGTTTTTTTAAGAAAATTAAAAATATAATTAAAAAAAAATGTTTACACATATACAGGCAAAGTATGCAGCCACATATGAGTACCAGAGGGGTAGCAAACACATTGCAATGCATTGCTACCACTCTGGGACTCATAGGGTTAATCATACAATACAAGTACAAAGAAGGCATGTCATAAAAAATAGGATAAGAACAATGTTGAATTTAAAAAAAAAAGTCACGGTAGCACTGTAAGTAGAATTTTCAAGGGGAAGGGTTAAAAATGTTGAATGCGAACAATATTTGTCGAATTAAAGTGATGAAAGAAAACACTGTAAGTTGAATTTTAAAAGGGGGGTTAAAATGTTGAATGTGAATAATATTTGACAAATTAAAGTGGTGAAAGAAAGCACTGTAAGTCAAATTTTAAAAGGGGGGATTAAAATGTCAAAGGGGGGCACTCTGTGTCTTATTTTGATAATGTGGGGGACACATCTAACACTAAACTTGATCTTTCTGTCATCAAACGTACGCCTATTTCCTTGGACTTTGACATTTTGGCTGTTTTTTTAGGCGGTAGTTGAATAGAAGCAGACAGTGCCAATTTTGTTAGTACTCTGAAATGTCCTGTCTACGATAGTTTTGTTTTACTGTGGTTCTGCAACAGAATACCGTCGTAACACGTTTCAAAAATGCAAGTTGCTTGTTTTTGGGGGTTTTTTTGTAACGATGGTTTTACCACGGGTAATAGAATCGAGCCCTAGAAGTCTGGAGAAATTATTTTTAACATGGCATGATTACTATATACAAATATACCCATAGTTAACCCTTTGAATTCTGGCACTCAGAGGGTTAATACAAAAAACTCATAACCACAAAACAAGACAAAAGATTAGAGGAAATATACTTTCAACAACAGGAAAGGAAAGGATTTTGTATTGTATGGAGGGGAGTAAAGACGTGGAAGTTTTTGCTTTAGGAGGTTGAGCTGGCAGATGATGTAGATATGTTCAAAAATAATTGCAGAGCTTTTTAACTATATACAGAAGTATATAGAGGATTATGATGATTTGTTTCAATGTAGATAAAATGTTGACCTAGGGGGAAATCCAACTACTCTTTTTAGAGCCAAGAAGGAAATTCATTTTGTCCTTCGTACACATTGTCAATAAAAGATCAGGCAAAGGCAGAATGAAGTTGATGGAATTTTTTCAACTTCATTGCCTTAGATGCGAAATATTCAAATGTGGGTGTACTCACCAGCACCTGAGGGACATTTTGAGTCCTCTTTGGAAACACTAAGCCACGGAGTAGTGTGGAATGTTCTCCAGGTATTGGACATGCAGAGTAGATGCGACCTAAATGTATTAGTGCCTACAGATACCGCTATTCTCACCAGATAGTTACAAGAATCCTGTGGATCATCTATAATGATCCACAGGATTTACTATGAGACAGCAAAGCTTCTCTGTAAAGTTCCCCTCTTACTTGAGATTGCTCCTTTGGGCCTCCGTTTTCATCCTTGCTTCCCCGGAGGATTGATCCTTCTAACTCCGGGGTGCAGAGAGGTTGTGTCTTTCTGTGCGGGCATTTCCTGCCTTCCGGTCCGCGTTAGGCAGCGGTGATGTGCGCACATCTCTCAGCACATCTGGGCATGGAGTAACGCATGTCTCCTTTTATGCTGATTCCAATGGGCCTTAATAATGCCTGTCTGAGCATTTGTCAGTCGCCATGCATGGTGTCCTCTAGGCTTCAGTTCCCATTGATCCTTGTGTATGACTACCTGGCTCAGTTGCCTGTCCCCTTGTGTTTGAATATCTGAATTGGCTCCAGACTACCTGGCTACATCTGACCACGCTGCCCTCTAGAATCCTGATCCTGGCTTGGCTGACTATCTGCATTGGCTCCCGACTACCTAGCTACTTCTGACTACGCTGTCCTCTGGTATCCTGATCCTGGCTTGGCTGAGTATCCGAATTGGCTACTGACCACCTGGCTACAACTGACTATGCTGCCCTCTGGTATCCTGATTCTGGCCAAACTAATTATCCCCATAGTGCCCACACTCCCTGGCAGTGGTTAGCTGCTTCTAGTTCCCTGGATTTGGTCTTTTATTTTTTATTAATAAAAACAGTTTTCTTTTACTCTCTTTGTCTGATTTGTGTCTCCTTGGCAGTACCGCGACATTCTCTGGCTGAGAGGAGGGTGAACATTTTTCATCAGTGGTACTCTGCTCCAGAAGACCACAGAGGTAGGACACAATCTATTTAAATATTTCAGGATTTCTACTATCCTTTTGTGTGCCACTCTGATGACTACAATAGAAGATGTGTGTCCTATACTGAATATCTACATAAGTGAATGTCATGGATCTCATGTTGTACAATTACATGGCAATTTACAAGTATGAGCTATACCTGCCATGACTTTTGCTGTGTGTTAACTTATCCACCATGTTTGATTCCCAAGGAAAGCCCTACAATTTTTTTAAAGCAGGTCTGCACTCCACCGCTTTAGAATATTATCACTGAAAAGGGGTTGTGCCAGTACTGAACAATACCAATATGATACCAATACATGGAAAATGTTGTAAAAACAAGAAAGAGGAGTCAATAGTTGTTTACGTGTGTGAATAATCAAACTACAAAGGAAATAACCAATTAAAAAGTGGCAATTTCTTTTAATGTAAATGTATATTTATCCATGAACAAATGCTAATATATTACAATTATACAAGTGGAACATGTAAGTGAGCAGCTATCTCTTCAAAATAGAATATCTATTGAGTAAATTAATATAAAAGGATAAAAGCAGCTCTCAAGTGTTTAAATAAACTGATTATAAACTCACATAAGTATTGGACATTGACTGCAACTTATAGAGTACATAAATACAAGTGTGCAATAATTATGATCTATCAATAAAAGAATTTCAGAAAAAGAACCCTCTAAAAGTTTGAATTAATTAGTAACATAATTATAAACTCACATAAATATTTGACAAGGTATCTGATAGATGAAATAATCACATGCAAATACAAAACACGGATGTACAATGATTAATATGCAAAATTACATTCCAAATATGCATTCCCCACACAAATGTATTCAATGTAAATGATCAGTTTGGAAGATATAAATATACGATAAAAATTGGAAAATAGTACTCACAACCCCCAAATAAATACCAATAAGGACCCTTTGCACAAACTGAATTTCTGCAAAATCTTCAAAGCCCACAATAAAGTCCCATCTCTTTAAAACTGTGTTCGTCACAAAGACTCAAAATTGTAAGACACGTAATCTTCAATGGATATGGGCACTCACTTAAAAATACACCGCCTGGCTGACACACCGGTCAGACAAGCTAGCGACATATTTGCGCAGTATATAAACTGTTCCCACTGTCAACCACAAAGTCCCCCAATCTCATCAAGAACACATGGAAGAGATATTATACTCACAGCATAGTTCTATTCTGAGAGGTAAGTAGCCACAATCGGGTAATTCTCTGAACCGTCAGAAATCCATCCCAGCTGATCTTCAAATGATATTGTCGCTCCACATACAACAAACCTAAAAAAAATAGTGTTCTTTTGCTGTTTGTTGTATGTGGAGACACAATATCTCCCTCCATCCTGAAGAAATAACCAGTGGGGTTATGAAACATGTAGACTAATTATATACAACTATTATAATTGTTTTTATTGTTTTATTTTAATACATTCCTTATTTTATATATTTTTCAGAGAATGATTTAATTATTACCTCTGTTAAATTACTTATTGGAGCAGACATCATTTGAAGATCACATGGGATAGATTTTCAACAGCGTATAGACCGAGAGGAGACGGTTCAGAGAAATATCCCCACATGCTTTAATCTGAGTTTGACTACTTACCCGATAGAACTATGATGTGAGTATATTATCTTTTCCATGTGTTCTTGAAGAGGTTGGGGGACTTTGTGGTTGACTGAGTGGGGGCAGTCTATATACTCCCCATATGTGTCTCCAGGTTGTCTGACCGGTGTGTCAGTATTTTTAAGTGAGTGTCCATATCCATTGAAGATTAATCACCTTAAAATTGCAAATCTTTGTGACAAGAATACAGTTTTAAAGAGATGGGACTTTATTGTGAGCTTCGAAGATTTTGTTATACAGATCACACTATGTGTCTATTTTCTATTTTTTACCACGTAACCACGGATTGGAAATTTCGGGAAATTCAATTTGTGCAAAGAGTCCCTATTGGTATTTATCCAGAGGTTGTGAGTACTATTTTCCAATTTTTATTATCTATTTATATCTTCCAAATTGATAATTTACATTGAATACATTTGCGAGGGGATTGTACATGGAATGTAATTTTGCATATTAATCATAGTACATCAGCGTTTTGTATGTGATTATTTCATCGGGTACCTTGTCAAATATGAAAGTGAGTTTATAATTATTTTACTAATTAATTCACACTTTTAGAGTGTTTCTTTTTCAGACACTTATTGATCATAATTATTGCATACTTGTATTTATGTTCTCCATAAGTTGGGGTCAATGTCCAATATTTATGTGAGTTTATAATCAGTGTGTATTTAAACACTTGAGCACCGCACCTCTTTTTTACTTTTATAATACATGGAAAAGTTCCTCTTTAAATCTATCTCTGCAGCACCTTCCAGACCTCCTCAGTCAAGGAAAGAGGATAAGAAAAGAGCAGTGTTTCTTGAGAAGAAATGGCTAAAGTTGAGATGACCCTCTGCTCCTCTGATTCAGAACACACACTGTCCAATGCTCTGTATACCTACAAAAAGCAATAGCCTGATTGCTTACCCAGTTTACTTATGAAAACTGCTGGTTCCCTCTGTGAAGATAACATACCCTGATTTGTTTGTTGACCAATGTCCCCCCTTCTTATTGTGGAGCCTTTCTCAGCTGGACATTACATTTACAAACTGATTACTCAAATTGCTCTGCTACATGTTCTTGTTTGAACACATGAATCATTTTATAATCTGCACATTGTCAGATAATTGAGGCATGGCTGAGTGGGGCAATCTGAGAATTGGTTTGATTGAATGCTTGGTTTTGCAGTACTGTGAAGGGGGGGTGACAGTAACATTAAATTTTTTATAATTGTGTTGTTAGAATCTTGGGGGTGGGGGCTGTTGGTGGTGAGTTATCTTAGAATGGGGCAAGGGGTGCCCTGCCTGTGCTATGCATGCCCGCAAGGGAAGGGGGTCCCTGGCCTTGGCTCACTGATGCATGCGGGGAGGGTTGTCCCGCCCTTGCTCCTCCCCTTCTAGTCAGATTTCCCTCTTCTTCTACCCTTACTTCTCCCCCTCTTTTTTCTCCCTACACTGTGTGGGGGTATCTTCCCTTTTCTAACTTTCCCAGGGCTATCAAAACATTTTATTCTCTATCATATTTCTAATCTGCCATGGGAATTAGATAGTTTATGGTGGAATAGAGTTGTTAGTGTTATGTTGATATCTACTGTTGTACTTCTTTATTTTTTGTGCTTTCATTTTTCTTTTATAGATTTAGGGTCTCTGATGATTCCATCCTTTGCAAGGACTGCTCCTCTTTGGCTGCTCCCAGTTACATCTGGCATCCTAGGATTCCTACATCACTGAAGGGCCTCCTGTCTGGGAGAGGTAACCCTTGTGTCAACTTGTTCCTATTGACTATGTAAATTCTATTAAGATGCATACTTGACTAGTACTCACACATTTCAGCAGCAGTGTTTGTGTGTGTGTGTGTGTGTGTGTGTCCAACTCAGAAAACAAAAAATGTAAACAAAACTGGCTATGGGAATGTATCTCTGCAAATTATACTTCCAACACTAAGGTGGTGGCAATTCTCATACAAATATCAGATATTAGACACTGTAATTGACCATAATGGCCAATATGTAATAGTTACTATCCTAAGACATACAATCAAGTATACATTATGTAACAAATACCCACCAAATAGTCCAAACTTTTTCTTCTTTATATCTCTCTTTCAAAACTTCTGGTCAAAACTACAAAATTGTTAACTCAAGTGACTTCAACTTTATAGTAAATGCATCTCTAGATAGAAACAAACCTACTACACAAGCAATTCCTCATAAACACAACCCATTTACATATCACCATACTCACCTCCAGCTCATACAAATATGGAAGCTTTTACACCCATCGGACTGGGACTATACAGGACTATAAGTTCTACTCTCAGTCAGACAACACCTTCACCCACATTGAATATATTTTGGGAAACCCAGTGGTGATTAGCAATGTTCATAGTAGTAAGATCAATAACATCTTGATCTTGGACCACACGCCAGTTATGACCACTCTTTCTTTAAAGCACCATACCTATTCATTTTCCAACTGGAGAATGACCGTGTACCTTAACAGTCTTGGAATCAGGAAGGATTATGTAATTCTCATTTCTGGGTTATACTGTGGCAAAGGTTGAACTTGATGCACTTGTGTCTTTTTCAACCTAAGTAACCAACCAACCAACCATGTAATTGCTATCTAACTATTTAACACTTGTGACTTTTTTGCTGCATTTTTTTTTGCAGCCTTTCAAATGATTGTAGCTAAAACAGTCACCACTATGAATTGTACCATAAGAAAACAATAAGAGGATTTCTGTGTACTTACAATAATAATTTTATCTTAGTCATGGGTAAAGCTGCTACTTCAAGGAGGGAGGTCAATGCAAAAAAGATCTCTCTGAAGGTGAAGACTCCCTCCCAGTTCCTCTTTACCCTTACCCAGCAATAGTAGCCTCAGTTTCAAAATATAGCAAAGATGCAAGAAAAAAAGATGTATGACAGGAAGGTGGTCACCCCACTAGAGAACTCAAAGGATACCCTGGCTTGGAACTCAAGCAGCATGTTTTTCTCAGGGAGGGGTGTCCTATATTCCGCAAGGACAAAGAGAAAGTGGTATTTTTGCATATTTACCACTAAATCCTTTGCACTTGGATCATGTTGAACACAGGTATCATAGGGTAAAGTATCCTCCTACAGGAGGGCAATGCACATGCATTAAAAGGCTCTCAGTGGCAGAGACTTCCTCTCTACTTTCCTCATCAGTCTAATCTGGTCAATCCAGTTTTAATGTACAGCAAGGATCTAAGACAACAGAAGCAAAGCAGGAAAGGGAATACCCAAGAGGACCCCCACACCCAGATGTTTTTTCTTCAGGAGGGATGTCCAGTGTTCCACATGCACTAAAAGAAAATTATCTATTGGTAACTACACAAAAAAAACTATATTCTGTTACATGGGGATATACCAAACAATCCACTAAGATTACAGGAAGGGAAAGAAAAAAAAACCCTCAAAACACAAACAAGTTTCAACTGAGGCAAATTAATGCAACATGAGCTTTAGGTGTCAACAGTTTGCAACATTTCAAACAAATGAACAGGAAACCAAGTAACAAAAATAAAGCCATGAAGGACAGCAACACAAGCACATTCACCTGTAGGACCCTTCTGACCAAAACTGGCTTCAGCCGAAGTAAACACATCGACACAGTAATGTTTGACAAATGTGCTGCATTACACAGCTGGGCAGCTCAAGAGGCACTCACCAACCAGCTGAAATGTCATGACCTGAACTGGCACAAGCTTCTACCTGTGAATTGCAGCTTTAATCCAAGAAACTACTGTTACCTTAAACACAGCCCGAACCACACAAGGGCCCTCAAGAAAGAAAAACAAAATTGATTTTTTAAAAGGATGCATGCAATGAACATAGTACTTCGAACACCTAACCATATCCAAAAGATGAAGCTGCTGTTCTTGTCTGTTGAATGGTGCAGGAGTGAAAGAAGGTTGAAACGCAGAGACAACCTTAGGGAGAAACCATATAGTGGTTCACAAAACCACACTATCTCAATGGAGAATTAGAATGGGTGGCTTACGGGACAGGCAGAATTTTGACCCCCCCCCCCAACCAAAGACACACTATAGCCAGCAGAAATGATATATCGACATCAAGAAACATAGAGAAACTGGACAGAGGCTAATACGCTGAAGTTCTCACAGAACAAAGATCAAATCCCACAGAGGAGTTGGTTTCTGAAAGACTGAGCACACGCCTTGCATGAAACCTGCACATCTGGAAGTAAGGAGATATGCCTCTGGAAAAAAGACAGAGCTCAAATCTGCACTTTAATAGCACTAGTTACAAGCCCTTTTTGAAGACCATACTGAAGCATTTGAAAAAACAAAACACAATTTATTTCTTCTTATTACTTTAATGATGGAGGGAGACTGTAGTACTAGAGTTAGGTTAGCTAATTAAATAGGTAGGTTAACACAGAATTAATAGCTAGGTTAGCTAGTAAATATAATGGATCGGTAGTTTAGGTAAGTAGTAATATAATTCCAGCAACTTCACCATTTTTTCCTGACTGTGTTAAAATAATTTAAAAGTATGCACCAAGTGGCCATATCTTGAGCTGCTCTGGAGAAAGTCTGTAGAATCCAAATGCCCAGCACCATAATCCCCCTTTAGATGTTGCATTCTCATGGAGGCGAAGTGGTGGCCCCTGTAGTGCACCTTGCTTGGCTGCTGAGGATGCGGACCTGGCTGGGTCTATGGAGTATGCCCCTCTTGATCCCACTGGCAGCACTCATCAAACCCAAAAGGTATTGTGGGAAGCGAAGCCGGTAGACCATCTGTTGTTACCTCTGACTGGAAAACTCATGTGTGGAGGAGGTGGGCAGGAGGTGGAGGCCAGAACAGAATCCTGTGAAAAGAATACATCTTGGATGCAGGAAACTTTTGCACGTTTGGAGATGAAAGATCCACTTCTTACTGATAAACTTGATAACCTGAAGAACAGAAGTCACAGGAATAACAAGAAGTAAAAAAGACAAAAAGACCAGAGATTCTAAGTGTATAAGTATAAATGAACTACATGTAATAGAAGTGATACATGCAGTGAACTTGAAAGCAAATAGCTAGTGGACTAGGAAGACCGTGCTCGTGAGACAGACTGCAAAACAGAGATAGAGTGATCACCCCAAAGAGTGAGTGATATGGAAATTAGGAGAGATGATTGTACAGTGTCCAGGAGTCTGTGAGACAGTAGGAGGGGAGTAAATGGGATCATCCACTAGTACAAAACCTGGACTATAATGATACAAATGCCAGACAAACAATAGTGAATTGATGCAAAGAGCTAATACCAATATGAATGATATTAATATGCGCTTATCAGACCAATTCGTGAATGTTGTCTTGTATTAATGGTCTTTGATCTTGCTGTCCTCTTCCTGCAGCTTCTCTCCTTCTCAGTGCTCAGCTCTCCCGGGCATTTTCTTCTCTCTAAATCCCTTATGCTGTCGTGTGTGGCTGGTCTCATCTGTGGGCCAGTGTGGCCAATCTCCTCTGTGGATCCACTGATTTGCTTTTCATGCTTTTTCCTGTTATGTTTATCATTACTTTCATTTTTAGCCAATATTGGCTTTTTCAGTAAATCATTCTTAGTACTAAACTCTTGGCACTTTTTGGATAATATCTATTCATAATGCATTCATTTTGAGTTCATCATTAATCTTCTTGTGAAATTAGAAGTCAAATACAGCATCAGTGGATCCATAGATGAGACCGGCCACACACAACAGCATAAGGAATTTGGAGAGAAGAATATGCCTAGGAGAGCAGAGCACTAAGGAGAGAAGCTGCAGAAAGAGAAGCAAGGTGGCCAGCAAGATCAAAGATCACTAATACAATAATTCAAGAACTGGTCTGGTAAGCACATATTAATATCATTGATATTGGTATTAGCTCTTTGCTACCAATTCACTATTGTTTTTCTGGCACTTGTATCATTATAAGTCCAGTTTTTGTACACTTAAAAGCTCAGGTGCGCTGTCTTTTTTACTTCTTGTCAATCCTAAACCTGAGCTATCCCCGGGTCCAGACGGCAACAAGGAACGCTAAGGATTTAAGTTAATTCAATACTAGAAACTATGAAGTTCTTTTTACCAAGACTCCAAACAACCTTTCTGAACAAAAAACTGTAAGACATTGTAGACTGATAAAGGTGAGCGCTAGTCACTTACTCTCCTACTTTTCGTTCACAGGAATAACATCAAGCTTATAGGTCTGCCTGAACCCATCAAAGGTTCTGACCTGCATACATTCCTGGAAACTACTTTTCTGAAAATCCTTGATGATCCTACCAAGGATGCTATTGAACAGGCACACAGATCCTACCATCAGTGACTCAAAGGTCTCGGCCTGCCATTTTCAGGCTTCTGAATTATTACAAGGAAAAACTGTTCTCGGCTTACAGAAAACTACCTGAGCTCCAGTACCAAGGCTCAAAATTACTCCTTTTTCAACTATTGTGTCTGCTAAACAGAGAGAATTCTCCAATGTCTGTGCATGCCTCTTCCAGAAAGGGTTCAATTTTGCTACAAATTCCTCATAGGGAGAAAACCCACTGGTTTGACAAACCTAAGATGCTAAGATGCTGCAACCTTTCTAGACTCCCTACAGGTGGATTCCTCAAGCTAAGGTCCTGGCTCCATATATCATCCTAGCCGACATCAGGGCTGCCTCCTGCCCCCCTCTTCCGTAACTACGCACCCTATCCCTGGCCTTCTAGAACTTTGTACCATTGTCCATTGTACTTACATACTTGTTCCCCCACCTTACAACTTAACTATTGATGGTCTGCTATCGTCCGGCCTCATACAGACTTTTCTACTCCTCTGATGCCTAAGATATGAGCCATCTCATTGTAGTTTAATAGATCACCAACAGAGGGCACAATGCAATGCACTGACATATCCAGAGACTTCCCCAACACACACACAGACACACTTTTTTTCTCATCTCTGGTCAGTATGTGACCTAGTGGCATTTTCTACTATCGATCCCTGTCACAAAGGATTTGGGAGGAGGTTACATAGTACTTTAAGTTGAAAAAAGACTTGCCTCCATCAAGTTCAACCCTTTTCCTATTCTTGTTTACAGCAAGTGATCCAAAAGATGGCAAAAAGCAAACAAACCCTTATTTCAGCAATTTCAAATTCTGCTTTGAATGGGGGAAAAATGTCCTTTTTTATTCCAAATGGCAAGCTGATTTCTCCTTGGATCAACAAGCGCTAAATAAATATTAATCGCAGTACTGACAAACATAGCCCTCTATCCTTATCTTTTGCCCTTCTTAAAGGCATCTAATGTATTTGATAGCACCACCTCTTCAGGTGGTGAATTCCAAACCTTTATTGTCTTTACTGTAAAGAATCCCTTCTGCTGTTGTAATCGAAATCTCCTTTCCTTAGGACTAAGCGCGTGACCCCTTGTCCTTGTCCTTTCTGTTAATGAACAGGTCTTTGAAGAGTCCTTTGTTTGGGCCCTGAACATATTTATATAATGTTATCATATCCCCTCTAAGACTCCGTTTCTCTAGTGTGCACAAATGTAACTTTTCTAGCCTTTCTTTATAAATAAAACTTTCAATTTCTCTTATTAGTTTTGTAGCCCTCCTCTGTACTTTTTCCAGTTCCATAATGTCTTTTTCTCAGAAAAGGCACCCAGAATTGAATTCCATATTCAAGGTGGGGTCTTGCCATGTACCTTTAAAGAGGCAGAATACTTCCTCCCATGAGTAAATACCGCTTTTAATACATGCCAATATCTTATTGGCCTTTGCCACCGCCATGTGGCACTGTGCACTACTGCTAAGTCTATTATCTACCATTACTCCCAAGTACTTTTCATTGGTAGATTTCCCCAAAGAAACACCATTTAAACTATAGGTTGCATTTTTATTTTTATACCCAAAATGCTTTTCTGTAGTTTATCTCATTTGCCATTTGCCTGCCCAGTTACCTAATTTGTCCAAATAGTCTTGTAATGAAGACACATCTAGTTCAGACTTTATTAATCTACTTAATTTAGTGTCATCAGCAAACACTGATACATGGCTCCCTATGCCCACCGGGAGATTAATAAATAAATTAAAAAGAAAAGGTCCCAGGACAGATTCCTGAGGTACTCCATTTATCACGTTTGCCCTATTTGAGATCCTCCCATTGACAACCACTCTTTGCATTCTATCTTTCAGCCAATTTCCAATCCGTGCACAAATGTTTGCCTCTAAGCCTGTTTCAGTCAATTTGTACAGTAACCTTTTGTGCAGAACTGTTTCAAATGCCTTAGCAAAGTCTACAGTTAGGGAAAAAATTATTTGATGCCCTGCTCATTTTGTATGTTTGCCCACTGACAAAGAAATCTTCAGTCTATAATTTTAATGGTAGATTTATTTGAACAGTGAGAGACAGAATAACAACCAAAAAATCCAGAAAAACGCATTTCAAAACAGTTATAAATTGATTTGCATTTTACTGAGTGAAATAAGTATTTGACCCCTATCAATCAGCAAGATTTCTGGCTCCCAGGTGTCTTTTATACAGGTAACAAGCTGAGATTAGGAGCACTCTCTTAAAAGACACAAAAAAGAGAAGCGCACACGATCTAAGTGTAGACTGTAATGTCAAAATATGGAATCCTCCACCAGATAATCACCTGTGAGCTCACAAAATGTCTACTCACATTTCCATGAGGCTATACCGGCCTCTCAGTGAATAAGCCTCCACTGGATCACCTCCAGTGCGGGTATCTGTATCCCTCCTGTTCCAGATCTTTCCACCAGTCTTCCCAATATCTCCCAATATTCCTCCTCACCCAGAGTAGATGGAGATGGTATAATGCTCCTCAGGATGTAAAAACTCCAACTAATACTCTATATCTAATGAGGACTAATGAATATACAAAAGGGAGGGGGAAGACTATAGGGAGTAATATAGTCCCAAATACACAATAACTGTGGGCACTAATGAAATAGGAACCACACACTAGATCAAATGGTTCTCTATAGAAACATACATTTATTATAAAAAATATAAATCACATAAAACACACATATATGTGCATATACATAGACTGAATACTATATAAAAAAATAATTATTGTAAAATAATCTCCAAAAGAGATGAAACAATGCTCTCACCCTACGCGTTACGTGATATATTATCACTTCCTCAGGGGTCTATCTGCTGGCACCACATTGCACCTTGATCCCTTATATACTTGCTAAAACTCCATTTGGCGCCAAAACATTACAAACAACACAATACATACTAACTTACCTCTAATTAAACTTCCTCTCAATCCTCTTCCTCCCCTTGACCCGCACACTACATGCCACGGATGTCCGCATCCATACTTCCTCTCCCTGAACCGCAAAAACCCTCTCCCTATATCCCCGGATATCCGCTTTCACACTTCCTCCCTCTGAATCGCAAACAAACTCTCCTTTGGACCGCTGCGATCCCCGCCCTCTTCCGCTATCGCAACGATCACAATCCTCCCACTTCACACACCGAATCTCTCCCACTGCTGCTAAACTACCCCTCACCCATACCACCCTCAACCAACAACTGCCACCCAATCCAGAGCCCTCTAACACACTATCAGGAAACCGCTGCCTGCCGAACATCCAAATCCGACACCCAGCCACACAGCGGCTCCTGACCCCTAGAACAACTCCCAACCCACTCCAAACAGCACCACAAAACAGGACTCCCCACCTCATCCTCCGCCAACACCCTGTTTTGTGGTGCTGTTTGGAGTGGGTTGGGAGTTGTTCTAGGGGTCAGGAGCCGCTGTGTGGCTGGGTGTCGGATTTGGATGTTCGGCAGGCAGCGGTTTCCTGATAGTGTGTTAGAGGGCTCTGGATTGGGTGGCAGTTGTTGGTTGAGGGTGGTATGGGTGAGGGGTAGTTTAGCAGCAGTGGGAGAGATTCGGTGTGTGAAGTGGGAGGATTGTGATCGTTGCGATAGCTGAAGAGGGCGGGGATCGCAGCGGTCCAAAGGAGAGTTTGTTTGCGATTCAGAGGGAGGAAGTGTGAAAGCGGATATCCGGGGATATAGGGAGAGGGTTTTTGCGGTTCAGGGAGAGGAAGTATGGATGCGGACATCCGTGGCATGTAGTGTGCGGGTCAAGGGGAGGAAGAGGATTGAGAGGAAGTTTAATTAGAGGTAAGTTAGTATGTATTGTGTTGTTTGTAATGTTTTGGCGCCAAATGGAGTTTTAGCAAGTATATAAGGGATCAAGGTGCAATGTGGTGCCAGCAGATAGACCCCTGAGGAAGTGATAATATATCACGTAACGCGTAGGGTGAGAGCATTGTTTCATCTCTTTTGGAGATTATTTTACAATAATTATTTTTTTATATAGTATTCAGTCTATGTATATGCACATATATGTGTGTTTTATGTGATTTATATTTTTTATAATAAATGTATGTTTCTATAGAGAACCATTTGATCTAGTGTGTGGTTCCTATTTCATTAGTGCCCACAGTTATTGTGTTTTTGGGACTATATTACTCCCTATAGTCTTCCCCCTCCCTTTTGTATATTCATTAGTCCTCATTAGATATAGAGTATTAGTTGGAGTTTTT
Source organism: Rhinophrynus dorsalis (assembly GCA_037306005.1). Taxonomy (NCBI): domain Eukaryota; kingdom Metazoa; phylum Chordata; class Amphibia; order Anura; family Rhinophrynidae; genus Rhinophrynus; species Rhinophrynus dorsalis. The sequence continues at coordinate 297,157,434 of CM074723.1, read as the reverse complement.
ACATCCTGAGGAGCATTATACCATCTCCATCTACTCTGGGTGAGGAGGAATATTGGGAGATATTGGGAAGACTGGTGGAAAGATCTGGAACAGGAGGGATACAGATATCCGCACTGGAGGTGATCCAGTGGAGGCTTATTCACTGAGAGGCCGGTATAGCCTCATGGAAATGTGAGTAGACATTTTGTGAGCTCACAGGTGATTATCTGGTGGAGGATTCCATATTTTGACATTACAGTCTACACTTAGATCGTGTGCGCTTCTCTTTTTTGTGTTTTTCTACATGTATTGGAAGTTGAATACCAGCGACTGATGTTGGGAGGCGGCACCGTGAAAGTGGAAGTAAAAAGAGATTTTTCAAGAAGGCTGGACTAGAGACTTTGGGTTTATTTTATTTATTTTATTTTTTATTCATATATTATTTTTTTCCCTGTTTAAGGGTTTTTATATATATTTTGAATATTATATAATATTGTGGTTGTATATTCAATTAGAGACCTCTCATTAGTGAGCGCTGATATTTTTAGAATTGACTCTCTTAAAAGACACCTGTATAAAAGACACCTGTCCACAGAAGGAATCAGTCATCAGATTCCAAACTCTCCACCATGGCCAAGACCAAAGAGCTGTCCAAGGATGTCAGGGACAAGATTGTAGACCTACACAAGGCTGGAATGGTCTACAAGACCATCACCAAGCAGCTTGGTAAGAAGGTGACAACAGTTGGTGCAATTATTTGCAAATGGAAGAAACACAAAATAACTGTCAATCTCCCTTGGTCTGGGGCTCCATGCAAGATCTCACCTTGTGGAGTTTCAACTATCATGAGAACGGTGAGGAATCAGCCCAGAACTACACGGGAGGATTATCATGGTGCCCGTGATTCCTGTTCTGGCTACATTATTACTACCTGCTTCTTCCCTGTTAGACTCTTATTGGCTGCTGGGTTCTACTCTGCCCAGAGTGAGCCTTCTTAAACTCAGTCCTGTCATTCCTTTGGCGCCCTCTCGTGGTGTTCCTGTGCCTGGCGTTATTTTGCTGTTGATTCCTGTTCTGTGTATGACCCGATTTTGCTTGACCTTGCTCCTGTCTCTTGCTCCGTGTTCCGTTGCCGATTAGGACTGGCTGACTACCCGCTCCGTTGCTGACTAGGACTGGCTGACTACCGCACTGTGTAACAATTCTGGCTGTGGCTGACTACCTGCTCCGTTGCAGACCAGGACTGGCTGATTACCGATCTGTGTACAGATTTCGTCTGTGGCTGACTACCCGCTCCGTTTCTGACTAGGACTGGCTGCCTTTCCGCTCCATTGCTGACTAGGTCTGGCTGACTGCTGCTCCATATACTGACTCTGGCTGTGGCTGACTCCCTTTCCGTTCAGACCTAGTACCTTGCCGTATTGCTCTCCAGAGCCTGTCATTGTTGCCACACCAGTGCCTGCCCGAGTTACCACACGAGGGCCTGTCAGTACTGTGGAGCCAGTTCCTTATGAGGGCCTGTCAGTGTTGCCTTATCTGGGCTTGTCAGTGTTGCCGCCTCAGTGCCTGCCCGAGTTGCCTTACGAGGGTCTGTCAGTGTTGCATTACCAGGGCCTGTCAGAGTTGCCGCACCAGCACCTGCCCGAGTTGCACTACGAGGGTCTGTCAGTGTTTCCTTACCAGGGCCTGTCAGTGTTGCTGCACCAGTTCCTGCCAAGTTCCCTACGAGGGCCTGTCAGTGTTGCCTTGTCTGGGCTTGTCCGTGTTGCCGCATCTGTACCTGCCTGAGTTGTCCTCCGAGGGTCTGTCAGTGTTGCCCACCAGGGTCTGTCAGTGTTGCCGCACCAGTACCTGCCCAAGTTGCCTACCAGGCCTTGCCTGTGTCGCTATGACAGTGCCTGGCTGAATTGCTCTAAAGGGTCTGTCTGTCTTGCCCTGATTATTCCTAGCCTAGGTGGGTGCCTGGTGCATTCTTGCCTGCTTACTTCCTGTTGCCCTGGAGTGCTAGGTAATCTGCCCTGCAGTTGCCTTCTGCCTTACTGGTGGAATTACATCTAGGCTTGGCGCTGCTCAGGTTCTGTTCCTGGTTCCTGACACCTGTTCCTGATTTTAGTATCATTGTTTTGTTTTGCTTGTCTCATTGCACCCTGACCTGTGTCAGATTCGGAAGTACCACAGTATTTTTCGAGTCTGGACCTGTGAGTGGAGATCTTGTTAACCTTATTATCTTTAATAAAGCTGGTTTTCCCTTACCTACTTGTCTGAGAGTTCTTACTAACCGTGACAGTATGAAAAGGGTCATGACCTCAGACAAGGCTGGTGAAGGTAGCTCCCAGAATCTCCTTTGGAGAATGGATGCTCAAGAGCAATGGTATCACAGTGCCCGTGATTGCTGCCTTTTCCTGTCAGTTATCTGTGAGGACTCCCCATTGGCTGCCTGTCTTTAGTCCGCCCAGTATTGCCTATATAGACTGGGTTCTGGCACCGTTATCATGGTTGCGTGGGCGACATTCTGATCTCTGGGCGTATTCCGTGTAGTCCAGTACGTGGGTACTGGTTTGCTCCTTTACAGCACTGCTTGTGTATCCCTGTAGTCCAGTACGCGGGTACTGGTTCGCTCCTATATTCTCCAGTTGCTTACTGCCACCTATACTGCACTGGTAGCTCCTCCGTGTAGTCCAGTACGCAGGTACTGGCTTGTTCCATTACAGCACCGGTTGTGTATCCCTGTAGTCCAGTACGCGGGTACTGGTTTGCTCCTATAGTCTCCTGTTGCTTACTGCCACCTATATTGCACCGGTAGCGTCTCCGTGTAGTCCAGTACGCGAGTACTGGTTTGCTGGTTTACAGCACCGGTTGTGTTTCCCTGTAGTCCAGTACGCGGGTACTGGTTCGCTCCATTTCACCGGTAGCTCGCTGCCTCCTATACAGCACCGGTAGTGTCCTTGTGTAGTCAGTACGTGGGTACTGGTTTGCTCCATCTCTCCAGTTGCTCGCTGCCTCCTATACAGCACCGGTAGTGTCCATGTGTAGTCCAGTACGCAGGTACTGGTTCGCTCCAATATTCACCGGTTGCTTGCTGACTCCTATACAGCACCAGTAGGCCTACGTGTTGTCTAGTACTTGCGAATGGTTTGCTCCACCACTATCACCAGTCGCTGAGGCCACCTTCGTTACAGCACCAGTACTTGCCTACTCTGTGTCCTTGTTAGGCTGCCTTGCCCGGTATATTGTAAGGCCGGTAGAGCCAACTACTCCTGTGTGTCAGAATCTAGGCTGCCTTGCCCGATATATTGGCAAGGCCAGTAGAGCCTACTCGCTCATTGTGCCAGTCTTAAGGCTGCCTTGCCCGGTATTTTGGCAAGGTCGGTAGAGCCTTCTACATCTCGTGTTGCCAGCCTCCAGGCTGCCTTACCCGGTATACTGGTAAGGCCGGTAGAGCCTATTTCATCGTCATGCCAGTCTTAAGGCTGCCTTGCCCGGTATTTTGGCAAGGCCGGTAGAGCCTTCTCCATCTCATTTTGCCAGCCTCCAGGCTGCCTTGCCCGGTATATTGGTAAGGCCGGTAGAACCTATTCCATTGTCATGCCAGTCTTTAGGTTGCCTTACCAGGTTATTGACGAGGCCGTTAGAGCCTATCCATATTCTCTGTACCATTGTTCTCTACTACTTTGTACAATTTGTGTGTCATTATATATGTGTATGTCAGGACCCGCGAGGGTTCTCTTTAAACTTTCAATAAAGTTGTGTTTTTATCTTAACTCTGTGTCTGAGAGTCAAACAAACCATGACACTACGAAAGGGCCATGACCTCAGACAGTAAGAGTGAGGGTAATGCACAGAACATCCATTGGAGGATGAGCAGCTCCTGGATCAGCTGGCATTGGCGATACAAACCATTCTTGAACGTACAGTACTCACGGACAAGTCTGTTCTGAGTCCAATGGTCTCCCCAGGTTCAACACCGGAGAACGATTCTATGCCCCCAGTGGCTGCAGTTAAAGGGCTAACCGCTTCCGAACCATTGCTACTCAGATATGATAGCGAACCCAGCCTGTGCAGAGGGTTTATCAACCAACTTGAGATATTTCTGGAATTAACCTCTCATGCCTTTCCTAATGATTGCAGTAAAGTTGGATTTATGATATCCCTACTGACTGGCAGAGCCCTGGCATGGGCCAATCCCTTATGGGAAAGTGTGAAACCTTGCACAAAGAATTTCAGGGAATTTGTGAAAATATTTCGGAGAGTATTTGAGATCCCTGGTAGAACCGCCTCTGCTGTTAAACGCCTAATGGAGATACAACAGGGCAAGCGTACTGTGGGTGATTATGCCATTGAATTCCGCACATTGGCAGCAGAGGTTGGTTGGAATAATGAGGCATTGCTGGCAGCCTTTGCACAGGGTCTGAGCGATCAGATCAAAGATTAAACCGCAGCTAGACACTTGCCTACTGATCTGGACGAATATATTGATTATGCTATCCTAATTGACACTTGGATCCGTGAGAGATTGATGGCTAAGGACCGTAGGTTACGGTCAAAGAGCAATGGATCTAGCAGTTCATTTTGCCCACCCACCCCTCCCTTGGTGCCTAAATCTAAGGACCAGTTACAGGAATCTGGTGAACCTATGCAATTAGGCTTCACTAGGCTAACTAAGGAGGAAAGAGCACACCGCACAAGGCAGGGGTTGTGCTTATATTGTGGCAAAACTAGGCACTTGCTAAGAACCTGTCCCGTACGTCCGGGAAACGAACACACCTAGGGTACCTTGGGGGACAGGCTTTAGGTGGTGTTCAATTGACCCCAGGTTTGATCATGCAGAAACCCACCATACAGGTGGTACTCTCGTGGGCAGATGGCTCGGTGGAGGCTCTGGCCCTGATTGACTCCGGCGCAGCCGGCTATTTTATGGATAGTGCCTTTGCTGAAAGGCACAAGATTCCTCTGGTTGAGAGAGAATCCCTTCTTGCAATTGAAGCCATTGACGGCAGACCTCTAGAACCTGCCCAGGTTACCTTTGAAACAATGCCATTACCTATGACTACTGGGGCGCTTCATAAAGAGGAACAGCAGTTCCAGATTATTAATTCTCCACACTACGCAGTCATTCTGGGATTCCCCTGGTTGCAGCTTCATAATCCTCAGTTTGATTGGCAAAAGTGTGAAATTTCTGATTGGTCTCAGTATTGTATGGAACATTGTGTGTCTCACCCGGTTAAGATTCTGTGCACCTCTCCTTCTTTGCCTGACGAATACCAACAATTCAGTGATGTGTTTAGTAAAGGAGAGGCTGGCACCCTACCCCAGCACAGATCTTATGATTGCGCCATTGAGTTGCCGCCGGGGGTGGTGCCCCCTAGGGGACGCACTTATCCATTGTCATGTGAGGAGAACCAAGCTATGAAGGAATATATTGCAGATGCCCTCAAGAGAGGGATTATCAGGAAATCAACCTCCCCGGCTGGGGCTGGATTCTTTTTTGTGAAAAAAAAGAATGGCGAGCTAAGACCGTGTATTGATTACCGTGGCCTAAACAAATTAATGCCTAAAAATGCTTATCCGATACCACTCATCACCGAATTATTTGACAGGTTAAAAGGTTCCTCTATCTTTACTAAACTGGACCTACGTGCTGCTTATAACCTGATCCGGATCAGAGCTTGTGATGAGTGGAAAATGGCTTTTAACACTAGATCCGGGCACTATGAATATCTAGTTATGCCGTTTGGCCTCTGTAATGCACCTGCAGTTTTCCAAGAACTGATTAATGATATCCTTAGGGATATGCTGCAGTCCTGTGTTGTTGTCTACCTGGACGATACACTTATTCATTCAGATACTGTCACAACACATTAAAGACGTGTCAGAAGTGCTGCTCCGCTTACGAAAAAACAAGTTGTATTGCAAATTGGAAAAATGCGAGTTTCATAGATCCAGTGTGCCCTTCTTGGGGTTCGTGATTGCCAAAGAAGAGATTGCCATGGATCAGGAGAAACTTGCAGCAGTTTTGCAATGGCCACAGCCTAAGGGCTTAAAAGCAATTCAGCGATTTCTGGGTTTCGCTAATTATTACAGAAAATTTATTAAGAACTTTTCCACGATTGTTAAACCATTGTCTGACCTTACTCATAAGGGCGCTAATCCTTCCCGATGGTCTGTGGCAGCTGAAGATGCTTTTGAAACATTGAAATCCACCTTTGCAGCTGCTCCCGTGCTATCCCACCCCAACCCATCTCTCCCGTTTACATTGGAGGTTGATGCCTCAGAGATTGGGGTTGGGGCAGTAGTTTCACAATGACCAGTTAATGGGGGAGCTCTCAGACCATGTGGGTTTTTCTCCAACAAATTGTCTGTGGCTCAAAGTCATTATTAGATAGGTGACAGAGAACTACTGGCTATCATTCTCGCCCTGAAAGAATGGCGTCATTTACTAGAGGGCACCAAAAATCCAGTATTAATTCTGACTGACCACAAAAACCTGACCTATCTTTCTGAGGCTAAAAGATTGTCCCCTCGCCAGGCCAGGTGGGCGTTGTTCCTCTCTCGATTTAATTTTATTGTATCATATTTGCCTGGGTCCAAGAATGTGAGGACTGATGCCCTGTCTAGACAATTCGAGCCTGAAGTTGACAGGGATGAGGTCCCAGCACCCATAATACAGCCTGATCGTATATTGGCTACTTTACGCACAAGTATCACTTCGCCACTAGGCGAAGAGATTCTGGCCTCCCAGGCTAATGCTCCAGTGGGCAAGTGTTTTGTTGATGAGCCATTCCGCACTCGATTACTTGAAACATATCACTCCTCTAAAGCCGCGGGGCATATTGGTGGAGATCAATTGATTTGGTCTCTCTCACAAGTCTTCTGGTGGCCCCCCTGAGGGTAGACTGTGCCTAGTTTACTTATGCCTGTACCATCTATGCCCGTGCCAAGACCCCTAGACACCTCCCTGTGGGCCTACTCCAGCCGGTGCCTAATGGCGAACGTCCCTGGTCTCACGTTTCCATTGATTTTATGGGAGAGTTGCCAGTGTCTAGTGGGTATTCCTTCATACTTATGGTGGTTTTCTAAAATGGCTCATTTCGTGCCTCTCTGTGGCCTTCCCTCTGCCAAAGAATTAGCGGTGGTTTTCGCTAAAGAGGTATTTCGGTTGCATGGAGTACCCAGAGTTCTGGTGTCCGACCGGGGGAGCCAGTTTGTGTCCAGATTTTGGAGAGCATCTTGCGAACAAATGGGCATCCAATTGTCCTTTTCCTCTGCCTATCACCCCCAGACCAATGGTGCCGCTGAGCGTGCCAATCAGGGACTGGAGCAGTTCCCGCGCTGTTTTGTCAGTGACCATCATGATAAATGGGCTGACCTGTTGACTTGGGCAGAGTTCGCCAGGAATTGTGCGGTTAATTCTTCATCCGGGAGCTCCTCATTTCTGATCAATTATGGGTTCCAGCCATGTTTGCTACCGGATTCATTTCAGTCTCAGCAGATTCCAGCTCTGGATGAGCATATGGAGCAGCTCCGCTCCACATGGGCACATGTTCAGAGGGCATTTAGTCAATCTTTTCAGCTCCATCAGCATCATGCTAATGGTAGACGGCTGCCAGCAGTTTCCTTCCAGGTTGGGGACAGAGTATGGCTATCCTCCAGAAATCTCAAGTTACAAGTCCCGTCTAACAAATTGGCTCCTCGGTTTATTGGTCCGTATAGGGTGATTCGCAAAATCAACCCTGTCTCTTATGCCTTGGATATCCCTGCTTCCATGCGCATTCATAATGTGTTTCATGTGTCTCTCCTCAAATCTCTTGTATACAACCGTTATACCACTAACCCTGTGGTGCCAGGGCCTATAGAGGTAGAGGGTCAGGAGGAGTACGAAGTTCAGAGCATCATTGACTCCCGCAGACTTAGAGGAAAATTGCAGTATTTGGTATATTGGAAAGGTTATGGTCCGGAAGAACGATCCTGGGTGGATAGTACGGACCTTCATGCTCCCAAATTACTGCATATTTTTAATTCCATGTACCCTCAGAAACCAGGTCCCTCTTCTAGAAGGGAGGGTCTTTGAGAGGGGGGTACTATCACGGTGCCTGTGATTGCTGCCTTCTCCTGTCAGTTATCTGTGAGGACTCCCCATTGGCTGCCTGTCTTTAGTCCGCCCAGTATTGCCTATAGAGACTGGGTTCTGGCACCCTTTGGTTGCCCTTTCGTGGTGTCTCTATGTCACTAGCCCCCTGCATTTGTATTCCTGTATTCCCTGGGCCTTGGTTGAATCTCCAGTGTCTGCCTGCCTACCTGACTGACAGCCTTCTCTGCTGTAGTGGTTCCTGCGTCCGTTCCTGATCCGGTTTGAGCTTCCGTTCCTGCTTCCATTCCTGACCCGGTTGACTGCCGTTACTGTTCCAGCTTCCTGTCCCGGCCTGGCTGTCGCTCCTGCTCCTGGATCGTGTTAGGATTCTCTCTGTTATCATGGTCACGTGGGCGACATTGTGATCTCTGGGCGTATTCCGTGTAGTCCAGTACGTGGGTACTGGTTTGCTCCTTTACAGCACCGCTTGTGTATCCCTGTAGTCCAGTACGCAGGTACTGGTTCACTCCTATATTCTCCGGTTGCTTACTGCCACCTATACTGCACCTGTAGCGCCTCCGTGTAGTCCAGTACGCGGGTACTGGCTTGTTCTGTTACAGCACCGGTTGTGTATCCCTGTAGTCCAGTACGCAGGTACTGGTTCGCTCCTATATTCTCTGGTTGCTTACTGCCACCTATACTGTACAGGTAGCACCTCCGTGTAGTCCAGTACGTGGGTACTGGCTTGCTCCGTTACAGCACCGGTTGTGTATCCCTGTAGTCCAGTACTCGTGTACTGGTTCGCTCCTATACTCTCTTCGGTTGCTTATTGCCACCTATACAGCACGGTAGCGTCTCCGTGTAGTCCAGTATGTGGGTACTGGTTTGCTCCTTTACAGCACTGGTTGTGTTTCCCTGTAGTCCAGTACGTGGGTACTGGTTTGCTCCATTTTACCAGTAGCTCGCTGCCTCCTATACAGCACCGGTAGTGTCCTTGTGTAATCAGTACGTGGGTACTGGTTTGCTCCATTTCACCGGTAGCTCGCTGCCTCCTATACAGCACCGGTAGTGTCCTTGTGTAGTCCAGTACGCGGGTACTGGTTTGCTCCAATATTCTCTGGTTGCTTACTGTCTCCTATACAGCACCGGTAGTGTCCTTGTGTAGCCCAGTATGCGGGTACTGGTTTGCTCCAATATTCTCCGGTTGCTTACTGCCACCAATACAGCACCGGTAGCTTCTCTGTGTAGACCAGTACGCGGGTACTGGTTTGCTCCATCTCACCGGTTGCTCGCTGCCTCCTATACAGCACCGGTAGAGTCCATGTGTAGTCCAGTACGTGGGTACTGGTTCGCTCCAATATTCACCAGTTGCTTGCTGACTCCTATACAGCACCGGTAGGCCAACGTGTTGTCCAGTACTTGCGACTGGTTTGCTCCACCACTATCACCAGTCGCTGAGGCCACCTTCGTTACAGCACCAGTACTTGCCTACTCTGTGTCCTTGTTAGGCTGCCTTGCCCGGTATATTGGTAAGGCCGGTAGAGCCAACTACTCCTGTGTGTCAGTATCTACTCGCTCATTGTGCCAGTCTTAAGGCTGCCTTGCCCGGTATTTTGGCAAGGTCGGTAGAGCCTATTTCATCGTTGTGCCAGTCTTAAGGCTGCCTTGCCTGGTATTTTGGCAAGGCCGGTAGAGCCTTCTCCATCTCGTTTTGCCAGCCTCCAGGCTGCCTTGCCCGGTATATTGGTAAGGCCGGTAGAACCTATTCCATTGTCGTGCCAGTCTTTAGGTTGTCTTACACGGTTATTGGCAAGGCCGGTAGAGCCTATCCATATTCTCTGTACCTTTGTTCTCTACTACTTTGTACAATTTTTGTGTTGTTATATATGTGTATGTCAGGACCCGCAAGGGTTCTCTTTAAACTTTCAATAAAGTTGTGTTTTTATCTTAACTCTGTGTCTGAGAGTGAAAGATGAAAGAAGTAAGGTGGGTTTCATGATATCCTTGCTGACAGGTAGAGTTTTAACCTGGGCAAATCCAATATGGGAGACGGCTAAACTTATCATCACGAACTTTGCCGAGTTTGTAAGGGCTTTCAGCAGTGTATTCGAGGTTCCTGGGCGCGCCACCTCTGCTGCTAAATGTCTCAAGAGAAAACAACAGGGCACACGTACTGTTGCTGACAATGCCATTGAATTTCGTACACTCGCAGCAGAGGTAGGATGGAACGATGAGGCACTTGTGGCAGCGTTTGCGCAAGGCCTCAAGGATAAAATAAAAGCGAAGTTGCAGCTTGAGACTTGCCAGTGGAGCTGGATAAATTTATTGATTATATGACCTTGATTGATTCTCGGATAAGGGAGAGGAACATTTATAAGGGTCGTAGGCAGAGATCTACGACTGGGCCATCTACCAGTGCTGGTTTCCCACCCTTGCCTCCCTATCCTCCCATACCTCCTGGCTCCACAAGCGGGAGTAGTGAACCGAAGCAACTGGGCTTTTCACGTCTGTCTAAGGAGGAACGCTCCTTTCGCTGCAGACAGGGCCTGTGTTTGTACTGTGGAAAAGCAGGTCACCTGTTAAAGACTTGTTCCATGCAGCCGGGGAATGAATGCACCTAGTTTCCAATGAGAGACAGGTCCTAGGTGGTGTATACCAGTCCCCAGAGGGCACGCTACTCAAACCTGTTATCAATATAGCAGTATCATGGGGTGCCTCATCTTTTACTACCCATGTTCTTATTGATTCCGGCTATTTCATGGACAGGGACTTCGTGATCCTGCATAATATTCCTTTGGTCGATAGAGAGTCCCTGCTGGACATTGAGGCCATTGATGGATGACCATTGGTACCTCCTCAGGTTACGCAGGAGACCTGTCCATTGTTGATTTGTATTGGAGCTCTTCACAAGGAGACTCTGCAGTTTCAGATTATTCAATCTCCTCATTTCGCGGTCATTCTGGGTTTCCCATGGCTACATACGCATAATCCCAGAATGGACTGGAAGTCCTGCGAGATTTTGTCTTGGTCCGACTACTACATGGCTCATTGTTTAACGCAGTCTACTAAGATTTTGTGTACCTCTCCCTCCTTACCGCATTAATACCAGTCTTTCAGCGATGTGTTCAGTAAGGGAGAGTCTAGCCCTTTGCTGACGCATCGCCCCTATGATTGTGCTATTGATCTTGTGCCGGGTGCCATGCCTACCAGGGGCAGAACGTATCCATTTTCATGTGACGAGAATCGGGCTATGGAGGAGTATATTGCTGACGCCTTGGCTCAGGGCATAATCCGCAAGTCTTCCTTGCCCGTGGGGGCTGGATTCTTTTTTGTCAAAAAGAAAGATGGGGATCTCCGACCCTGTATTGATTATAGAGGTCTCAACAAGATAATGGTGAAGAACGCATATCCTATTCCACTCATCACCGAGTTGTTCGATCGATTAAAAGGGGCATCCATTTTCACGAAACTAGACTTAAGGGCAGCATATAACCTGGTATGGATTAAGGAAGATGATGAGTGGAAATCTTCTTTCAATACTCGAACAGAGCATTACGAGTATTTGGTAATGCCATTCGGGCTTTGCAATACCCCAGCAGTATTCCAGGAACTTATAAATGATGTCCTCAGGGACTTGTTACAGTCTTGCGTAGTAGTATACCTGGACAATATTTTGATTTATTCTCCTGACTTGGAGACACACCGCACACATGTCACAGCAGTTTTGCAGAAGCTAAGGGAGAACAAGCTATACTGCAAACTCGAGAAGTGTGACTTTCACAAGTCCAGTGTGACATTTCTCCGATATGTAATTTCGAAGGAGGGCTTTGCCATGGACAAGGACAAACTCGCAGCAGTATTACAATGGCCACGGCCCACGGGCCTCAAACCCTTACAGCAGTTCTTAGGGTTTGCTAATTATTATTGGAAATGTATTTGTTATTATTCCAGGATTGTGAAACCGCTCACTGATATGACCCATAAGGGCGCTAACGTTTCTGTGTGGTCTCCAGAGGCTGAGAGGGCGTTTGAAACTCTGAAATATGCATTCTCCACTGCCCCAGTCCTGTCTCACCCCATTCCTGGTTTGCCATTTACATTGGAGGTTGATGATTCTGAGACAGGGGTAGGGGCACTATTGGGCCAAAGACCGGGTCCTGATAAAACGTTAAGACCATGTGGATTTTTCTAAAAAAAAATGACCAAGGCCCAAAGTCTGTATGACATTGGTGATCAAGAACTCTTTGCTATTTTTCTTGCTTTGCGTGAATGGCACCATCTGCTAGAGGGTACCAGGGCACCAATATTGATTCTGACGGATCACAAGAATCTAATGTACCTCTCAGAAGCTAAGAGATTGTCCTTGAGACAGGCTAGATGGGCGTTATTCCTGTCATGCTTTAACTTCATTGTCTCATACTTACCCGGTACCAAGTATGTTAGGGCCAACGCATTATCCAGACAATTTGGTTCCAGTCCAGAATCCGACAGTGTACCATTTCCTATCATACCCCCGGATCATATACTTGACACTTTGTGGACCAGTATCACATCCCCTTTGGGTGAGGAGATCCTGGCATCTCAGGCCAATGCACCTTCAAAGAAACCCATGGGCAACTGTTTTGTGGCTGAGCCTTTCAGGTCCAGGCTAATGGAGACGTATCATTCTTCCCGGGTGGCTGGTCATGTGGGCAAGAATCAATTGATCTGGTCTCGGTCTCGGGTGTTTTGGTGGCCCGGCATGAGAGATGACTGCGCGGCATTCACTGCAGCTTGTGCCACGTGCGCTCGTTCTAAGTCCCCAAGACATCTTCCGGTGGGCAGTTCCCAATGGCGACCGTCCTTGGTCACACGTTTCCATAGCTTTCCTGGGGGACCTGACGGTTTCCAATGGCTACACTGTGATACTCATGGTGGTTGACAGATTCTGGAAAATGGCCCACTTTGTGCCACTCCCTGGTCTGCTGTCTGCGAAGGTATTGGCCACAGTATTTGCCAGGTAGGTATTTCGACTCCACTGGGTTCCCAAGGTTCTGGTCTCTGATCGTGGGAGCCAATTAGTGTCCAGGTTCTGGAGGGCATTCTGTGACCAGATGGGTATCCAGTTGTCCTTTTCCTCCGCTTACCATCCCCAGCCTAATGGGGCCGCTGAGCGTTCCAGTCAGGGATTGGAACAGTTTCTACGTTGTTTCATCTCCAACCATCACGATAATTAGGCTGACATGTTGCCGTGGGCGGAGTTTGCCAGGAACTGTGCTGTGTTCACCTCCTCCGGGAGCCCACCCTTCCTTATCAACTATGGGTTCCAACTATGCTTGCTCCCGGACACCTTCCAAGCACAAAAGATTCCGGCTCTGGACGAGCATATTAGGCAGCACCACTCCACTTGTTCACAGGTCCAGAATTCCCTACATGAGTTCAGCGGCATGCTAATAACAGAAGGTTACTGGCTCCTCTGGGGGACCGGGTCTGGCTGTCCTCCAGGAACCTCAAGTTGCAAGTTCCATGCAATAAATTTGCTCCTCAATTTGTAGGTCCGTTCCGGGTCCTCCGTAGAGTCAACCCTGTTTCCTATGCCTTGGAGTTACCAGCATCTATGAGGATACATAACGTGTTCCATGTATCCCTTCTCAAGCCCTTGGTGAGTATGAAGTGCAGAGTATTTTGGATTCACGTAGATTCCGTGGGCAGATCCAATACTTGGTGCACTGGAAGGGATATGGTCCAGAGGAAAGTTCATGGGTTAATCATGCTGACATTCTTGCTCCACTCCTGTTGTGCAGGTTCCACTCCAAGTTTCCGCTAAAGCCTGGACCTCCTCCGCAGGGAGGGGGTCTTTGAGACGGCGCTACTATCACAGTGCCCGTGATTCCTGTTATGGTGACATTACTACTTTCTGCTTCTTCCCTGCTTGTCTCTTATTGGCCGCTGGGTTCTGCTCTGCCCAGAGTGAGCCTTCTTAAACTCAGTCCTGTCATTCCTTTGGCGCCCTTTCATGGTGTTCCTGTGCCTGGCGTTATTCTGCTGTTGATTCCTGACCCGTGTATGACCCAGTTTTGCCTGACCTTGCTCCTGTCTCTAGCTCCATGTTCCATTGCCGATTAGGACTGGCTGACTACTCGCTCTGTTGCTGACTAGGACTGGCTGACTACCGGACTGTGTACCGATTCTGGCTGTGGCTGACTACCCGCTCCGTTGCTGACTAGGACTGGCTGACTACCGCTCTGTGTACCGATTCTGGCTGTGGCTGACTACCCGCTCCGTTGCTGACCAGGACTGGCTGACTACCACTCTGTGTACCGATTTCAGCTGTGGCTGACTACCCACTCCATTGCTGACTAGGACTGGCCGCCTTTCTGCTCTGTTGCTGACTAGGTCTGGCTGACTGCCGCTCCAAGAAATGACTCTGGCTGTGGCTGACTCCTTTTCCGTTCAGGCTTAGTGCCTTGCCGTATTGCTCTCTGGAGCCTGTCATTGTTGCCACGCCAGTGCCTGCCCGAGTTACCCTATGAGGGCCTGTCTGTGTTGCCTTATCGAGGTCTGTCAGTACTGAGGAGCCAGGGCCTACCAAAGTTCCTTATGAGGGCCTGTCAGTGTTGTCTTATCTGGGTTTGTCAGTGTTGCCGCGTCAGTGCCTGCCCGAGTTACCTTACGAGGGTCTGTCAGTGTTGCTTTACCAGGGCCTGTCAAAGTTGCCTCACCAGTACCTGCCCGAGTTGCACTACGAGAGTCTGTCAGTGTTTCCTTACCAGGGCCTGTCAGTGTTGCAGCACCAGTTCCTGCCAAGTTCCCTACAAGGTCCTGTCTGGTGTGGTGGGAGTGACTAATTGCTGTGTTTGTAACTGGTGGATTCCTGGATTATATAGCAAGGAGTGAGAGAGCTCTGTAAGTTGATCAGTGACCTGTGCCCTGAAAGACCAAGGGCTCGATTTAAAGGCAGCCGTTAGTAAAAAAAATCACTAACAGGTGCGTTAAGTGTCATGTAGCAATTCAAAGATCCGTCTATAGAACAGCTAACGGCAGTTGCAGAATCCTAACGGCCGATACACTTACGTGCATTCAGACGCATGGAACAACATACCCAAGAGCCATTCAAAGGCTTGCGGTACTGGTAACGGCTGAAAAAAAGACACACCTAACGGCAAAAAATTAAGACCCACTTTTCTCAGACGTTAGACACTTAACGGGCAAAACAAAACACCCGTTACATAGGAAAATACACAAAATGTTTACCGCACAAGCATATAAATAGAAAAATTAACCTGTGCAATGCCAAAACAACACAAAAACATGGACACACAACACAAATCACTCCACACACAACAACAAGCAACACCACAGGGACAACGACAGCCAAAAAAACAACAACACAACATGAAACGGAACAATGTGGGTTATCACACAAAGCGGACACCTGCAAATATAAGCTCACTAGTGATGATCGAGCACCCCAATGCTCGGGTTTTCGGGTGCTCTGGCCGAGCACCCCCGGAGGCTCGAGTGCTCGGCCGAGCACCCGAGCCCCATTGAAGTCAATGGGAGGACTCGAGCATTACACCAGGCACCCCCTGCTCTGATGAGGGGAGGGTGCCTGGTCCATAGGAAAAGGGCAGAAAATGATGGAAACACCACAGAAATGGTTCAGGGACAGCATAGGGAGGATGTCTGGATGCATCTTGGACTCCAACGTCGCTGCTGGGAACGATGTTTCGCCCGTAGTACGCCATTTTTACAGACTGACCGTAAAACACACAAAAAGGAAGATAAAAACGACTTTAGGCGAAAAATTGTTACCAAACAGTATTTGCTGTATATTTACTTGTATATCATCTGCAAATTCTGCAAAAAATTTCATCGATTTTTCGGAACTGGGGCCATGATTAAGAGGGAAACGTGCGCAGAGGCAAATTCTGCAAAAAATTTCATCGATTTTTCGGAACTGGGGCCATGATTAAGAGGGAAACGTGCGCAGAGGCAAATTCTGCAAAAAATTTCATCAATTTTTCGGAACTGGGGCCATGATTAAGAGGGAAACGTGCGCAGAGGCAAATTCTGCAAACAATTTCATCGATTTTTCGGAACTGGGGCCATGATTAAGAGGGAAACGTGCGCAGAGGCAAATTCTGCAAAAAATTTCATCGATTTTTCGGAACTGGGGCCATGATTAAGAGGGAAACGTGCGCAGAGTAAAGCAGGTGTTCAACGTGGTTATGGCCCGGGTAAGGTACAGCATTCAGGAACGGAGGCCGCAGCTACCACAGGTTTTACAACATGTCCGTTTGCCCTTGTTAAGTCCAAAATTTATAGTCGGAACAGTGGGGTCTGATCCATTCAGTAAAAGTGACGAAGTGACTTAGTGGATGAAGCCAAGAACTACCTTCTGCTCTGTCGAACACCCCAGCCCTATTTAATTCAATGGGAGGACCTGAGGCACTCCGATACAACCTGTATATCACAAAATGGAGGGCCTCATTCACATTGTGGCACAATAGTTCAGGTAGTGGTCCAACACTCATAAAGCCGATGCACTAAGTGAAAGGGCTGCCAAAAATTAGACTGAAATGTCACTCCAATACACCCTTTATTACACATAAAGGAGGGCATCATACACACCCTTGAAAAATTAGGATTAATAGCCTGCTGGTGACCCTCTAAAACATTAGGGGCGAGGGCATGCCGCTAAGCTGACCATCTAAAACATTAGGAATGAGGGTCTGCAGCTGAGCCGACCATCTAAAACATTATGGGTGAGGGTCTGCTGCGGAGCTGACCATCCTAAACATTATATGCGAAGGCCCGCTAGTGAGCTGACGCTATAAAACATTATATGAGAGGGCCCGCTAGAGAGCTGACCCAATAAAACATTATATAAGAAGGCCCGCTGGTGAGCTGACCTATACAAAAAGTTGTCAAACAGGGCCCGCTGGTGAGCTGGCCCTATATAAAAATTATATCACAGGGCCCGCTGGTGAGCTGGCCCTATATAAAAATTATATCACAGGGCCCGCTGGTGAGCTGGCCCTATATAAAAATTATATCACAGGGTATATGGAAGAGAGTCAACCATATACCCGTTTTTTGGGTGGAAGGGGTGAATGGGAATACAGAGTATTCCCATCATTGTAAATAACATATCTAAAGTGACTTTATGTTCACCCGGGGCTTTCCTCCAGTGGAGTGGAGAAGTCAGGGGAAATCCAGGCCTTGTTCATTTTTATAAGTGTCAACCTATCAGCATTTTCGGTGGAAAGGCGGATACGCTTATCTGTTATGATGCCACCAGCAGCACTAAATACCCGCTCAGACAGAACACTGGCGGCAGGGCAGGCCAGCACCTCCAAGGCGTAGAGTGCCAGTTCATACCACGTGTCCAGCTTGGACACCCAGTAGTTGTAAGGCACAGAGGGATCATTGAGGACGCTGACACGGTCTGCTACGTACTCCTTCACCATCTTCCAAAACTTTTCCCTCCTTGTGACACTAGGCTGCGCATCAGGGTGAGGGTGCTGGCGGGGTGTCATGAAGGTGTCCCACGCCTTGGAGAGTGTTGCCCTGCCTTTATCGGAACTGCTGTGTGCTCCCCTTTTCTCCCCTTCTCGGTTGGCCAAGGTAGCACGTACTCTGCCGCCAGCGTTGTCAGATGGAAAATTTTGGAGCAATTTTTCAACAAGAACCTTCTGGTATTGCACCATTTTGCTTGTCCTCTCCACCGGAGGAATGAGAGATGAGAAATTCTCTTTGTAGCGGGGGTCCAGAAGGGTGAACACCCAGTAATCCATGTTGTCTAAAATGCGTATAACGCGTGGGTCACGGGAAAGGCAGCCTAACATAAAGTCAGCCATGTGTGCCAGAGTACCAACAGGCAAGATTTCGCTGTCCTCACCAGGAGGATGACTCTCAATCTCCTCATCCTCTTCCTCCTCTTCTGCCCACCCACGCTGAAGAGATGGAACTAAAGTTCCATGGCTACCCTCTGTAGCGGAGGCAACCGTGTCTTCCTCCTCCTCCTCCTCCGCCTCCTCCAATTGTCGCTGAGAAGACGAAGTGAGGGTGCTCTGGCTATCACCTTGTGTAAGCTCTTCCTCCCCCATTTCCACCTCTTCCACTTGCAAAGCGTCGGTTTTAATTGTGAGCAGCGAGCGTTTCAGTAGACACAGAAGTGGGATGGTTACACTGATAATAGCGTTATCGCCGCTCACCATCTGTGTCGATTCCTCAAAATTGCGTAAAACCTCACAGAGGTCAGACATCCATTCCCACTCCTCACTTCTGATTAGAGGAAGTTGAACGGAGAGGCGACGACCGTGTAACAGCTGGTACTCCACTACTACCCTCTGCTGCTCACAAAGCCGGGCAAACATGTGGAAGGTGGAGTTCCAGCGCGTGCTCACGTCACACAGCAGCCGGTGAGCTGAAGCTGTTGATGACTTACGGAAATGTGCACACACGCGGCGCACCTTGGTCAAGAGATCATGCAAATTGGGGTAGGTTTTTAGAAATCGCTGAACCACTAAATTAAATACATGCGCTAGGAATGGTACGTGTGTGAGCTTGCCGAGCTCCAAAGCCGCCACCAAGTTACGCCCATTATCACACACAACCATGCCTGGTTGCAGGTTGAGTGGCGAGAGCCACTGCTCGGTCTGGTGACTAATCCCCTGCAACAGCTCTGAGGCCGTGTGCTGTTTGTCCCCAAGGCAGATCAGCTTCAGCACGGCCTGTTGACGCTTCCCCACTGCAGTGCTACACTGCTTCCAGCTACCGGCTGATGGGTGAGTGGCGCTGCGCGCAGAGAATTCGGAGGTGGAAACGGAGGAGGGGGAGCCAATAACGTAGGTGCTGGCGGAAACCCTGATGGAGGTAGGGCCCGCAATCCTCGGCGTGGGTAGCACCTGTGCCATCCCAGGGTCCGATGCGCTCCCAGCCTCCACGACATTCACCCAGTGTGCCGTCAGGGAAATGTAGCGTCCCTGGCCACAAGCACTTGTCCATGTGTCAGTCGTTAAGTGGACCTTCCCAGTAACTGCGTTGGTCAGGGCACGGGTGATGTTACGGGACACATGGTGGTGTAATGCGGGGACGGCACACCGGGAAAAGTAGTGGCGGCTGGGGACTGCGTACCGAGGGACAGCTGCTGCCATCAGGCTGCGGAAGGACTCAGTCTCCACAAGCCTAAATGGCAGCATTTCGATGGCCAGTAATTTGGAAAGGTGTGAGGTTAGTGCTATGGCCTGTGGGTGGGTGGCTGGGTATTTTCGCTTGCGCTCAAATGCCTGGGGTAACGACATTTGGACGCTGCGCTGGGACAGGGAAGTGGATGTGGTCGCTGATGGTGCTTCAGATGGTACAGGTGCAGGGCGGGAGGTATGCGGGCCTGCGCCTTCGACAGGCGATTGGCCGGCACCGAAAACAGGGGAAGAGGAAGCAGTGGTGTGGCCTGCAGACATAGATTGGCGATCCGGGCGTTCCTCCCACTTATTACGGTGCTTGGATGCCATGTGTCGGATCATGCTGGTGGTGGTGAGGTTGCTAGTGTTCATGCCTCGGCTCATTCTGGTGTGGCACAGGTTGCAAACTACAATTCTTTTGTCGTCCGCAATTTCCTTAAAAAAACGCCATACCGCGGAACACCTAGCCCTTGGCAAGGGAGATTTACGCAAGGGGGTGCTCCGTGGAACATTTGCGGGCCGGTTTGGTGCGGTCCGCCTTCTTTCTTTAGCCACACCACTGCCTCTTCCAGCCTGTTGCGGTGCTGCAGATGGCTCACCCTCAGGACTGCTGTCATCGCTCGGCTCTCCACCTTCCCAGGTGGGGTCAGTCACCTCATCGTCCACCAAGTCCTCCTCCACTTCCTCACTCTGATCATCCTCCTCATTTCTTGATCCCACCACATACTCAGTCATTGACAACTGTGTATCATCCTCCTCATCAAGGTCTTGAGACAGTAATAGTGGTTGATTTGATGGCAACTGTGTCTCATCATCATCATCATCCACTTCCTTTGACCTTAAATGCCGTTCCCCTCTGTCATCTTCTTGTGATTGGGTACCCTCTAGAGGTTGTGAATCAAGGCACAAGATCTCATGTTCCTCTGCAAGCGTGCTTGGAGAGAGGTTCAAATGAAGGATTGGTGATCAGACGAGCTCCTCACTATATCCCAGTGTGGGATCACTTCTTTGGCCAGACCCTCTATGGTGGGAGGAAGGATGATCAGGGTGAGGATTATGTTGACCAGACTCTTGGCTACTGAGAGTGGACTTGGTGGAAGACAGGGTGGTGCTTAACCGACTGGAAGCAGTATCAGCTGAAATCCAACCGACCACCTGTTCGCAGTGGTCTGACCTCGAGAGTGATGTCCTGCGACGCCCTGTAAACTGAGACATGAAGCTAGGTATGGTGGATGTCTTTCTTTCTTGTGCTCTGGCACCAGGCACAGTTTCTACGCGTCCTGACCCGCGCCCTGAACTATCAGGATCACGTCCACTTCCCCGTCCCTTTTTACCCGCCTTCTTCATATTACACGGAATATGTGCTGCTAATCTGCAACTTTGCACACTAAACAGAATGTGCTGCTAATCTGCAACTTTGCACACTAAACAGAATGTGCTGCTAATCTGCAACTTTGCACACTAAACAGAATGTGCTGCTAATCTGCGGCTAGGCACAGTGAACGGAATATGTGACGTTTATTTTTTACACTTTCCACACTAAACAGAATGTGCTGCTAATCTGCAACTTTGCACACTAAACAGAATGTGCTGCTAATCTGCAACTTTGCACACTAAACAGAATGTGCTGCTAATCTGCAACTTTGCACACTAAACAGAATGTGCTGCTAATCTGCGGCTAGGCACAGTGAACGGAATATGTGACGTTTATTTTTTAAACTTTGCACACTAAACAGAATGTGCTGCTAATCTGCAACTTTGCACACTAAACAGAATGTGCTGCTAATCTGCGGCTAGGCACAGTGAACGGAATATGTGACGTTTATTTTTTACACTTTCCACACTAAACAGAATGTGCTGCTAATCTGCAACTTTGCACACTAAACAGAATGTGCTGCTAATCTGCGGCTAGGCACAGTGAAAGGAATATGTGACGTTTATTTTTTACACTTTCCACACTAAACAGAATGTGCTGCTAATCTGCAACTTTGCACACTAAACAGAATGTGCTGCTAATCTGCGGCTAGGCACAGTGAACGGAATATGTGACGTTTATTTTTTACACTTTCCACACTAAACAGAATGTGCTGCTAATCTGCAACTTTGCACACTAAACGGAATGTGCTGCTAATCTGCGGCTAGGCACAGTGAAAGGAATATGTGACGTTTATTTTTTACACTTTCCACACTAAACAGAATGTGCTGCTAATCTGCAACTTTGCACACTAAACAGAATGTGCTGCTAATCTGCGGCTAGGCACAGTGAAAGGAATATGTGACGTTTATTTTTTACACTTTCCACACTAAACAGAATGTGCTGCTAATCTGCAACTTTGCACACTAAACAGAATGTGCTGCTAATCTGCGGCTAGGCACAGTGAACGGAATATGTGACGTTTATTTTTTACACTTTCCACACTAAACAGAATGTGCTGCTAATCTGCAACTTTGCACACTAAACAGAATGTGCTGCTAATCTGCGGCTAGGCACAGTGAACGGAATATGTGACGTTTATTTTTTACACTTTGCACACTAAACAGAATGTGCTGCTAATCTGCAACTTTGCACACTAAACAGAATGTGCTGCTAATCTGCAACTTTGCACACTAAACAGAATGTGCTGCTAATCTGCGGCTAGGCACAGTGAACGGAATATGTGACGTTTATTTTTTACACTTTGCACACTAAACAGAATGTGCTGCTAATCTGCAACTTTGCACACTAAACAGAATGTGCTGCTAATCTGCAACTTTGCACACTAAACAGAATGTGCTGCTAATCTGCGGCTAGGCACAGTGAACGGAATATGTGACGTGTATTTTTTACACTTTCCACACTAAACAGAATGTGCTGCTAATCTGCAACTTTGCACACTAAACAGAATGTGCTGCTAATCTGCGGCTAGGCACAGTGAAAGGAATATGTGACGTTTATTTTTTACACTTTCCACACTAAACAGAATGTGCTGCTAATCTGCAACTTTGCACACTAAACAGAATGTGCTGCTAATCTGCGGCTAGGCACAGTGAACGGAATATGTGACGTTTATTTTTTACACTTTGCACACTAAACAGAATGTGTTGCTAATCTGCAACTTTGCACACTAAACAGAATGTGCTGCTAATCTGCAACTTTGCACACTACACAGAATGTGCTGCTAATCTGCAACTTTGCACACTAAACAGAATGTGCTGCTAATCTGCAACTTTGCACACTAAACAGAATGTGCTGCTAATCTGCGGCTAGGCACAGTGAACGGAATATGTGACGTTTTTTTTTTAAATTTGTGCCCCCCCAAACAAAAAATAACTGCTGCCCCCACACACAACAGTCCTAAAAAGGACTTTTGGGTCTTTATATGGTGTTCCAACACTTTTCTTCTCCCTACACTGACTTTCCCTTCCTATCCTCATCTCTCCCTGGCTAAGACTGAGCCGAACTCGCTGGTCAGGTGCTATACAGCACCCGATCACGGGTTCTGGCCAGCCAATCAGTGTAATGCCAGCAGCCAACATGGCTGCTGGCA
This sequence comes from Rhinophrynus dorsalis, assembly GCA_037306005.1. NCBI lineage: Eukaryota > Metazoa > Chordata > Amphibia > Anura > Rhinophrynidae > Rhinophrynus > Rhinophrynus dorsalis. The sequence goes on along the minus strand of CM074723.1, from coordinate 297,134,692 downwards.
TTACACTGATGTCAGAGCCTCCCCGCACGTTTATTGGCTGCGCAGCAGCCGCGAAACGTGCGGGGAGGAGACCCGAACATGGCGGGCGAGCACATGCGGTACTTGTACGAGTACCGCCATGTGCCGAGCAGAGCGATGCTCGAGCCGAACCGAGCTTCGGCCGAGCATGCTCGCTCATCACTAAAGCTCACCTGTGCAACATCAACACGCGACCTGTACCCCACAACTGCACACCCGCAAATGGCAGACACATAACAAGCACAACACACCACATCTTATAACACACACCTGCAAACACTTACCTGGACAAAAACAACTCTCCATTGGTCAGCACTCACCTCATCACCACACCTACACAATGCCCTATCAAGTACTTAAAGGGACAACTCAACACACTCACTTGTGGCTTGTTTTCCACTCAGAGAGAGAGATAGAGAGAGCAAACAGTATGTTGGGTTACATATTGTTGCGAAGACTGCGGAGAAGGTGTGCAAGGGAGAGAGCTAGGGAACATCAGCAACCTCCAGGCATGCGTAATCAACAGCCCTCACCTGCTGCAAGTGAGGAGGCTCTGGCTCAGCAGCCACACAGGAGTCCATCCCCACCTGGAGGGCAAGACCTGCCTGCAGATGCACAGCTGCAGCAACAGGATGTTCCACAGCAGCAGAGGATGTATAGACGACCACCAAGGCCCAGGGTATACCGCCCAAGGGTCACCCTCTTTGGAATGACTGATGATGAGGTCATTGATCGAATCAGGTTGAGGCCTGACAGCATCATTGCCTTGTATGAGGTCATCAAAGATCAGGTGGATCCCATCTACATCCACAACCATGCCCTAACTGGCCTGCAGAAACTACTGTGTACCATACACTTCATGGCAAGTGGGGCCTTCCAGTCCACTGAGGGTTATGCATCTGGCATGTCACAGGCCACATTCTCCAGGGTGCTGGCCCAGGTCCTGCCAGCCCTCAAAAGCAAGGCCAGTACCTATATACATTTTCCCACCACCGACATGGACTGGATACATGTCAAGCAGGCCTTTTACGCAAGGGGAGGCATGCCCAGGGTCATGGGTGCTATAGATTGCACCCATGTCCGTATTAAGGCCCCAGCATGTGACACACAGCTATTCATCAACAGGAAGAACTTCCACTCCATCAACGTGCAGATGGTGTGTGACAGCGACATGAGGATCATGAATGTCTGTGCAAAGTATCCTGGCAGCTCACATGATGCATACATTCTCCAAAACTCCTCAGTCCACAGAGATTTCGAGAATGGAACCTTTACAGGGGGATGGCTTTTGGATGAGTTCACAATACAAAATCACACCACATACACAGGCGTACACACAACGCTGCTCAGCATGCACCTGACCCACAGCTACTACGTCCACCACACAAAACATCATTCACACAACATGTGCTCCCTGTTTCACCATGTCACTCACATTACACAAGTGATGCTGGCTATGGCTGCAAGTCCTGGCTACTGACCTCTGTGGCCAATCCCCAAACACATGCCCAGGAAAGGTACAACCAGGCTCATGCCAGAACGAGGAATGCTATTGAGCGGACCATTGGGCTCCTCAAGTCAAGATTCAGATGTCTGGACCACTCTGTGGGGAGCACTGCAATATGCACCTGCTAAGGTGTGCGACATAATTGTGGCATGCGCAATACTGCACAACATCGCAGTGGACACCAGGCTGCTGGATCACATCCAGGACCCCCCCATACATGAAGTGGCCATGGACATTGGGCATGTGGAGGAGACCTTGAGAGGGGCACAGATCAGAGACAGGCTCATCACGGAACACTTCACCTGTGAGTATAACACAGGCATGCAAACAATCCATGCAAGTCCCTCATCAGTCCTGTGACACTAACCACACTGCACATTATGTTCTGTCTCACCCCACAGGAACATTGACACAGCACTGCACTGGCAGTGGACTGGCAAATTGTGTGTGTGGATTCAAATACCATCCTCCATTCCACTCTCCACGTTGACATACAGACCCCAAGGATATCACGTACACCTCCAGGAGAAACAAGGTACAAAATATAACCCATGTTCATCACCTTACAGGGCTTGATTGACAGCAACTAACTGGATATGCCATGATCGTAGCCTGAGCAACCATGCTAGCCCAGCCGCAAAAGAGTATTATCCAATGCTATGCATTGGATAATACTCTGGCACATCAGGGGTTAAGGGGCCATTGGACTCAATATGGGACCTGTACTGTGCTAGAGCTGAGAAGAGCAGCAGAGGGGTGGATGTACAGTGGTATTGTCACACAATGTAGAGGTCATGAAACGTAGATCAGATTACCAGGGACTCTATGCTGACCTGTGAGTGTGCAGACATATGTGCCCCAGACATGAATACACACATCAACAAATATGTCCTAATAGTTCCAGGGAACAAATGACATTGGGCTGCCACTGTCACTTTCACAGTGGCAGCACAATGTCATTACTTCCATTAAAAACCACAATGGACATTATCAACTCTATTGTCTGATGAAGTGTCACTTGTAGATACGAAACATGTTGGCGAAGACATTTTAAAAGTTTTAATTCCATAAGATTTGACCTGCTGTTTAAGTTACAAATAGCAGTCTATAACTTAAAATCTACAGCAGGAGACATTACCTCTGCCCGCGTATACTACCGCTCATCTTTATAGTCAGGAGAGAGATAGAGAAAGAGAAAAGGTGCAAAGTCATTGATCCAGTTACAAGTACACATCTCTGCCCACTAAAAATCCTTTCAATAGTGGACTACAAGAACCTTAAGGACAGGAGCACAAAGGACTTGTCTGCACATCGGACGAGAGAGGTATATATTCGTACCTAAACAAGGTGCATTTGTCCAGCTACATCTTTGAACACAAACTGCTTTCACTACAAACGGGAGATCATTGTTACCAAGGTGAAACCAGGGCTAGGAAATCTTAAGACCCTTATACAGAACCCAAATGCAGAGGACTATAGAGGAGGTAGGGTCCAGAACAGTCCACAGTGACACAAAGAGTTTATGTTCTCAAATGAGATGAAGAAGATACTGAGCGCAGGAATCACCTCTGGGAGTAGAGTCCTAGGAGATAAGTCCAAGAAGGAGTGGATGAGTGAGGTTGAAGAGTTACAACTCCAGAGGCACTGGCTGGAAGTCGATGTCAATGTTTGCAACAACCCAGTGTCTGATGGTAGATTGCAGATTCAACAACTTCCCGGATCAGACTGGTAGTCTATGTCGAAGCACAATGACATCCCTGCTTCTGACTGCTGGTCGAAGTCTAATATATAAGTCCTCAGAGTCCAACTGAGTCAAGTGGTAGTCGGAGGGATAGCAAGCAGAAAGGCTGGGATCTGACCGTCTGTCAGGATACAACTAGGCCCGGTCAGAGATCTACCTGCCACGTAGGCTGGGTTCAGTCCCACAGTTTGAAGAAAACTGGCTGGACCTGCAGGAGATCGACCTACCGAAGCAGAAACCGGGTTCAGTCTGACTCACAGATGGTAGAGGGTTGAGTTAGAGATAAACTGGCAAGTTCTTGAAGAGATGAAAAGCAGAGTAGTTGGAGTCACAAGCTGAGTTCTGGCCAACAACAACATTGGTGGTCGTAATCAAGCCAAAGGTCATAACAGGAACAAACAGAGCATGATTCAGGAATGCTGGAATGCAGAGTAGCTTGAAGACCGTTCTCTGGAAGCCAGAAAATGGAAGTTCTTAAAGGAGAATCTCCCAATCGTAAGTGAAAGGGGCGGAGAACCATAGACGTGGTGAAGGACCACTTCGAGTGACTAACCAAAGGAAGAAAGGAAACTCACAGTGCCAACTCACCTTAACATAGCCATACAATAAATACAACTTTGAGAAATGTATAAAGATAGATATATAGAAATCAGCATGGAATGAGGAGGTTCTCCAGTCCCCAAACATTAGGCCAGAAACCCAAAGTGAAAACACAGACAAGAAGACAATACTGCGCTACTCTATATAAAAAAACCTGATGTGTGCACTGTAATGGGCATATATAATAATTCTTAGTAAATTAGTGAAATTTTGTGTCACAGATTGGCCAATTTGTGGATGAGCTTGCCACCAACGTCAAGGTATTTCACTTTCGGGCAAGTCCTACTCTAATAAACCTGAAAACCCTATCCACAAAATTAAAATCAAAAAGTCCTGAGGAAGTATCATAGTATACGCGTAGGCAAGCAAGTGACCCTTTAAATATGCTCTTTATTATTTTTGTGGGTCCCAGTGTGGTGCAAAACAATGACCAGGACTAGATACGAAATGATTTTGTGCTTTATGCACTTTAGCGATAATTCCCTGTGCCTCCCAACAGAACACCCCCAGTATGACAGACTGTTCAAAATTTGCCTCCTAATAAATCATTTACAGGAAAAGTTTGCCCAAGTATGTACCCCCAAAAACACATAAGTATAGATGAATCCCTTATGAAATATAAAGTCAGGTTAGGTTTCAAGCAATACATCCCCACCAAGCGATCCAAATTCAGCATTAAATTTTGTAAATTGTGCGAAAGTGCCATAGGCTATACCCAGGCTTTTCGAATTTATGAGGGAAAGGACAGCCAGCTTGACCCTCCTGGTTGCCCCGAATCTGTGGGAACAAATGGGAAAATAGTTTGGGATCTAATTTACCCCTTATTGAATAAAGGATATCATTTATATGTTGACAACTACTACACCAGCCCCCTTTTATTTAAGCTACTTTTTTATTTTGCCACTGTGGCCTGTGGCACTGTCAGGCGCAATTGCAGGGACATGTCTAAAGAACTTGTAGCAAAAAAAACTAAAAACGTCCTTAGCTTTTTGCCAAAAAGAGCTGCTGGCAGTTAAGTTCAAGGACAGAAAAGATGTCCATGCATGAGGACAAAACTGTGGCAGTCTCTGTTCGTGGTAGAAGGGGGTTACTAAGAAAGCCAGTCTGCATCAGAGACTACAACAAGCACATGGGGGGAGTTGATCTGTGTGATCCACTCATACAGCTGTACCTCACCATGAGAAAGTGTAGGGCATGATACAAAAAAAAGTTGCCATTTACATGATGCAGATTGCAGTATACGATTCTTTTTTGAGTTCCAAATTGGCAAACCCCACTCTTATTCCACCAAAACCCGGGATAGTACACTTTATTTATAAAATACCCCCAAACACCAAAAAGAAAAACCCACAAAAGCGCTGCAGGGTTTGCTACAGCAAGGGAATACGGAGAGAAAATCCTACTTACTGTCCTGATTGCCCTTCCAAACCTGGCCTCTGCATGGGTGACTGATTCAAGTAATACCATGCAGGCACAATGCAGTAGTGCTGTAAAGTTTTACCCCCTGAAATAGCATGTTTCTTTATTTTTCAAAACACATCCCTCCTTAGATCTAACGCTATCAAAATATAATGGGAAGCAAAGCACCCTAAGTTTTTTCCATCTCTGATAATGGAAACACACATGTTCCCTACTGGGCCCAGTAGCTCCCCCAAACCCTGACAAACCTATGCATATGGGGCATTGCCGTACTCAGACAATGTAACTCACCACAAATGTAAAGCACTTAAAAAATCTGCAAATATCATCTGATTAAAATCCAGAGCAACACTAAAATATGTGTGAAAAAATGGTGTTTCTCTGCCTTACTGCAGGTTTTGGAAGGGATTGCTGATAGAGTGGCAGTGAAAAAACTGAAAAAGTGCAAATAGAATGAAAGCCAGGGTTGTCCACTCTTCTACAACATATACTTTTGGGGGTAAAATTCATTGCAGCATTGCCTAACAGTACGAAATGAGACAAGGCACCAGCTGTAAAAATGGCATGTCTGTAAAAGGAAACTCACATGTTTCAACTGGGTCCAGTATCTCCCCCAAACACTGACAAACCTATGCATATGGGGCATTGCCGTACTCAGAAGAAGGAGCCAAATGCTAATCAATGCAGTTTATAAAATCTTCACCTATCCTGTGCTTGAAATTCACATCAACAAATCTAAGTGTGAAAAATGCAGGGTTTTTTTTTTACTTACGTCAAGTTTTACGAGGGATTGGTGGTAAAATGGCTGTGTAAAAAAATTTGAAAACACAACTAAAATGAAAGCCTGGGGTGTCTACTTTCCAAAAATATACTCTTTTGGGGGGAAATCTTAGAGTGGAGCACTGTTACATAGCCCCAATTGAGACACTGTACGAGTTAAGCAAGATGTGAAAATTTAATATTTGTTTAAAACTGGGTTCCGTAGCTCCCACAAACCCAGAGAAATCTATCCATATGGGGCATTGCTGTACTTAGAAGAAGGAGCTGAACACTAAACAATGCATTTTTAAAAATCTTCACCTATCATGTGCTTGAATTCACATCAACACTGAAGTCAAAGTGTGAAAAACGCTGATTTTGTTTTTTACTTACATCAAGTTTTACGAGGGATTGGTGGTAAAATGGTTGTGTAAAAAATGTGAAAACATACATAAAATGAAAGCCTGGGGTGTCTACTTTCCAAACATATACACTTTCGGGGGGAAACTTTAAGGTGGAGTGCTGATACACAGCCCCAAATGAGACATGGCACAAGTGAACAAAGCTGTGAAAATTCAAAGTGTGAAACTGGAGTTGTGCATGTTTCAATTTGGGCCCTGTAGCTCCCCCAAACCCTGAGAAACCTATGCATATGGGATATTGCCGTACTCAGAAGAAGGAGCTGAACACTAAACAATGCATTTTTAAAAATTTTCACCTATCGTGTTTGAAATTCACATCAACATTGAAGTCAAAGTGTGAAAAATGCTGATTTATTTTTACTTATGTCAAGTTTTATGAGGGATTGGTGGTAAATTGGCTGCGTAAAAAATTAAAGCCTGGGGTGTCTACTTTCCAAAAATATACACTTTTTCGGGGAAATTTTAAGGTGGAGCGCTGGTACACAGCCCCAAATGAGACATGGAACCAGTGACACAAGCTGTGAAAATTCAAAGGGTGAAACTGGTAACACGCATGTTCCAATTTGGGCCCCGTAGCTCCCCCAAACCTTGAGAAACCTATGCATATGGGGTATTGCCGTACTCAGAAGAAGGAGCTGAACACTAAACAATGCATTTTTAAAAATCTTCACCTATCCCGTGCTTGATATCAACAGTAATATTGAAATGTAAGTGTGAAAACTGCAAAAAAACAAAATATTACCACAATTTTGAAAAATATTTCTGGAAAAATAGCTGCATAAAAAACTCCAAAATTCTCCTGATTATTTACCTTATGTTGTCGGGTTTTCAGAAACATATACCTTTGTGGGACATTTTTGGTTCTGGCACCATCAACTAAGCTATGATTCTCACGTGCCAATTGTTGAAAAATTACAGGTTGGAAATAATGGCATCCATTTTGTAATACCTTGTAAATGTGAGAAAGGGATTGAAATATTAGGCATATGGGGTACTCATATTCATGAGAAGCAAATGAATATATTTAGGGGTATTTTTTTGTAATAAACTAATAGTATGCAAATCCTGACAGGAAAATGTAAGCAAAATGTTGGGGTTTTTTTCATTTTTTTCCTCATTTCTTCTATTTTAATCAAATTAAACGATGAGTTATTCATATAATTGTGGTATCAAAAGAAAGCCCTACTTGTGCTTAAAAAAACAATATATAATTTGTGTGGGTGTACAAAAGGAATTAAAGAAAAAATATGGTTGAACAAAGATAGTCAAAAAAGTCAAAATTGCTCCCGTCCTTAAAGGGATAGTAATACTTAAAATGTAAAAAAAAAAAAATATGTTGTAGGGTTTATCCCCCTGAGTAAAACAAGAGTACTCCCACTGCTAAAAGGTGTTTCATTCAAAAGTTATTAATTTTCAAAGTTGAATTTTTTAGGTGCAATATCACAGTGGCCTGAAATTGTACAGTGGCGCTGTTGCTACACCATCCTATGGAGATTTATGGTCCTGGGATAAACCCTACAACATAATTTTTTTTACATTTTAAGTATTACTATCCCTTTAAGTGAAAACAACCTCAGATTTTCCCAGTCCTTAAGGGGTTAAAGGAGAGTTATGTTGGATCCACAGTCCTTTTACTTCTACACAATGCAGGCCCCTTTTGGGGCCTGGTGCACCAGGTAAGTCCCTCATATAAACCTTTTTATTATTTGTATGTCTGTTTTTTTTAATTGCCCCACACTGGGACGCATATAAAGAGCATATTTAAAGGGTCCCTCGCTCACCTACACGTATACTATGATACTTCCTCAGGGATTTTTGATTTTATTTTTTTAGATAGGTTTTTCAGGTTTATTAGAGTAGGACTTGCCGAAAGTGAAATACCTTGACGTTAGTGGCAAGTTTACCCACAACTTGGCCAATCTGTGACACAAAATGTCACTTATTTACTAAGAATTATTATATGTGCCCATTACAGGGCACACATCAGTTTTTTTATATACAGTAGCGCAGGATTGTCTTCTTGTCACTCCGAGTGACCAGGCTTCCCGGGGAACCTTCTATGAAAAGCCTGGACCAGAGTGGGTGTGTTCATCTCGGAGTAAATACTGGAGACTTACTCAGAACCTGACAAAAGCAGAAGACCTTCTAATCCTCAAATTCCTGGTGGTCATCTATCTGGCCAGAAGGCAGTGGATGAGAATCCGTGGACTACTAGTTATATACCACCAGTTTCAGTCACGAAATGTGGAATCCTGATGGAATCCTCATGGAGCGGGGTAGGTCAAGTACAGAAGACACTAGAGAGCGATGCTTCTTGATAGTGAATGGACTGCTGAAGCGTGGACCGGGGATGATTCCCCAGGGCCGAGTAGAAAGGTGAACACTGAATGGACTAGTGGAGCAGGTTGTTAAATGCAAACTCAGCCAGTGGGAGGTAATCTGACCATTTGGACTGGTGGGAATCCACATAGCAACATAGAATTTGACGGCAGATAAGAACCATTCAGCCCATCTAGTCTCCCCATTTTCCTACTGTTTAAACCTCAAACCTTTTTTGGTCCTTGGTCTTTTCTTACGTTAAGGACAGCCTTATGCCTATCTCATGCATGCTTAAATTCTGTCATTGTATTAACTTCTACCACTTCTGCTGGTAGGCTGTTCCACTTTTCTATCTCAGTGAAGTAAAACTTTCTTACATTACATCGGTGTCTCTCTAGTTTTAGACTATGGCATCCTGTCCTAACATTTTTACTCCATTGAAATATACTTCTATCCTGCACTTTGTTGAATCCCTTCATGTTTTTGAATGTTTCAATCATATTCCCTCTCTCTCTTCTCTCCTCCAAGCTATACATGTTCAGATCCTTTAGTCTATCCATATATTTCTTTTCCTGTAAACCAGTCACCATTTTCTTAGGCCTTCTTTTAATTTTCTCTATTTCCTTCTGGAGATGGGGTCTCCAGTACTGTACACAATACTCTAGGTGAGGTCTAACTAGAGATCTGTAGAGTGTCATGACCACTTCCCTTTTTCTGCTACTAATGCCCCTAGCTATACAACCCAGTACCCTGCTTGCATTCCCCGCTGCTTTATTACATTGCCTGCCTACCATTAAGTCATTAGAAATAATCACTCCCAACTCACATTCTACATAAAATTGGAGGTAGGATTCCAGGTACTGATTAGTGCACTCTGTCTGCCCATTAGTCTGGGGAAGAAAAGCAGTTGAAAGGTGTATTTTAATTCCCAGACGGGAACACAAACTCCTACAAAACCAGGAAATAAACTGGGAACCATGGTCTGAATATGGAGAGGAGTCCACGTATGCGGAATATTTTGCCTAGAAAGATGGTCCCCAGTTGAGGTGCAGATGGAAAAGCAGGCAAAGGTAAGAAATGAGCCTGTTGAGAAAATCAGTCAACAACTACCCATATGACAGTGAAATTGTTGGATGATGGTAATTCAACAAGAAAGTCCATCACTATATGAGTCCAAGGAGTCTGTGGAATGTGTAAAGCTACTAGGAGTCTGGAAGGTCTCTGGCGAGGGGACTTGTCCAGCGCACAGGAAACACAGACAGAAGAATGTGCCTAAGTCAGTTCTTCCACCCTGAACTGGGGTGAAACAAACAAAATGTTGAGTTTGGAGGCCAGAGCAGGATTGGAAACTTGGCTTTTCTGGATTTTAATGAGGGTTTCAGTGGAAATAGCATGGACAATTCTCATTTTGGGCAAGATGGGTTCAGGAAGCAGAGCAAGTGTGGCAGGGAACTGGCAAGACAAGGCATCCACCTTGATGTTCTTAGAGCCAGTCTTATAGGAGATTACAAAATTGAACCTATAAAGAAGAGCACCTATCTCGCTTGTCTTGCCATGGACCAGGATAAACTTTCAACAGTCTTGCAATAGCCACGCCCCAAGGGGCTCAAAGCCATTCAACGTTTCCTGGGCTTTGCTAATTATTTTAGGAAATTTATCAAAGATTTTTCCAGAATTGTGAAACCTTTGACCGATCTTACACACAAAGGGGCTAATGCCTCTAAGTGGTCAACAGAAGCTGAACTATCATTTGAGACACTGAAATCCTCATTTTCGAAGGCCCCAGTACTGTCCCACCCAGACCCCGCGTTACCTTTCACCTTGGAGGTGGATGCCTCAGAAATGGGGCACCTCCAAAGTCCTTTCTCCCAAAACGGTATACCATATGCAGAAAACAAAAGAAGGGAGAAGCGCCCAATAGTTAAGTACAGTATAACAATTGATCGTATAAATAAACAGTGGGTACTCACATAAATCTTGGTCAGCAGATGTCTGCTGACAGACACACAGATGGAGAATTCCACCCAGTCTCCCTTCTGGGAACTCAAACACAACAGGAACAGAACAGCTTCCAACAAACGGCTCCAATATGATCAAATATCTATTAAAATCAGTACAAAACTTGAAATAATAAAAAAAAAATAAAATAGACCCAATATGGTGCACTAACACATTTTGTGGCTATAAACTCTGCTTTTTCAAAGGTAGTTGCAGCGATGGGTTATAAGAAAAGGAGCCAGCATGTCACACTGTTTAAATATCTAACCATACCTGGTAATTGGTCAATCACCACACGAGGAGAAAAGAATACTGCCTCTGCTATTGGCCGAGATGAACAATGTGACTATAACGGAAGCTGGGAAGGGACCGCGTCACCTTCCGCCGTCGTTCCTGGGTCTCTCCTTCTCGACGCAGATAAGCGCCGTCAGGTGCACCGGTTGGAGTATGGACGGTCACTGGAAACAGCCGCAGGATCGCTGGAAGCAGAGAAGCAGGGAAGAGTCCACGTTGCCACCTGACAGTCCACGAAGTTAGGTCGCAGGAAACTGGCAGCAGGCGGTCGGCGATTCAGGATACTTGGCGCAAAAGGCTTGGGGGGCAGCAATACAGATTGAAAGTAAATATGTCCAAACTAAAATAATTAACCCTTTGCAGAGCAGAGCAAAGGAGTGTCCAATATCCATAATCCTTGGGCCCAGGGGTGAATAAATGCCATGCCCAGACAAGGCTCTAGTAACGGGTGGGATCCGTTACATTTCTCCCCCTTTTTTGTACCAAGCCAGCAGTTGCGGTAATAAATGCTGGCTTGGAACTCTAGAAGAGCATTGCTCTTGTGACCCGCTTGTCTGGACAGTTCATTAGTCCGGAGGCCTTGGTCCTAGGCCAGTCTTAAAGGAGGAGCCCCTTGTCCTGGGCCAGGGAAGCAAGGAATCAGCCTGAGGTCATGGGCCAGGAGAAAATGCAAGCCCCTTGTTCTGGGCCAGGGGTACAACTTTGGTCCTTGATCCTGGGCCAGGGAAATAGGTGCCTTCTGGTCCTGGCGAGCACCAACTTGGGCGGCTTCTCCTGGGCCATGCTCCAGGCAATGCTGGGGTTAGACCCTCCTGGGTCTGGGGCCAGGGGCTCAGGGTCCAGAGCAAGTACATACGGTGGATCTCCCTGGGGCAATTGTGTCTCTGGATCCTCAGGGACCTGGGAATCAAAGTGTGGGGAGAGGGGCACATCTCCCCCTTTTAGTTGGGCAAGTGCCCCAGAGGGACAGGAGAGGATGTTTGTCCCACTCCCCTGTGCTGGGGCAACGTTCTGGGGCACATTCCCACCTCTCATGCAGAACTCAGGGAATTCAGGGGGCACAATCGTTGGGCTGGGGATGAGGACTGTTGTCCCATTCATCCCAGCCAGAGTTTCACAGGGCCTGGTGCGCTCGCTCCCACGCACCACGCCAGGGGTTACAAGGGTGCTGATGGGGAGCGCATTCCCACCCATCAGTTCACAGTTCAAATCCACAGGAGGAAATGGGGTCTTGGGGCAACATCCAGGGTCTTCGGGGCAGTAGCAGCACTGCAGTGAGGCAGTGTGTTGGACCCCTCTTCTTTCTGGCCCCTCACATCAGGGCCATCTCTTCTCTTGGGGAGGAGGGCACTCTCAATCCTTCTAGCCATCTTATCCATGTACCTGGAGAATACATTCTTCCCCTTCTCCAGGGCAACAGCAACAGGGGACAGACTGGGGCTGCTGGTGGGGACCTGCATCTCCTTCACCACAGCAGGGTTATCCCAGGCCCTGGTGAGCTCGCTCCTACTCACTAGGCCAGGGGTCACAGGGGGGCTGGTGGGGAACGCATTCCCACCCACCAGTTCACAATCCATATCCACAGGAGGGCCAGCAGCACTGCTTTCTCCCAGCCTGCTGGGGTCCTCCTCTTGTAGGCCATTATTAACAGTCCCTTTTTCTGCCTTGAGGGAGACCGCAGTCCCATCCCTCCAGGCGGCAGCATCCATGACCCTGGGGAGCCCACACGGCTCCGCTCCCAGGGCATTCTCCCCCAAACCAGGGGACATCTCTTTGGGGCTGCTGGTGAGTTCTTCCACACTCACCAGCGTCAGGGCAAAACAAGGGGTGGTGTGCTCACTCCTACCCACCACAGCAGGGGATTCACAAGGGCTGATGGGGACCGCATTCCCACCCATCAGTTCAAAGTTCACAAAGTTCACAGAGCCAGCAGCAGCACTGCATTGGGGCAGTCCGCTGGGTTCCTCTTCCAGGCCATTCACCGTAGGGCCCTGCTCTGCCTTGAGGGAGACCGTGGTCCCATCCCTTAAGGATGCGTCATCCATATCCCCGGGGAGCACACACTGCTCCTTCTCCAGGGCACCTTCCACATTGCTGAGGGAGAACGCATCCCCACTCCCTAGTTCAGAGTTACCCATATCCAGGGCTACAGGTTCATCAAAGAGGACAGTTGTCCCGCTCCCCGATGCAAAGTCCACACAATAGTCCTCACAGGGCCTGGTGAGGAATGTATCCCCTCTCACCACGGCCAGAGTAATTGCACAGCGTTCCTGCAGTGCACTGTGGTAACGTGCACGTACCGCCTTCATAAGTCGATCAATCCTTTCAATCGACGGATGTGGTCCCAGGAAGGGCATTAGCTTTTCCATCGCTCGGAAGACCGGGTCCTTGTCGACCGGGTCCCCTTTACTCGCTATCAGCGTTATCCAGAGTTCCTCCAGCGCAAACTTAATGAAGTTCCAGTCTGGCGACATGCCGTCGTGGCCCAGGATCTCCGCCATGTGTCATTCGATGCACCCGATGAAAGAAGGAGAAATCCCACCGCTATGCCACCAATATAACGGAAGCTGGGAAGGGACCGCGTCACCTTCCGCCGTCGTTCCTGGGTCTCTCCTTCTCGACGCAGATAAGCGCCGTCAGGTGCACCGGTTGGAGTATGGACGGTCACTGGAAACAGCCGTAGGATCGCTGGAAGCAGGGAAGCAGGGAAGAGTCCACGTCGCCGCCTGACAGTCCACGAAGTTAGGTCGCAGGAAACTGGCAGCAGGCGGTCGGCGATTCAGGATACTTGGCGCAGATGGGTATCAGAGTGGATACTTTAGACCATAAGCAATACAAGACTCCAGGACTCCTTGTTCACTCCAAAACAGAACTCTTTATTACAACAAACCACAGCATATTTATACAGTTTCAAACCACACTAACTTGGAGCACAGTACAGGAGACTTAATTCAATCACAGTTCCTCCAATGGGTACAGCAAATGGTAGGGCAGAATACAATGGAGTAGTCACAGGGATAATTCAGTCACCACAAAGGGTCAACGAACCAACAACAAATGATTCAGGGAAACATAATAGGGCAGACATGATTGGATTAGCACACAGCAGGGGGCCACAAGACAGTTCTCAATACAATTACTTGAGTGGCCAGAATATTCATTCCCTTAACAATGGCCAGGGGTTGAATAATTAAGCAAAAGGCTTGGGGGGCAGCAATACAGATTGAAAGTAAATATGTCCAAACTAAAATAATTAACCCTTTGCAGAGCAGAAGAGTTTGCAGCACACAAGCCTTGAATTGCTCTTTCCTCTGGCACAGCTGCCTATCCACATAAGGCTAGCCAACATCTCTTAGTCCAGGATAAGGGCTTGAGAGATTGTATGCCCGGGCACAAAGGAGTGTCCAATATCCATAATCCTTGGGCCCAGGGGTGAATAAATGCCATGCCCAGACAAGGCTCTAGTAACGGGTGGGATCCGTTACAGTGACGAGACACCTAATGATGATGTCACCTCTCTAGCGGAAAGCTGAGAGCAACATAAACAAACAGGCAGTATGAAAACTGCCTGAATTTCCTCATATGGCTATCGAACCAAGACCAAGTGTGGGAAGAATGAAAAAGAGAGGGCCCAAAAATAAAAATTTGTATAAAAAATATACACATGGATAAGCATACATTAAAATAATACATACCAGGGTGGAGCTACCGCGCCTAGAAGATGGACTCGTGTTGATCTAGCTCCTGAGCATCCAGCTTATAATTTGGCTCATAGTTCCCCAACTTGAGTTTTATTGGCTTCCTCTCCCCACTCTTACTTTACTGCCTACACAGATGACAATGAACCGGTCTCACCGTCAGGGTGGGAGAGGTCGGAAGCTAAAACCGGTTCCCGTGCAAGCGGTGGACATTGCCTCCTTGCTGCGTCACAACCCCGGAATCTCCAGGACCGGATCAGACGACACTGAGGTCGGCTTATCACCTATGCCACACTGCTGGCGCACCACCAGATGACTTACTTATCACTCCGGACGGGCAAATGGAAGCAGGTGCGCCATTGGATTTGGCCTCGCCTCCTACCAAGGCGGACTTACTAAACTTGGAGGTGGATATTAAGCAAGACCTGAAAGCTGATATCGCGGACTTGCGAAAAGACTTTCTAAGCTTGGGCCACAGAGTCCACCAGGTGGAGGAATCGGTGGAGGGGCAACGCGCTCAACTTCTCAACCTGGAACAGGTTGGATCTGACCAGAATGACTCTCTCACGACTCTGCAACATAAAATTGACGACTTAGAGAATAGAGGAAGGAGGAACAATGTCCGGATAAGGAATGTTCCTGAATCCACGCCGGCTAAGGATTTGCCGGCATTTCTGCAGAACCTCTTTGCTCATATTTTGGGGTCACCACCGGATTCTGCTCTCCTTTTGGACCGGGCACACAGAGCACTCAGACCGCGGGGCCTCCCTTTCGATCCTCCGCGGGACATAATATGCCGCTTCCATTACTATGCAGATAAGGAACGTGTGATGGCTAAAGCTAGGGAGATGGATACAATTAAGTATGCTGGTTGTGAATTACAGCTTTACCAGGATATAACTCCCTTTACCTTGCAACAACGATGGGCTTTGAAACCCCTAGCTGACCACCTGAGGAACCTGCAGATCCGCTATAAATGGGGGTTTTCCTTCCATCTTCAGGTACAACGGGAAGGTCGCACACATGTCCTGAGACATCCGGACGAGGTAGACACCTTTTGTGCAGCCTTGGGGATAGCAGTCCCGGTGGTTCCCCAGGATCGTCCGAAACACCCGATGGTGCAACTGGAGGCGAACCAGAGGATGCGCTGGCACTTGGTTGGTGAGCCTTTGCTAAAGCGACGTTGTAACAAGACCCCTCCGGAACCTCAGCCACAAATGGACGCTACTCCAGCTTGAGGACTCAACTCTGCTACCCAGTGGCTTTACGTTCTTACTCTGAGGTCTGACGGTGCTCACTGCCTGTCCCTCGGGTAACAGACTTCATAGGTGATGGACATTTCAGACTGTACCCAGTTTTTCAGCTGTTCCGTATATGTTCTGGGGATGGTAATGTATAAGGGGGTTTGAGGAATGTTCCTTTTCTTATACGCTATCTGGGGTATGTGTGGGGTGGAGTGGGTTTTTATATTGTTTGAAGGAAGCTTGTTTTTAGGTAGCTACCTGTACATTTTATCTTTACTGTATTATATTCAGTTTTTGTTTGGAGAGGTCGATATACCCCTGATTTTACATTACACTTGGGATGAACTGTTTCTTACAACTTTCAAATGTCTATTTTCCCAGGGCTATATAGTATTATCACCAGCACTTATCTTGCTGGTCCCAAGGTTTTTACTCACCTTCTCAGCCCAGCGTTGTCACTGGTTTGGGTGGACTTGCTTGCTCTCATGTTTGATTCTATAATCGGCGGATCTCCAAGCATGGCGGGGCTCTGGTATGGGGACCAGATCAGATTGGGTTCCCTCCTTCCTGTGGCTGTAATCCCATACTGGGGGTTGGGTCATGAGCCCTATTGTTAGTTCACTCTCCTTGGGTGTCCTGGACTCGCTCTTGGGCAAGCTCTGGGGGAGCCCCGTGTTGCTTGGACATCCCTATCGTAGCTGTTGCATGGGGAATTATGTTTTCTGTTTTCAATACACTTTATGTAGATGCTCTTTCGTGTATTTGCTGCTGTCCATTAATGGATAACTTTTTCAATATTTTGTTCCTTTGTATCACATTTATCTTGTTGACATATTGCGAGCCCCTTTTGGGCTCTTGCTTGCTCTCCAGGCCCTTGGGCCCTTGTCGCTTACACCTCCTGGGACGCCCCCTGGTATTTTCTAGGGTGGCGCCTCAGGACACGACTTATTATGATGTTTGGGAATGTTGTATATGTATTGTATTCATTTATTGCACTGACACTGCTGCTCACTGTGGGCATGCCTACTCTGACCTTCCCCCTTTGCCCCCTTTCTTTTCCCCAACCATCTTCTCCCCCTCCCTCCCCCTCCCTGGACCTGACACCCCTCTTCCTCCTTCCCTCTTTCTCCTCTTCCCTCCATTCTATTTTTCTCTCATTCTTCCTTTCTTCTCCTTCCCCTCCTCCGTCTTTCTTCCATCCCCCCTCTCTTCTTTTTTTTTTTTTTTTTTTTGGATCTCTTGGGACCACCTGTGCAAATTCTGCCTCTCCACAGCTTCCCACCTGTAGGTAATCATGGCTGACCTTAAATTTCTGTCGTACAATGTCAAGGGCTTGAATAGTCCGAATAAACGTTCCATGCTTTTTCGGGAACTTACCCGCCTGAAACCACAGATTGTATTTCTGCAGGAGACCCATCTTGCTCGTGGTCGACATCCTCCAATCTCTTCCTCACATTACCATCCCGTTTGGTTTGCCTCTTCGGCAGAGAAATCGAAAGGTGTAGTGATTTTGATCCATAAGTCCCTGCCATGGACTTTGCTGGACACTGTGGTGGACCTTGAGGGACGTTACTTGTTTATCAAGGGCTTGTTGGGTGATAAAATATTTACTCTAGCTAATGTCTATTGCCCCAATTCGGGCCAGTTGCCCTTTCTCCGGCGGGTGCTAGAACTCCTGGATTCTTTTCAGGCTGGAACTACGGTGTTTGGAGGTGACTTTAATGTCACCTCGATCCCTCAATGGACTGTTCAACTAGGAAATCATCTCTCAGATATTCTCTATTGCGGTCTATCAACTCTCTGCTTTCCTCTAGAAATTTGCTGGATTCTTGGCGTACTTTACACCCTTTGGATAGGGACTATTCCTTTTACTTGGCGGTACATAAATCTTACTCCAGGATCGATTACCTTTTTATTGATCGTTTCCATCTCGATTTTTTTACATCTGCGTCCACTGGACCTCAGACTCTATTGGGTCATTCGCCTGTTTCTATGTCCCTTGCTTTGAATCCACGTGAGAAGGCTAATACCTCTTGGAGGCTTAATGACTCTTTGCTCAATGATCCTTCGGTTATGGATCTTGTAACTACGGACATCACTCATTTCCTGAGTGATAATATGACCCCTGATGTCCCGTTGCCTATCATCTGGGAATCTCACAAATGTGTTATAAGAGGGCGTCTTATTAAATTGTGCACCTTTAAGAAACGCGAACGGACTAAGCGTATTGACCACCTCTTAGCCACCATTCGTGTTTTAGAAAGTCAACACAAATGGTCCCAGTCTCCGCGGCTTTTGGAGGAATTGTCACAGGCCCGTGCGGACCTGCATAGTATTCTACAGGCCCAATGCGTTAAGACGCATATGTGGTTCAAATATCAAAACTACTTGAGGGGTAACAAGTCAGGGAAATTGCTGGCCAAGCTTGTTAAGATGAAGAGGAATCAGATGCTCATTTCTCAAATACGACGTGGTGAGGACTCTTTTGCTTCCAAAACAGCGGACATTCTCGAAGAATTTCGACTGTATTATGCTTCGTTGTATAATTGAAGATTATGCTAGCTTTAGTGTACTTATAATCTTAATTTTAATAATGACAGGAGGCGAGTATTTTGCATTTATCCCTCTTTACTTCTCTCACAGCAGCAAATATTCCATAACCAATCAAAAAACAGAAAACTTCCCCATAAAACCATGTTTCCCTTAAGACCCTCCCTCTTTCTTTGATAGTACGCGAACAGGAACCCTCTCTCAGGAACCGCTATATCGTCGTCCCCGGACCAAAAACTGCCGACCACAGCACGGACGCCACTTACACTGAAAGAAAAGAAACAAAGTGAAAGAAAACGTTCCACAACTAGATGTCCATAATCATGATTCAACAGTAAACAATATGGCAACACATTCCACAAATACAAGCATGTAAAAAACTAACACAATATACACAGAGTAAATCCCGAACCCTGTAAACCCCATCAATCCCCATTAAGAGAAAAAAAAAATAAGCCACGGGAGGGAAGGGAGGGAAAATACTCGCCTCCTGTCATTATTAAAATTAAGATTATAAGTACACTAAAGCTAACATAATCTTCAATTTTAGTACATGACAGGAGGCTTCGTATTTTGCAGTTTTAACGCTCAGAAAATAATGCAGACGAAGCATGTTCCACTTGACGAAAATAGAAGGTACTGAACGTAGATTCTCTTGACCAATCAGCAGCCCACAAAATATCAGACAAGGATGCCCCAGCCAAAAAGGCCAATGAAGCCGCCGCACCTCGAACAGAATGAGCACCAAAAGACTCCGCAATACCAGCTGAGGACAGAATCCAACTATCACAGTGCCTGTGATTCCTGTCACTCTCATCTATGGCAGGCACTGATTTGCTGAGTTGGTTTGGCCCGCCCCCTGGTGACCTTTTTATACCTGGCTAGCACATCTGTCAGAGGCCCTTTCCTGGTGTTTCTGAGCCAGTTATACTGTTGCTGTGTTCCTGTGTTCCGGATTCCTGTGTACCGATTCGGCTTGTCCTGACTATTCTCCAGTGTTCCTGCTTGTGTATGATCCGGCCCGTCTGACTACCACCCTTGGATCCTGACCCGGTTTGGCTGACATTCCTGCTTGTGTATGACCCGGCTTGTATGACTACCTCCTACGTGCTCCGACCCGGCCTGGCTAACTTCCTGCTCCGAAGATCGACTTCCAGCTTGTTCCAGTGACCTGCGTTCCAGTTGTCGCCGCCGCGACATTATTATCTGCTGTTCCAGCCTTTGTATGGCTGCCTTGCCTGGTGTTACTCCGATCAGTGCAGTGTTTCTACCTGTGCAGAGCTGTGTGTTTGTACGCCTCACTCATACGGCAGAGCCTTGCTGTACCGCTGAAAAGCCTCGAGTAAACGTGCTCTTTAACCCTAGCAGTGCTGCCTTGATCCCACTCTCTCTACTCCAGTGTGAGCCTCGTTCATGGTGATACTCCTGCTGAGTTGGCCGCTCTCTGTCGGCAACTCTGTACATCCTAGCAGAGTATTCACATCCGTTGGGCCGGTTGGGCGCTTTAGGCTCTCTCTCTCTCATTGCAAATACTGGGCGATTCCGTTATACCGAGTGGTGGCAGGCAAAGGCTTCAGCGCTAGCAAATTCGGTAACTACGCCCGTGGGGCTATTGGCTCTTGCACGTCATATCCCAGTGTTCGGTTGAGTCTGAGGAGGCTTGGGAGCTCTTGCATTGCAGGCCAGTTCCAGCTACGCCCGTGGGGGCTATTTTCACTCGCACTAGCAGAAACAGGTCCAGTAGGTACGCCCGAGGGGGCTAAGTGGATTCCTGTTCTGCTTTTTACTGAACACCGTGGCGAGGCAGTCCTGTATCCAGTCTATGGGGAATGTTGTCTCCAGCACAGCTTAATAACACCCAGGGCGTGCCAAACATCCACATCTGAGACTGACCGTTATCAAGGACTTAACCCTCTGTGGTTATATTCCATTGTACTGCTTTGCATTTGTACATGTAATACGTTTGTGCATTTACATTTGTATCTTCAGTCATCATTGCTGGTGTATATCAATCGCCACTAGAGGGCAGACCTTTGCCTTACCTTACTCTAAATAAATTGTATTTTATTTCACACACTGGTCTGAGAGTCTTTAAAAACCGTTACAGTACGAAAGGGCCATGACCTCAGACGGTAAGGGTGAAAGTAATACACAGAACATCCATTGGAGAATGGATGCCCATGAGCAGCGCATAGACCAATTGGCACTGGCTCTACAGACGTTACTCGAACGTACAGTACATTTGGACAAGCCTAGTCCTATTCCGGTGGTCACCCCAGTCCTGACACCGGAGAATCCGCCTATAGTCCCCTCAGCTACCTCGAGAGAGTTAACGGCAGCAGCGCCGTTACCGTTAAGATATGATGGCGAACCCTCCCTTTGCAGGGGATTCATTAATCAATTGGAGATATTTTTGGAACTGGCACCCCAGGCATTTCCTAATGACCGTAGTAAGGTCGGCCTTATGATATCTCTGTTGACGGGGAAGGCGTTGGCATGGGCAAATCCGTTGTGGGAAAATGCCAGACCCTGCACACTGAACTTTAGAGAATTCGTGTTGAAGTTCAGACGAGTGTTTGAGGTTCCTGGCAGGGTTGCCTCTGCTGCCAAAAGGCTGATGGAAATTCAGCAGGGCGATAGCACACTGGGCGATTATGCTATCGAGTTCCGGACCTTGGCAGCAGAGGTGGGCTGGAACGATGAGGCCTTACTCGCTGCCTTTATTCAGGGTCTCTCTGAGCAAATTAAGGATGAGATAGCCGCTCGTGATGTACCCAGCGATCTGGATGAGTACATTGATTATGTCATGCTAATAGACTCCCGCATCCGAGAGAGACGGTTGGCTAAGAGGGCTAAAGCAAAAAACTATGGCCAGACCAGTTTCGTTAACCCACCCACACCACCCGTTCTTCCTGAACGACCTGTCGATAGTTCTGAACCTATGCAGTTAGGGTTCACTAGGCTCTCTAAGGAAGAGAGATTGTATCGTAGGAGGCAAGGCCTATGCCTATATTGTGGCAAACCAGGGCACCTTTTACGCAATTGTCCAGTTAGGCCGGGAAACGAACGCACCTAGGGTACCTTGGGGGACAGGCCCTAGGTGGTGTAGAACAGTCCCTAGATCCTAGCACCACTAAACCCACCATCCAGGTGGTATTCGCTTGGACAGACAAGGTAATCGAGGTCCTGGCATTGGTGGACTCCGGGGCAGCCGGTTACTTCATGGATCAGTCCTTTGCCGACTTGCATGGCATTCCTTTATGTAAAAAGGACTCTCCTGTAGCAATTGAGGCCATTGATGGCAGACCCCTGGAGCCTGCATTCATTACGTTTGAGACAATTCCAGTGACAATGACGGTGGGGGCTTGTCACAGAGAGCAGATTCGGTTTCAGATTATTCGTTCCCCGCACCACTCAGTTATTTTGGGGTTCCCATGGCTACAGGTACATAATCCTCAATTTCACTGGCAGAGATGTGAGGTTAACTCCTGGTCTGAATACTGTAATAAGAATTGCCTCTCTCTGCCTGTCAAGATTATGTGTACCTCTCCGGCTGTGCCAACCGAATATGGGCAATTCAGTGACGTGTTTAGCAAAGGAGAGGCCAGGGCATTGCCTGAGCATAGGCCATATGATTGCGCCATTGATTTGCCTCCAGGTGCGGTGCCCCTCAGGGGACGCACTTACCCACTGTCCTGTGAGGAGAATAAAGCTATGGAGGACTATATTGCTGATGCCCTTGAGAGGGGTATCATTCGTAAATCTACGTCCCCGGCAGGTGCCGGATTTTTCTTTGTGAAAAAGAAAAGTGGTGAACTCAGGCCATGCATTGACTATCGTGGGCTGAACAAGCTAATGCATAAGAACGCCTATCCTATTCCACTTATTACAGAATTGTTTGACAGATTAAAGGGCTCTTCGATCTTTACTAAACTTGACTTGCGAGCCGCCTATAATCTGGTCAGAATTAAAGAAGGTGACGAATGGAAAACGGCGTTTAACACCAGAACAGGGCATTATGAATATCTGGTAATGCCATTCGCCTTGAGGCCTTGCGGCTTTTTCTCTAAGAAATTGTCTAGTGCACAGAGCCATTATGAGATTGGTGACAGGGAACTGTTGGCCATCATCCTAGCATTAAAGGAGTGGCGTCACCTTCTGGAAGGTATTCAGACTCCGGTACTTATCCTTACTGACCATAAGAATTTAACTTATCTCTCTCCGAAGCCAAAAGACTGTCTTCTCGACAAGCTAGGTGGGCACTTTTTTTGTCTCGATTTAATTTCCTTGTGTCTAACCTTCCTGGCGCAAAAAATATTAAAGCTGATGCGTTGTCTCGTCAGTTCGCTTCTGAGACTGAGAGGGAGGAGGAACCTGTACCTATCATTCAGCCAGATCGCATTCTGGCCACTATCCGTACCACCATAACCTCGCCCCTGGGGGAGGAGATATTGGCATCACAATCAAGGGCACCTCCTGAGACCCCTGTGGGGAAGTGTTTCGTAGATGAGCCATTCCGTGTCCGTCTGTTGGAAACTTATCACGCTTCTAAAGCGGCTGGGCATATTGGTAGGGACCAACTAGTATGGTCTATTTCACAAGTATTTTGGTGGCCTACCCTGAGAGCCGATTGCGCCGCTTTTACAGCAGCCTGTATCACCTGTGCCCATGCCAAGACCCCTAGGCATCTCCCCGTGGGCTTACTACAACCGGTGCCCAACGGAGACCGCCCTTGGTCTCATATTTCCATTGACTTCTTGGGAGAATTACCGGCCTCTAGGGGTTATGCGTTTATTCTTATGGTGGTCGATAGATTCTCCAAGATGGCACATTTTGTGCCTCTGACTGGCCTTCCATCGGCCCAGGAATTGGCTGTAGTCTTTTCCAGAGAGGTGTTCCGCCTGCAGGAAGTACCCAGAGTGATTGTCTCCAACTGTGGGAGTCAGTTCGTTTCTAGGTTCTGGAGGGCATTTTGTGCCCAGATGGGCATCCAATTGTCATTTTCTTCCGCCTACCATCCCCAGACTAATGGGGCCGCTGAGTGTGCCAATCAGGGACTGGAGCAGTTCCTACGCTGCTTTGTCACTGATCATCATGACAATTGGGCTGACCTGTTGCCATGGGCGGAGTTTGCCAGAAACTGTGCGGTTAATTCATCGTCCGGGAGCTCTCGTTAATTATGGGTTCCAGCCTTCTCTGCTCCCGGACTCTTTTCAGGCACAGCAGATTCCTGCCCTGGACGAGCATTTGGCGCAACTTCGTTCCACTTGGGCACAGGTTCAGAGGTCCCTCAGTCAGTCATTTAGGCGGCAGCAACGGCACGCTAATCGGAGACGTCTTCCAGCGGTCTCATTTCAAGTTGGGGACAGGGTATGGCTGTCATCCAGAAACCTCAATTTACAAGTGCCCTCCAACAAACTGGCTCCCCGGTTTATCGGTCCATTTAAGATTATCCGCAAGATTAATCCGGTTTCTTATGCACTGGTACTTCCACCCTCAATGCACATTCACAATGTGTTCCATGTGTCGCTCCTGAAACCCTTGGTGTGCAATCGTTATACTACTACGCCAGTGATTCCTGGGCCGGTGGACGTCCAGGGCCAAGAAGAGTATGAGGTTCAGAGTATTATTGATTCTAGGAGATTTAGAGGAAAGCTGCAATATTTGGTCCATTGGAAGGGCTATGGCCCTGAGGAACGTTTTTGGGTTGATCAAGGGGACCTCCATGCGCCTAGATTAGTACGCAGCTTTCACTCTAAATATCCTTTGAAACCCAGGCCTCAAGCAGGGAGAGGGGGTCTTTGAGAGGGGGGTACTATCACAGTGCCTGTGATTCCTGTCACTCTCATCTATGGCAGGCACTGATTTGCTGAGTTGGTTTGGCCCGCCCCCTGGTGACCTTTTTATACCTGGCTAGCACATCTGTCAGAGGCCCTTTCATGGTGTTTCTGAGCCAGTTATACTGTTGCTGTGTTCCTGTGTTCCGGATTCCTGTGTACCGATTCGGCTTGTCCTGACTATTCTCCAGTGTTCCTGCTTGTGTATGATCCGGCCCATCTGACTACCACCCTTGGATCCTGACCTGGTTTGGCTGACATTCCTGCTTGTGTATGACCTGGCTTGTATGACTACCTCCTACGTGCTCCGACCCGGCCTGGCTGACTTCCTGCTCCGAAGATCGACTTCCAGCTTGTTCCAGTGACCTGCGTTCCAGTTGTCGCCGCCGCGACATTATTATCTGCTGTTCCAGCCTTTGTATGGCTGCCTTGCCTGGTGTTACTCCGATCAGTGCAGTGTTTCTACCTGTGCAGAGCTGTGTGTTTGTACGCCTCACTCATACGGCAGAGCCTTGCTGTACCACTGAAAAGCCTCGAGTAAACGTGCTCTTTAACCCTAGCAGTGCTGCCTTGATCCCACTCTCTCTACTCCAGTGTGAGCCTCGTTCATGGTGATACTCCTGCTGAGTTGGCCGCTCTCCGTCGGCAACTCTGTACATCCTAGCAGAGTATTCACATCCGTTGGGCCGGTTGGCGCTTTAGGCTCTCTCTCTCTCATTGCAAATACTGGGCGATTCCGTTATACCGAGTGGTGGCAGGCAAAGGCTTCAGCGCTAGCAAATCCGGTAACTACGCCCGTGGGGCTATTGGCTCTTGCACATCATATCCCAGTGTTCGGTTGAGTCTGAGGAGGCTTGGGAGCTCTTGCATTGAAGGCCGTTTCCAGCTACGCCCGTGGGGGGCTATTTTCACTCGCACTAGCAGAAACAGGTCCAGTAGGTACGCCCGAGGGGGCTAAGTGGATTCCTGTTCTGCTTTTTACTGAACACCGTGGCGAGGCAGTCCTGTATCCAGTCTATGGGGAATGTTGTCTCCAGCACAGCTTAATAACACCCAGGGCGTGCCAAACATCCACATCTGAGACTGACCGTTATCAAGGACTTAACCCTCTGTGGTTATATTCCATTCTACTGCTTTGCATTTGTACATGTAATACGTTTGTGCATTTACATTTGTATCTTCAGTCATTATTGCTGGTGTATATCAATCGCCACTAGAGGGCGGACCTTTGCCTTACCTTACTCTAAATAAATTGTATTTTATTTCACACACTGGTCTGAGAGTCTTTAAAAACCGTTACACCAACGTATCCACCTAGCTACAGTCGTAGAAGAAACAGCTTTATAGGGTTTCACGTAGGACACCAATAGCTGTACCGAAGAAGAAAACCGAAGAGACTCCGTCCGCTGGACATAAGATCGAAGGACCGAACAAACACAAAGTTTAGGACGTTCCAGAAAGAAAGGATAGAACACAGCAGACGAATCAGTCTTCGTTCGCCTGGAAATAGAGAACGTAACCCCAGTCGGAGACACCGTAAAACCATTAACATCAAAAGCTCTAATTTCCGAGACTCGTCGAAATGACACCAAACAAAGCAACAAGGCCAACTTCGCAGATAATTGACGTAAAGACAGACCGTCATCTCACGGCCAATCCTGTATAAACTGAAGAACCCGGTGAACATCCCATAACTGTGAATACTTGGGAACCGGAGGACCAGATAACTTCATTCCTCATAACAAACGACACACCAACTGGTCCTGACCAACAGGGACTCCACCAATTGGAACATGAGCCGCCGAAATCGCAGAACGCATCACATTTATCGATCGAAAAGACTTCTCTGAATGAAACAAAGAAGAGAGATAATTTAAAATGTCTGGTAAAGTTGCCGTAAAGGGATCAAAACCCCGTTCCACACACCAGCGACTCCACTGACTCCAGGCCGAGATATAACATTGTCTAGTACCTGGGGCCCATGAGTCCCAGAGGAGAGACTTAGCTTCCTGCGTTAATCCGCTGACATTCCAACGTCCCCTGAAACCATCCAAGCCACCAACTGAAGTCGTCCCTGTTCCACCAAAGGATGAGGTTGACCCTGAGGGCCTTGAAGGAGAAGAAGGTGTTCGGTCGGAAGAAGCAGAGGATCCTGAACCGATAACTCCAAAAGTTCCGGAAACCAAGCTTGGCCCTGCCAAAAAGGCGTGATCAGAAGAATTGAAGCACCCTGACGCCTGATCTGATGAAGGACCCGCGCTATCATGGCAAATGGAGGAAAAGCATACGCACCCTGAAGCGGCCAAACCTGAAGAAAGGCATCCACGGCCTCGCATTCTGGATCCGGAAGCCAACTGTAGAACCTGAGTAACTGGTGATTCGTCCGAGACGCAAAAAGATCTAAAACGAACGGACCCCTCAGTTGAAGAAGACGGTGAAATACTACCTTGTCCAGCATCCAATCGCTGACATCCCTCCAATGCCGGGAAAACCAGTCCACCGTGAGATTGACCTCTCCTGGTAAATATTCTGCCAACAGGGTGCTGCGGAAGCAAAACTGGTAAATCTCCTTCGTCGTGTCCGTCAAAATGCGAGATTTTGTGCCGCCAAGACGATTTATGTACTGAACAGCAGACACGTTGTCCATCCGCAGTAGGATACAACAATCGGACAGATTTTTCACAAAACTGCGAATGGCAAACGAGCCCGCTATCAGCTCCAAACAATTGATGTGAAGTCCAAGTTCGTCTACCGACCAAGGACCCCCGGTCGCCGTGCCCGCACAAGTCGCACCCCAGCCCCATAAACTGGCATCCGACTCTAGAACAAAATCCGGAACCTGACCAAAGATGGCCCTGCCGTTCCAGGCACCCATGTGTCGAATCCACCATCTCAGCTCGCCTTTGACCTCCTCGGTTAAAGGAATGATCTGATCGTACGATGGTTGAACTCTGAGGAATGACGCTTTCAACCTCTGCATCACCCTGTAATGCAGAGGACCCGGAAATATCGTCTGGATCGAGGACGATAACAGTCCCACGATCCTCGCCAGTTGATGCAGTGGAACATGTTGCAGCCGAACCACCCTCCGGAGTTCCTTTCGGATCGACTTGATCTTTTTCGCAGGAAGATGAAGTGAACAAGACTCGGAATTGATCTCGAACCCGAGAAATTGAACCGTCTTTGACGGATGCAATTCCGACTTTTCCACATTGATTAAGAACCCCAGAGATTCCAGCAACTGAATGGTAAACCTCGTTTGCGAGAACGATCGTTGCAGAACAGAAGAAGATCGTCCAAATAGATCAAACACCGAAAACCCTGAGCTCTGAGATGTGCCATGACTGGTTTCATCACCTTGGTGAAGCACCAAGGAGCGGAACTGAGGCCGAAGGGGAGACAAGTGAACTGACACACTCGGTTTCTCCAATGAAAACGTAGGAATCGCCGACTGTCCTGAGCCATCGGAACCGAAAGGTATGCGTCCATCAGATCCAATCTGGTAAACCAGTCGTCCGGACGCAGAAGATCCCTGAGAAGATGGATGCCTTCCATCTTGAAATGTCGGTAGAGGACAAAGGCGTTCAAATGACGAAGGTTGATGACGGGACGAAACCCCCCCGTCTTCTTGGGAACCAAAAAGATGTTGCTGAAGAAGCCGCCGGTCTCGAACACCTCTTCTACCGCTCCTTTTTGAAACAAGGATTGAATTTCTTCATCGACCAACGCCTTCTGAGCGTCGTCGAACAGGATGGGCCGTGGAGGCTGTAGTTGAACAGGATCTGCAAAAAACTCTATTACATACCCCTGAACAGTCTGTAGGACCCAAGCGTCCGACGTCAGGAGAGACCAAGCCTGCAACGAAAGGGCCAAACGACCTGCAGTTAGCATTAGAGAAAGCGGATCTTGAGAACCACTCACCTTTAGATTGGGAAGCTCTTCCTCTTCCACGAAACGAGGATCCTCGCCCTTGACCTCTTGGTTGGAAGGTAGCTCTAGCAGATGTGGATGGAAAGAATGGAAGCACTCCTGAGCGGGGGCCGGAAGGCCAGAAACGGCTGGCGGCACAGCCCCTCTGCCGGCCAGCCCGTCCAAAAACCCCACGGGAACCCACAGGATGGAAAACCTTCTTCATGGACAGTTGCGCCTTGTTTAGTGTCGTGAACATGGAGACATGTTTCTGCAATTCCTTCAAAAATGAGTCACCAAACAGAAGACTATCCGCTGCCGGACCTAATTCTCTGGCTGCCAGATCCGAAAGTTTGCTGTCAATCCGCAGGAGAGCCGCCTTCCGGCGCTCAGATGAAAGAGCAGTATTTGCATTGCCAAGAAGACAGAATGAGCGCAGTGCCCACTCCCTAACACAGACAGGATCCAGAGTAAGGTTATGCGCCACCGCCTCATCAGCCATGTGTAGAATCTGCGCCAAAGGCCCCGTGATGTCCAGTAACTTGTCTTGAGCTGCACGCAAGCCTTTTTCCATCCCTTTCCGTGGGTCACACCCCGTGCGCGACATAAATACCACCATGGTATTGTCGAAGATCGGGGTACGCGCCACCTTATCCTGCAACATGGGTCGAGGACACTCAGCACGTAGGCGGTTGCGAACTTCCCTATCCAAGGATCTGCGAAGCCAGAAGTGAATGTACTTGGCAAGATGGTCAGGAAGCTGCCGTTCAGACCAGCGGGGATGACGTATGGTGCGTGGATCAAATAAAGGTGCCCTCAAAGAATCCAAAAAGACGCCCTCCGCATCCTGTGATGTAGAAGGACGTAAGGTGGAAGGCCAGTCAACCAACACGGATTCCTTAACATAAGGAGACACGTCGTCTTCGTCTTCCCAACGGAGGTCTTTATCCGAGCCGGAATCTTCCTCAGCTTGCCACGCATCCACCACAGACATCGGTGCAGGCACCTCATCCTCGTCCGAAGAACGCACCTCAAGGGAACGTGGGTCCACAGCAATTAAATCACCCTTGGAGTGCTTGGGAAGCTTCCCTTTAGAAGAGGATCCAGATCCAGTAAAAGCATGCCGAGACTTTTTACGTGGAGGCAAGCACTCCTCGTCAGAACCGAGATCCACTGCCGCGTCAGAGCCAGCAGGCAAATCCGCCGACCGCTGAGCCATCATCCTGGACAAGACCTTTTCCACTGATGCGGAGACTGCCGCGTTGATCATCGCTTGCATCTCCGCATTCTGATCTCTGGAAGATTCCATGGCACCCGCAACAACCTGTGGGAAGAAAGAATCGTCAGATAAAGCGCAGGGTCTTTCACTTGAAGCAAGACCGTGCTGCGCAGAGGAGCCCCACCGTGACACACCACAATAATGAAGTGGCAATAAAATAGATTGTGTTCGTGTAACAGAGATACACCAAAATGTTTTTTTTTTCTTCCCTACTCACAGAGCAGAGCACCTAAATGCCCAAACCATTGCCGGGGGCACAAACAGCTGCAGGATTCAGGGAGACTCAGCACCCATAAATTGTGGACCAAGAATCCTGAGGAATAATAAAAGGGGGCTCACCCCTAAGCAGCAAGGGCTCATGTATATAAATAATGCAGTACTAAATAGTAGAGCTGGCAGACCCTGGGATCGAACCCAGGAATTGCACACACAAGACTACAGCCTTAACCCCTAGGCCACCAGGCTGCGCTGTAAGCAACCAAAAACCTGAATAAGTAGATCTGGTGTGAAATGACAATTGCATATGGTAGACTGGGAGACCCGATCCAACGGATCACAGTTGGAATCGGGAAAGCAAGTGAGCCATACACGTGAGAGGCACTGTTATTGCACTGTAGGGGAATGAAACCAGATGAAAAGTGGAAGAGGGTGAACCTCCGCGGGACGCAGCCTACAGCCGACAGACCGCACCGGAGGACACCCCTGGCCGGCCACGCGATCACGCGGGCCGAGCCAAGCATGCGACAGGGTCACAATAAAATTGAGAATGCTAACGGGCAGCTGGATTAGAGAAACGAGAGAACCGCAG
Source organism: Rhinophrynus dorsalis (assembly GCA_037306005.1). Taxonomy (NCBI): domain Eukaryota; kingdom Metazoa; phylum Chordata; class Amphibia; order Anura; family Rhinophrynidae; genus Rhinophrynus; species Rhinophrynus dorsalis. Next base: position 297,104,290 of record CM074723.1, on the reverse strand, counting down.
ACAGACACAAGCACAGTGCAAACCCGTTAGGATGAGCGCCGTGAGGAAACACACAGATTGGGAGCCCAGGGAGATTGCCTCCCTGCTCCAAAGGCAGAAAATAGAGATATAAAAGACACAAAAGCCCCAGCACGACCGGGACAAAAAAGGAGGCCCAGAGCACACACAATTCACCACGGGGAAGGCAGCTACCCAGAACCCGCCAGACAAGCCGCCCAACGGCAGCACCAGTAGGGCCGGACACCAACCCCCCCCCCCCGCGGGAAACAATGCAGCCCCAGAACCCCAAAGGAAAACGTGAATGAGGGAAAGGTAAAACAACAAACAGGTATCAAACACCCTTTAATAAAAACGTAAGCACATTTACACTAAACATATATTTTGGAAAACCATATAAATCCCCAAACCAGAACAGCCCATAGAGGGACAAAAAACGCTGACCTGTTTCCTCCTGTGAGAGCAGCAAAGAAAGAGGGAGGGTCTTAAGGGAAACATGGTTTTATGGAGACATTTTCTGTTTTTTGATTGGTTATGGAATATTTGCTGCTGTGAGAGAAGAAAAGAGGGATAAATGCAAAATACGAAGCCTCCTGTCATGTACTAAAATTTGGGTGCTTCAAAGGTTGATGCCCTTCCTGAGCCTTCATCTCTGATCTCTGAGTTTTTACGAAAAGCCAACATGCCGAGGCTTTCAGCGGCGGATGCTCAAACACTTGATCTTCCTTTCACCATGGTCAAGCTTGGGAACGCCCTTCACTCGACGCCGTCTGGCAACAGCCCGTGTCCTGACGGCTATCCGGCTTCATATTATAAAACCTTCAAGGAGGTTCTATTGCCATTTATGCTGGACACTTTTAATGCTATTCGGCTAGGGGCTTCTTGGTCCACTCAGTCTCTGGAGTCTCATATCACGGTTTTGCACAAGCCAGGCAAGGATCCTCTTCTTTGTAGCAGCTATAGGCCCATCTCTCTCCTCAATGTCAATCTAAATCTTTTTGCGAAATTGCTGGCAGGGAGATTACAGCGATTATTACCTTCCTTGATCCACGTGGATCAGGCAGGGTTTGTGTCTGGAAGGTTAGTGAGGGACAATACCATCAAGGCGATTACCCTACTACATCATGCTCGGACGGTTGGTAGACCTACGGTATTTTTGTCATTAGATGCCGAAAGGCTTTTGATGGGGTTCAGTGGCCTTACATGATGGCGGTTCTGGAGTGGATTGGATTGGGCCCTAGCTTCTTATCCTCCATCCTCTCTTTATATACGTCCCCTACTGCGAAGGTGAAGGCCAAAGGAGTGTTATCCTCAAGGTTCTCTATCTCAAATGGGACCAGGCAAGGATGCCCGCTTTCTCCGCTTATTTTTGTTCTGATCTTGGAACCATTGCTAGCGCTTATCAGATCTGATCCCTTAATAAAAGGAATTTTGGTAGGCTCTGAGGTGTTTCATCTGGCAGCATTTGCGGACGATATTCTGTTGTTCCTTACGGATCCAACTACCTCGCTTCCTAGGTTAACTACTCTTCTATCTCAATTTGCTACCCATTCTGGGTTCAAGATTAATCTGTCTAAATCTGAATTATTAGGTATACATGTTCCGCACACGGATAAGATAGAAATTGAGAGATCCCTTCCATTTCGGTGGGCGACCCACTCCATTAAATATCTCGGTGTCCTTCTAACTCCCTCTTTGGAGGATATAATTCAGCTAAATTTCTCTTCAGTACTCTCCTCTTTGAAGCAGGATTTCCTTAGATGGAACTCTCTCTATGTTTCATGGATAGGTAGAACTCACCTGGTCAAGATGATGGTCCTACCCAAGCTTCTGTATTTGTTCCAGACCATCCCTCTGAGAGTGCCGTCTTCGCTGCTTAAAGAGGCTCAGTCATTGATTCTCTCCTTTGTCTGGAGGTACAAAAAGCCCCGCCTACTGCGCTCGCTGTTGTTTCAGCCTGCCTCCCGTGGGGGACTTAGCGTTCCAGATGTGTCTTTGTATTACGCAGCTTGTCACACGGCTGTTTTGTTTGTTCTGGGGCGTGTGTCCACACGACAGGTTGGCTGGATCTCCATGCTACAGCAATCATTTCCCGAGGTCATTCTTGCCCAACTTATTTGGTGTCAGAGGAGTGATATCCCTCGGGAATGTTTAGAACACCCGGTCCTTGGCCACTTTTTAGTGTCTTGGCACCGTCTTAATGCCCAATGAGCCCTGGCCCCCTTTCCATCCCCACACTTTTCTTTTATAGGCAATCCTAGCTTTCCACCTGGGCTATCCCCTGGGGCTTTCTCTAAGTGGTCTACCGAGGGTTTGCATATGGTAAAATCTCTTCTCTCTGACTCTGATTTCTTATCTTTCCAGGTTCTATGCGAAGCCCATTCTCTCCCAGCGTCGGAATGGTGGCGGTTTCTCCAAATACGTAATTTTCTGGGCAAGCATTTTAAGAGGGTGCCTCTCACTGACTGCCTTACCCCCTTTGAAAAATCCTTTGCCAAAGATAAGTTTCTTTTAAGGGCCATCTCCCGCATTTATAACATTTTATTGCTTCCCCGTCATCGGGTTAGGTGGGCTTTTCAGATGGCTTGGGAGAGGGACTTAGGTTGTGCGATATCCAGTGATGATTGGAGGTCATCAATATCCCTTACGTCTTCCATGTTAACACGTCCCTCAGGGAAATAAACAACAAAACTTTAACCAGATGGTACATGACCCCTCAAAAATTGGCACGCTTTTATCCCTCGATTTCAGGAGAGTGCTGGAGATGTCGACTGCATCAGGGCACGATGAGTCATATATGGTGGTTCTGCCCGGACATTTGCACGTATTGGACGGAGATTTTTGCAGAACTAAGTCAGCTTTTTCCATACTGCCCTTCTCCTTCACCGGAGTTAGTTCTGTTAAATATATTACCTACCTCCACTAGATCGGTTCGGCTGCCCAAGTATCAGTGGTTACTAGCTATCACAGTTGCAAAGGCTTGCATTCCTTTGCATTGGAGATCCGTACACCCTCCCACAGTGGCAGAGTGGAAGGGTAAATTGAAAGCTACTTTTGATATTTAACGTTATCATGCCACCTGTATGGGTAGGCTAGAATCGTTTTTTCTCAGGTGGGCAAGGTGGTCTGTCTACTTCGGAGTGGCAGCGTTAGGGGTTCAGTAGTGGGAACTCCCTGGTCCAAGGGGATCCTTTCTCCTCCTTTTTTTTTTTCTCTCTCTATCTCTTCTCATTTCCTCTTCTCTATCCTTCTGGAGAATTTGATTCTATTACGCCTGTTTGGTCCGTTACGGCCCATATTCTATGTTATTTCATTGTCCTGAGTGTTCAGTATATTTGCTGTGATACAATATTTGTCATTGGGTGTCTCATTCCCTCTATAATTCATATGTAAACTTTCCACCGAGAATTGTACTTTGTATGTTTTTCGGTTTTCAATAAAGCCTTTTTTTTGAAAAAAAATAAATAAATAATAATAATACATAATACCATATATCAAAACACATACATGAGAAAGAAATATACAAATCTGAATGCAAAATATACAACCAAACACAACATACATGTGTTACATGTGGTAAAGAAAGGCTGATAAATGAATGCTGAAAAAATGAATAGATCGATATAAACATCAGCATAAAAATAAAGATGAAATGTGTTCCATCAAAAAAGGAAATAATACAGAAGATGAGTAATGTAAGGGGGGGAAATTAGGAAGTGAGTGCTGTGCCACATGTCCACAAAGGACAAGTAAAAATACAGGTTGCCATCAATCATAGTGATCACCCCAGGGGTGTGAGAGTTATATGATGTGGTGACTTCTAAATGAAAATCAGTTACATGATTGAAAGAAAAAGTGGTAACAATAATGTCTAAAGTAGTACACTTATAAGAAATTGGCCGTTAATCTAGTGACTACAAGATGAAGTTGCTATGGTTACAGTATGCTGAGTTATAACAACATAACACTATATGACCACGAGCATCACACTGATGATATAACAGCAATGGGGTGACTATATATATATATATATATATATATATAGTTAAGTTTGTAGCCGTATTAGTCCAGTGATGTAGCTGTAAAATAACAAACAAAATTAATATCTTGTAATACCTTTTTTAGTGGACCAACAGAATTTTGGATTGACAAGCTTTCGGGATAAACTCCCTTTCTCAAGTCTGAAGCATTTCTGAGCACCAGGATACAGAATTCACAGTTAAAAGAGTTAAAACAGTTAATACATTGAATTCAAAGCTGTGTTGTTTGCTGGGGTTAACACAGTGGGACTGCTGATAAGACAAGGACCAAGAGAAAATCCACATTCTTCTTGCAGAGGGTTGTAAATACCCTGTGCAAGGCAGAGTGTGGGGGGGGGGGAGAAAGAGAAGAAAAGTACAGGAGATGGTATTGGAGGGGAGAGAGTTAAAAAAATAGCATATATTAAGAATGCTACAATGCCAACAATTCAGTATGGGCATGCAGGCCTATATACAACGTGTGCCCATATAGGTAGATATATATATATATATATATATATATATGGTACAACATTAAACATTACATCACTTGTACAACGGATCATGTCATTTATCTAATGACTTGTCCCTGTGGATTAGGATACGTGGGGAAAACAGAATGTACCCAACGTGTGCGTGTGGCAGGACATCAATCAGCTATTAAGACAGCATTCAGGGATTCTTTTTCAGATAAACCGGTTGCTAAACACTACCTAAGTGAGAATCATGCTCAATTGAACTTTAATGTCATTGCGATAGATCATGTCCCTCCATTATGTAGAGGTGGTGATCGAGCAAGAAAATTGCTACAAAAAGAATGTTTTTGGATTAGAGAACTGAACACCCTTAACCCGTTGGACCTAAATGAAATGAATAATTATAACTGTTTTCTTGATGAACGTTAATGTATTTGTTTGATATAGTGGAACTTTTTTATATAAGTTTATTTTTTATTTTTATTATTTAATAAGTTTTTCTTTTTTTTTTTTTAATTAGTATTTTTTCATTATTATTTCTTAGTACCACTATTCAGATATTATATGTATATGTTTTCAACTGTGGATTACAATGAGTTATTATATATCTCCTTTTTTAATCTTTTAGATTCCTCTTTCCTGACACTGGGTGGCACTGTGGTGTATAGGTTCTGTTTGGGATATTGGGTGTTCTGGTGTTGGTTCCCTCTGTTGGTCTTTCTCGTTTACATTCTGAGTCATGTAATTTTCGCGGGGCGTTTGGACTACACAAGGTGAGTTCCCCTCACATGTATATAAATCTTGTATTGTTGCATTTGTTCTGTTTGCTTGACAAAGGTCCCGAGTGTAGACCGAAACATTGCATTTGTTCATGTACCAGTAAAGTACTTTATTATTGTTGAAGACCGTGAGTGCCCAGCTTTTTGTATATGGATCTAATTACTCTGGTGCACCCGGCATTCAGTTTATGTATATAGTGGGAGTGCTTGTCCTTTTTTCTATATATATATATATATATATATATATATATATATATATATATATATATATATATACATACACACATATATACATACACACACACACATTATATATATATATATATATTGTAACGGAAGGTGGGAAGGGGACCGGGTCGTTTTCCGCCGTCGTTACCGGGTCTCTCCTTTTTGATGCAGATAAGCGCCGTCAGATGCACCAGTTGAAGTATGGACAGTCACTGGAAAAAGCCGCAGGATCGCTGGAAGCAGGGAAGAGTCCACGTCGCTGCCTGACAACATATGAAGTTGGGACGCAGGAAGCTGGCAGCAGGAGGTCGACGATTCAGGATACTTGGTGCAGTTGGGTATCAGAGTGGACACTTTAGACCATAAGCAATACAAGACTCCAGGACTCCTAGTTCACTCCAAAACATAACTCTTTATTACAACAAACCACAGCATATTTATACAGTTTCAAACCACACTAACTTGGAGCACAGTACAGGAGACTTAATTCAATCACCGTTCCTCCAATAGGGTACAGCAAATGGTAGGGCAGAATACAATGGGGTAGTCATAGGGATAATTCAGTCACCACAAAGGGTCAACGAACCAACAACAAATGATTCAGGGAAACATAATAGGGCAGACATGATTGGATTAGCACACAGCAGGGGGCCACAAGACAGTTCTCAATACAATGACTTGAGTGGCTAGAATATACATTCCCTTAACAATGGCCAGGGGTTGAATAATTAAGCAAAAGGCTTGGGGGGCAGCAATACAGATTGAAAGTAAATATGCCCAAACTAAAATAATTAACCCTTTGCAGGGCAGAAGAGTTTGCAGCACACAAGCCTTGAATTGCTCTTTCCTCTGGCACAGCTGCCTATCCACATAAGGCTAGCCAATGTCTCTTAGTCCAGGACAAGGGCTTGAGAGATTATATGCCCAGGCACAAAGGAGTGTCCAATATCCATAATCCTTGGGCCCAGGGGTGAATAAATGCCATGCCTAGACAAGGCTCTAGTAACGGGTGGGATCCGTTACATATATATATACATACATATACACACGTGTATTATATATATATATATATATATATATATATATATATATATATATCACACACACCTATATGGGCACAAGTTGTATATAGGCCTGCATGCCCATACTGAATTGTTGGCATTGTAGCATTCTTAATATATGCATTTTTTTTTTTTTTTAACTCTCTCCCCTCCATTACCATCTCCTGTACTTTTCTTCTCTTTCCCCCCCCCACCCCCACACTCTGCCTTGCACAGGGTATTTACAACCCTCTGCAAGAAGAGTGTCGATTTTCTCTTGGTCCCTGTCTTATCAGCAGTCCCACTGTGTTAACCCCAGCAAACAACACAGCTTTGAATTCAATGTATTAACTGTTTTAACTGTGAATTCTGTATCCTTGCAGTCAGAAATGCTTCAGACTTGAGAAAGGGAGTTTATCCTGAAAGCTTGTCAATCCAAAATTCTGTTAGTCCAATAAAAAATGTATTACAAGATATTAATATTGTTTGTTATTTTATATATATATCCCTTTGAGTGCCATAGGGGTACGCAACACATTGCTTTGCAAATGCATTGCGTACCCCTCTGGCACTCAAAGGGTTAAATATACAGTGTATAGGGTGAGCAAATTACACCTACATAGTCCTACACAGTGTGAGACATACACACCATTTGTGGTGATGAAATGGGTAAATTGGGCTTTCTCTGTAGTTCAATATAGCTTACAGGTAACTCTGGGAAGACGATAGCCCCTTTAAGTAGGCAGGAACAATTCTTGAAAAGAATGTAGGGTGGAGCCTTCCTCTCATCTTTAGCTAGCCACTAGCCAATCCCCTCCAGTTAGATTTGTTCCTTGTAAGAGAGAGACTACAGAGAATAGTTCTGCTTAGTTTTTAGTTTCTTTTAATTCTTGTTAGATATGGGGTGTAGAAATCCCCCATTAGGCGGATTACCATTACTGACTTCCCAGTGGTGGATTGCTCAGTTAACAGGTGTTGTTTGTGGACCTTCCAGCTCTAGGGGAAAACCTAGCATGCTATGTCTTTCCCCCTGGAGGAGTCTCACTGAGGCTTCTCCCTTTCTCAATGGTAATCTGAAGATCTGCAAAAAAAGGTCAGCAACCCTTTGAATGCCATGGTCCACTTGTCCCACTGTTTCCCCTCTGCAAAGGGGTCTCATTTTGGAGTTCCTATATATACTAGAGCACTCATTTGGCTTTATCGTTATATCTGCTTAGGGTCTTATTATGTGCTTTGGGGGACATTTTCTTTAATTTCCTTGGGGTTCAAGTATTTTCTACTGTTGCACAGGTGTTCTCTATGTGTTTTACAACTTTTAGGACACTTTTTCAAAATTTTGTTTACTTGAATTCTGTGCCTTTACTGCATAGCTGCAATGCTCCATTGATCTCTATGGGACATATCTCTGCAACCGCTCCACGTTCCGAGTTCAGAGACAGCTCATTCTTCTTGTCTGCCCTTGCCCTACACACTCCAGTGCACTTCCTTATGGTCTTAGGGGGTTTGGGGGGATACAAGCACTGTTTGGGGTACTCTGAGAGGAAACTATGTCTCCCATAAATGCCAGTTTCACTGGCTGTTTTCTAATTGGCTTACAGTTCAGTTGTCATTTTCTTTCTTTTCTCTACGCAGGGCTTGGATCCCCCTACTCTCCTCTTCAGGTAAACCCTATGTGTAACGGACCCTAGGCCGTTACTTGGAGGCTGTTGGCAAGACTATGGCAGCCTGCTGCCTAAAGAGCATTGTGGCAGGCCGTGGATGAGTGCCTGGGGTTACATGAAGAACAGCTCCTCCAAAAGATTGGATTCACATGGCCAGAGACGGCTGGCAGGACTATCAAGAAAGCCGCTGTGGTTTTGAATGTCGGCCGGCTCCTGATTGGCCAGTCCGAGTTAAAGGGCTTCCATTGACTTTGCATGGAAAAAGTAGGCGCCTCTCAGATTGGCCACAAGGTTTCAAGTGACTGAACTGTAATACATCTGACAACCCCTGGCGTCCCTATCTAGTTACAGTAAAGACTCAACATCATGTCGAGCATTGTGTTGCTTGGGAAGTAGGCAGCTTCCTGATTGGCCAAAGCCCTGGGTGACAAGTTTAAAGGTCCCCCCATAGAGTTAACATGGGGGAAAGTAGGCGGCCCAGGGATTGGTCGGTTAGCTGCCTGCCCAACAGTTCTTATAGGCCAAGATGGTTATGACACTCTTGACCAGGATTGGTCAGCCGATTCTAGGCTCTGGATTGGCAAGGGGTTGAAGCGGAAAATTCAAAGATGCTTCAACCCTCTGGCCATTGTTTGAAATGTGTATTTGAGTCCCTCAGCCCTTTGTCCTAGTGTTTGCCCCTCATCAGTCCCTTTGTCTAAATAATGTAATCATGTCTGGCCCTTTGTATTATGTTTACACCATATGTCACTGTCCTTTGTCTGGTATTATATCCTGACGTGGTTCACTGTGTTTAAAAGAGCTGAAGTTTGTGAAATAAATTGTGTTAGTTTGAAACTTCATCTGCATCCTGTCTCTTTGTCGCTGGATGGTATCAAGGGTCTCCTTTTGACCCCCATCCTAGGAAGCAGCTCTGGGAGAATGACCAGCAAGGCTACCTGCTTGTAGCCCACCTCAGAAGAGAAAAACCCGGAATGACGGCCTAAGTCCATCCATGGACATAGGTATCCGTTACACTATGCTTGCCAGATAAGTGTATTTTAGCTCATTCTGGGGTGAATTCTTTAATCTGGGACACAGTATCAGGTTCTTCCTTGTACTGTCAGTCATTTTATCTCCTGTCAGACCCATTGGGACCTGGGGCTAGACCTAAGACTAAGGACACTGGGGCTCCTTTGACCCCCATTACTCATTGTTCCTCATGTCAATCAGGGCTCCCTAGAGAATACTAAGGTCATTTATGCCCTTCATGCACCATGGCCCTTGCGTCTCCACCAGGGCCATCCAGCCATGATCAAGAGCCACCTTGGTTAAAAGACAAAGTCTACTTTGACATAATCCCCTATGCACCTTCACGGGTTCCTTAAGTCCTGGAAGCCCCCGTCATTCTTCAAGTCTGTGGCCCCTAAACCTCAGGGTATCCGTATCCCTGATGTGTCAGATTCCTCTGATGAGGAGCTCTTGGACCCCTTTGAGGCTGACCCTGAGCCCTCTGCTGAGGGTCTCATTAAGGCTGTCTAAGATACTTTGAATATTCCTGCAGTGTCTGAGAAACCTCAGTCTACTTCTTTCAAAGGTGCAAGAAGAAATATGCTGTCTTTCCACCTAATCCAGTGATTATCAATCTTTTTTTGTTCGGGGCACCCTTAACATATTTAATGTACTTTAATCAAGTGCATCATGAAGGTACCATACATAAATATACAGTTATTATTAGGTCTTACAATTATAATAACAAAATTAAACAATGTGCATAACAAATTCTATAAATTTTTATTTAAAAGTCCATTTTTGTTAGTCTTCACAGAAAACATGGGGCACCCTAAGTTGATGTCCGTGGCACACCAAAGTGCCATGGCAACCCTGGTTGAGAATCACTGACCTAATACCCCCCTAGACCAGGTTGTTCTAGATAAGTGGAAGATCCCTGACAAGGACCTGTCTCTGCCTAAGATATTTACTAAATTGTATCCCTTCTCTGGGGTGGCTTTGGCTCAGTAGGTTTTTCCTCCTAAGGTTGATGCCCCTATCTCTAGGCTTTCTAAATCCACGGCTTTGCCTGTGGCAGATGCTTCTGCTTTCAAGGATTTGACTGACAGTATGCTGGAGGCTATTTTGAAGCCCACTTTTGCGACCATAGGTGAGTCTATGTGACCTACCTTTGCCTCAGCTTGGGTAAATAGGGCTATTGTGATATGGACGGAGCAGCTAACTGAGGCTGTCCATCAGGGTGCTCCTACAGCTGGCCTTCTATGTCTTTTGGCTAACATTTCAGAGGCTCAGCATTATGTTACTGATGCTATCGCTGACATTATTGGGCTTGAAGCCAAGGCCTCTGCCCTGTGTGTGGTTGCCAGACGTTCCCTTTGGCTTAAGATCTAGTTTGCTGACTCGATCACTAAGAAATCTTTGGTCTCAGTTCCTTTTCTGGGCATGTCTCTTTTTGGCCCTGAGTTGAAGACTCATCAGCAAGACTACTGGGGGCAGGAGCACTTCGTCGCCCTTGATTCCTAAGAAGAAGCTTCAACTTCAAAGGCATTGTCTTTTTTGTGACTACCAGGGTGAGGTGCATGGGACGAACCCAGCGGTTCCTCAGGCCCCTCGCTCCTCCTCCATGCCCAAACAGCAGTGGAGGCTCAAGCAGTTCTCCTCCAAGCCCAAACTCACCAAATCTACTTTAGCATGGCTCACCAAACCCCGGTCCACATGGGCCAGTGGAGGGTCGTCTGCGGCATTTTCTCAGTGTTTGGACAGATACAGTTGCAGATCCATGGGTTTTACATGTGGTTTCAGGAAGGTACAGGATTCCCTTCAAATCCCTTCAGGTTCTATCCTTCTCACTCCCCTCAGGAACCAGAAAAAGCTTAGTCTTTTCAATGCAGCCATGCAGGCACTCTTGGACAAGGAAGTTCTGGAACCGGTTCCCGAACCAGAAACAGGTTTGGGCTATTCCAACCTATTCGTGGTTTCCAAGAAGGATGGTGGCTGCTGTCCTATTCTGAACCTCAAGGATCTCAATTACTTAATGGTCAAGACTCATTACCACCAAAAATCCTTATGGTCAGTCATTGCGGTGATGTGTCCAGGGGAATTTCTGGCTTCTGTGGATCTGCAAGATGCCTACCTGCACATCACTATTCGTCCGGAGAGCTGGTGGTACCTCAGTTTCGCTTGCAACAAGGGGCACTTCCAGTTCTCGGCTCTCATCTTTGGTCTGACCACAGCTCCACAGGTGTTTATTCACGTCCTGGGTGCATTGATTTCTGTCATGCACGCGAAGAGAATTCGGGTAACTCCATTCATGGACGACTTGCTCTTGAAGGCCCCTTCTGGGGAACTCCTCCACCAGCAGGTTCAGTACTGCATTCACACACTCACCCTTCATGGTTGGGCTCTAAACATGGATAAGTCGGACCCAATCCCATTGCAAAGGTTGGTCTTTCTGGGTCTTCTATTCGATACCCTGCAGGGCATGGTCTTTATGATGGAGGAAGTGGTTCAACAGATCACCAAAAAGGTTTCCTCAGTTCTGGCTTGCAAGTCTGTTCAAGCCAATAAGTTGACCTTTCTAGTGGGAAAATTGATTTCCACCATAGAGGCAGTACCATCTGTGATGACTCATGGTTGTGGCTTACATCAACAAGCAAGGAGGCACCAGAAGGCACGCAGCCTTGGCTGGAGGTCAAGGCTATTTTAACCTGGGGGAAGAACATGTGTCTGCCTCTTCCGCAGTTCATATTCCAGGAGTAAAAATGTCTTAGCCAACTTCCAAAGTCGACACACCATGGACAACGGAGAGTGGGGGCTTCATCGGGAGGTGTTCAACCTCATAGTTCAGAAATGGGGACTTCCCTGGATAGACCTGATGGCTACCAGACACAACAGGAAGGTTCTGATATTTTGCTCCCGCTGGGTGGACCATCTGGCTTTCACAGTGGATGCTCTGTCAATTCACTGGCAGTTTCATCTAGCCTATAATTTTCCTCCTCTTCCCCTGCTCCCCAAGGTTCTGAGGAAGCTATGGATGGAGAAGACGCCAGTCATCCTAGTTGCTCCATACTGGCCCCGGCAACTTTGGTTACCGGACCTGCTGGACATGTCTGTGTGCAAATCTGTGGTCACCACCATGATACAGGCTCAGAAACCTGTTTCCTCTAAGGCTTACCACAGGATTTGGTCTATCTTACACTCTTGGTGTGTGGACATGGATCTGTCCTCACAAAAATTTGATCTGTCGACTGTCCTGTCCTTTTTATAGGACGGTGTGAACAAAGGCCTTAGCCTGAGTTCTTTGACGGTTCAGACATCGGCTCTGTCTTTTCTCAGAGGTGCATTGGTGTTCTTCCGGATGTCAAGGTTTTCTATCAGGGTGTCACTCATGCTTTCCCTGTCTTTAAGCAACCCACTCCTCAGTGAGACCTTAATCTGGTTCTGGGAGTCTTGCAGTGGCCTCCCTTCAAGTCCTTGGCTACCATCCCTCTTTGTCTTCTGACTTGGAAGATGGCTTTTCTTTTGGCAAAAGTCTCTGTTCGCAGAGTCACTGAACTGCAGGCCTTGTCCTGAAAACCACCTTTCCTGGTGTTTCACAAGGATGAGGCAGTCCTTAATACCTCTCAGGAATTTCTTCCTAAGGTGGTCTTTGAGTTCCACATCAATCAGGAGATTGTTGTGCCTTCCTTTTGTCCTGACTCGAAATCTGACAAGGAGAGAGATCTCTACTTGTTGGATGTGGCGAGCTGTCTCAAGTTCTACTTGCACCGCACTGAGTCTGTCTGTCAGACTGATGCGCCTTTTGTCATTCCTGAGGGTTCTAGGGCTGGTACGGCTGCATCCAAGGTAACCATCGTGTCTTGGATAAAGTATACCATTCTCAAGGCTTATGAACTCAGGAAGTAACCTGCTCCCTTTCGTATCACAGCTCATTCCACCAGGTCTTCCTGGGCCTATAAGAATCAGGCCTCTGCTGATCAGCTGTGCAAGGTGGCCACTTAGTCGTCTGTGCACACTTTCATTAAACACTACTTAATTGATGTTTTGTCTAAAGCCAGCTTTGGCAGGAAAGTTCTGGAGGCAATTTTTGCCTGTCTAGGACTTTCTTTCCCATGTCTAAGGATCTTTGACTGTTGAGCCCTTTGGCTCTTATTCAGTGTGCTGTGTTACTGTTTTGTGTCCGTTGACACTTTGTTAGTTGGGCTATTCCGGGATCTAACTAGTCCATGAGAGCTCTGGTATCAAGGGGACTGGCACTTGGTCCTTGCCTTCTTTCCCACCACTGGGAACTCAATGTTTGTACATCTGTCACGGGAGACTAGACAAGTAAAGACTCTGACAGGTACAGATAAAATCAACACCACTTTATTGAAAGATATATGTAATGAATAGCAATTTAGCACTTCCCCGACCTTCCCTGGGGTCAGATGTGGAGACAGTGCTACAGTCCACTACCCAGGAGCTGACACTTAACCTTAGCCCGTATACTGGAACCATGAATGCTGCAGAGAACCTAGCCTACGGTTCTGGGTACCACCAGAGATGTAAGAGGGTGGTAAGCGGTCGATCTCACCCTAGGACACTAGGGTTAGCAGAGACGTGATGTCCTAGAACGCTACAGCGAGAGACACAACACCCTAGAACACTAGGGTTCAGACGGGATCCTAGGTAGACCAGAGCGATACAAAGCCAAATGGTAGACAGAACCCAGAGTAGTACGGTGGCAATGACCGGGCCTCGGGACCTGCACAGAGAGGGAGCCAGGCCCACATATAGCGAAAGTGGAATCAGACAAAGCAAAGGTCAAGCACGTAACGGGTAGTCAGACAAGACAGAATACGTAGCACGGAGCGGGTAGTTAGCCAGGCCAGGGGTCATACACGGATCAGAGATCGAGCACGGAAAAGGTAGTCAGACAAGTCCAGACGTTCAGGCACAAATCGGGTAGTCAGACGGAGCCAAGGGTCATACACAGATAGGAATCAGCAGCCAAGAATGGGTTACAACAAGGAACACAAGCAATGCTCACTACGAGAGGGCACTGAGGCTAGGACTGAAGGCAGCATATAAGGCCTACCGGAGAGGCGGGGCATCGCTTGACCAATTCAGTAAGGCTATAACAATGTTGAGCGCTCTGTAATGACGCGCATATGCAACCAGGAAGTCAGCCACCAGCAATGATGCCACCGAACACATGCGGGGAAAGACAAGTAACGCCATAGACCAGGATCACGGGCACCGTGATAACATCCCAGAGTTATCTGTAAGCTATATTGGATGACAAAGAAAAATAGGATTTTAGTCTTACCTGTTAAATCCTTTTCTCTTAGTCCATATATCTTACAGGTCTTCCACCCTGTCAAGGGACCATGCTTGGTTCTCATGTGGCTGGTGGTGGGAGTCCTTTCAGGTTCATGCTCATAAGAGTTTTCTATCTTTTCCTTCTTGCAATCTAGCTAGCTAGGTTGATTGTCTCAAACCTAACTGGAGGGGATTGGCTAGTGCCTAGCTAAGGAGAGGAAGGCTCCACCCTGCATTCCTACCAAGAATTGTTCCTACCTACTTAAAGCAGCTGTCATCTTCCCAGAGTTACTTGTAAGCAATATGGACTAAGAGAAAAGGATTTAACAAGTAAGACTAATATCCTCTTTTCAATGCTTTGAATGTTGAGAGGTGTCCAAAGTGGTTCACAATGTGTTGTAGACCTATGATTTAAGTGGTTAAAGCAGGCATTTAACCCTTTAATTGCCAGATGTGCATCCAACACATTGTAAATCAATGGGTTGGACATGCCCGTGTCAGTGAAAGAGTTAAATTAATAGGTCCTAGTAATCAGAATATGACATTCCTAGGTTATTATTCTGTTTAATGAGTATGAAGTGTTAACGTGACATAGAATGAATCAATGATTATGTGGTGAAAACAAAATTATAAAGAGATAAACAAAATAAATGAGGATAACAAAATATGCAAAAAAAAAAACAACTTAGTGATGTATAGAAAGCATCCATAATGTTGAGAAGCAAACGGGGTGTGAGTACTTTGGCAGAGGCTAGGAATCCATTCCTACCAGCGATCCTTTAGTGGCCATACAGGGAAAGTTGTAGAAGCAGTCACAGCATAGATTTGGAGGATGCATCCCTGCTACATGCTCCTCTGTCCTGCGCTGCAAATGTTCAAACATATCTAAGAGTTCAACAATTACAGACTTCCTTAACCCTTGAGTGCAAGAGGGGTACACAACACATTGCTGAGCAATGAGTTGCGTAAGCTCTGGCACTCAAGGTATTAACTCCTCATGGCTTCCTCTTGTGTCTCTTGTGGGCCAAATGTTATGGTATTCCTTAACCCCTTGAGTGCCAGTAAGTTCCCCCTGGTGCTCCAGATTCCATTCCATGGCCGTACTATAGGTCAGGATAAGGCCACTGTGAGTCAGAGTAAGTGTGTTTGTGTCACAGCAGATGTTGAGGAAGGGAAAACTCCTTGCAGATATTTTGACAAGGACCCTGACCACTCCTGTCAAAATCACATACCCCTGTATCTCCAGGCCAGTCAGTATAGAGGAGATATGAATATCTCCTCTTTACAGACACCCCTGGATGTGTGTGTCTCCTTGTTATATATTTATGCGATTATGTGAAGGATTATATATTGTGGTCATTAAATGTTCCCTTGCCTGTATATTGTTTACCATCTCAGCAAGGCCTCATTTCTAGTGGACTCCTCTACTAGTTAGGACATGAAATTACCATTAATCACAAAATTATTTCCCTTTATTTTGCTTCAAGTCATATTTTTCCAGTAAAATTCAGGGTAATTGAAAGGTCCCATTATGACTGCATTTCCTGACTGAGAAGCCTTTTTATTTGCATTAACAGTTGGACTTCTTCAGACTCCTCTACATTTTCCCCCAACCTACCAGCCAGACTAACAGCACCTACTTACATAGATTTTATGTTATTGCCTTACTTAGTAAATGTGCTCAAACTTTAACAAATACTCAAAAGGGCGAGATTGTCATTTCGCGGGCTTAGGTGTCGCTGATTTGCAAGCAATGTAAAGATACCTTGCTGATTTTTTGTGTGTATTAGCTGTGTCCAGTTCTCCATCCCTTCACTTTCCATGGCTTAAAATAATAAAAAAATCATTGTGAGAAGCAAACATACCAGAGCAACTCCACAAAAGGCCCACAGAATGAAACATAAGTTAAATATAGCGCAAGTTGGTCTGATGTATATACATGTGTGTGCTATACCAGCTTGCGCTATATATAACTTTTGCTTCGTTCTTTGGACCTTTTGCAGAGTTGGTCTGGAACGTTCACTTCTCACAATGCTTTTTTTTTATTATTTTGATCTATGGACAGTGAGGTGAATGAGAATGGGATTATGCACAGCTAATCCAGACACACCAGGAAGGAAGCAGAAATGACAAGCTGTGGGCAAACAGACAAAACCATGGAATTTCCTCCAACATCTACATGGCTTACTGAGGACAAGGTCCAAAAGAGATTGGAAAGGGTTATAGTGAATAAAGCGCCTGGACCGGACGGTATACACCCAAGGGTACTTAAGGAACTTAGTTCAGTAATAGCAAAACCATTATACTTAATATTTATTGATTCGCTTTCATCAGGCATAGTGCCCTGTGATTGGAGGAAAGCTGATGTAGTTCCATTGTTTAAAAAGGGAGCAAGATCCAAACCAGGAAATTATAGACCTGTGAGCTTGACTTCCATAGTGGGTAAGATACTAGAAGGGTTATTAACGGACAGTATTCAGAACTATGTGAAGACAAACAATATCATTAGTAGGAATCAGCATGGTTTCATGAAGAACAGATCATGTCAGACTAATTTACTTGCATTTTATGAAAGAGTGAGTAGTAATTTGGACAGGGGAATTGCTGTTGATGTAGTATACTTGGATTTTGCAAAAGCCTTTGACACAGTGCCTCACAACAGGTTACTGCATAAATTAAAAGGCTTCGGTTTGGGTGGTGTTATCTGTACATGGATTGAGAACTGGTTAAATGATAGATGGCAGAGAGTTGTTGTAAATGGAACTTTTTCAAATTGGTCTAGGGTTATAAGTGGGGTGCCGCAGGGTTCAGTCCTGGGCCCAATGCTTTTTAATTTGTTTATTAATGATCTAGAAGTGGGAATTGAAAGTAGCATCTCAATCTTTGCTGATGACACTAAGCTGTGTAAGGAAATACATACAGAGCTCGATGTTTTTTCCCTTCAGAAGGATTTAGATAAACTAAGTGAATGGGCAGCAAAGTGGCAGATGTCATTTAATGTAGATAAATGTAAGGTTATGCATTTGGGTTGTAGAAACAAACTTGCTACATATACTCTAAATGGGAAACAACTTGGGAAATCCTCATTAGAGAAAGATTTAGGTGTACTGATAGACAATAGTCTTCACAGCAGTGTGCAGAGTCACTCAGCTGCTGCAAGAGCAAATAGAGTACTAGCCTGCATAAAAAGAGGTGTAGAAGCAAGGGATGCTAATATTATCCTACCTCTGTATAAATCCTTGGTTAGGCCTCATCTAGAATATGGAGTACAATTTTGGGCGCCTGTTCTAAAAAAAGACATTGCTGAACTGGAAAAGGTGCAGAGACGTGCAACAAAACTGATAAAGGGATTGGAGGATCTGAGTTACAAAGAGAGACTAGCCAAACTGGGTTTGTTTACATTAGAAAAGAGACGTCTAAGGGGTGATATGATTACCATTTACAAATACATTCAAGGTCAATACAAAGAACTATCCAATGAATTATTTATGCAAAGAGCTGAGCTAAGAACAAGAGGTCATCCATTAAGACTTGAGGAAAGGCGCTTTCGACTAAAACACAGGCAGGGATTCTTTACAGTAAGGGTGGTAAGGCTATGGAATTCTTTGCCTCGGGATGTTGTGCTTGCAGATAATGTAACTGCATTCAAAAAAGCAATGGATGCCTATCTAGCACAGAACAATATTGACAGTTATGACAGATGGCTTCAAAGCAAATAGGATATTGAGCCGGGGAACTATTTGACACACACACACACACACCTACACTGGAAATTGCTCCAGAG
This sequence comes from Rhinophrynus dorsalis, assembly GCA_037306005.1. Taxonomy (NCBI): domain Eukaryota; kingdom Metazoa; phylum Chordata; class Amphibia; order Anura; family Rhinophrynidae; genus Rhinophrynus; species Rhinophrynus dorsalis. Next base: position 297,086,015 of record CM074723.1, on the reverse strand, counting down.
GGCTTTTTTGTTGCCTTCCTCTGGATCAACAGGAGTGTTATTGGCATGGGCTGGACTTGATGGACGCATGTCTTTTTTCAGCCTTATCTACTATGTTACTATGTTACTATGTACTCTCAGACAAATCTGTTCCTAGTCCGGTGGTCTCCCCAGGTCAGACACCGGAGAACGATACTATGCCCTCTGGGGCTGCGGTCAAGGGGTTAACTGCATCCGCATCGTTGCCATTCAGATACGATGGTGATCCTAATCTGTGCAGAGGGTTTATCAACCAACTTGAAATATTTATGGAATTGACTGCACATGCTTTCCCCAGTGACCGCAGTAAAGTTGGTTTCATGATATCCCTGCTGACTGGCAGAGCATTGGCATGGGCCAATCCGTTATGGGAGAATGCAAAACCCTACACAAAGTTTCAGAGAATTTGTGCAGTCATTTCGGAGAGTGTTCGAGCCTCCTGGTAGATCCACCTCTGCTGCTAAACGCCTTATGGAGATACAGCAGGGCAGGCGTACGGTGAGCGATTATGCCATTGAATTTCGCACCTTGGCAGCAGAGGTAGGGTGGAACAACGAGGCATTGTTGGCAGCCTTTGCTCAGGGCCTGAGTGACCAGATTAAAGATGAGATTGCAGCTACAGAATTGCCCACTGATCTAGATGACTATATTGAGTATGTTATCCTAATTGACACCCAGATCCGTGAGAGATTAATGGCCGCAGGCTACAGTCAAAAAATAACGGATCTAGCAGTACATTTTGCCCACCCATCCCTACCTTGGCATCTAAGCCTAAGGAACAGTTACGGGAACCAGGTGAACCTATGCAATTAGGCTTCACTAGGCTAACCAAGGAAGAGAGAACATATCGCAGAAGACAAGGGCTGTGCTTATATTGTGGCGAGAATGGGCACCTGCTAAGATCTTGTCCTGTACATCCGGGAAACGAACACACCTAGGGTACCTTGGGGGACAGGTCCTAGGTGGTGTTCAATCGTCGCCAGGTTTGGGTACACTGAAACCTACCATACAGGTGGTACTTTCTTGGGCAAAACGCTCAGTGGAGGTTTTGGCCCTGGTTGATTCTAGCGCAGCTGGGTATTTTATGGATAATACCTTTGCTGAATTGCATGGGGTTCCGCGAATCGAGAGAGAAACCCCTCTCGTTATTGAAGCAATTGACGACAGACCCTTAGAACCTGCACAGGTTACCTTTGAAACAATGTCATTATCTATGACTATTGGGGCACTTCACAAGGAGGAACAGCAGTTCAACTTATCAGTTCTCCACACCATGCAGTAATTTTGGGATATCCTTGGTTACAATTGCATAATCCACAGTTTGATTGGCAAAAGTGCGAAATCTCTGCTTGGTCTCAGTCTTGTATGGAGCATTGCGTAACCCACCCGGTTAAGATCTTGTGTACCTCCCATTCACTGCCAGACGAATTCCAACAGTTTGGTGATGTATTCAGTAAGGGAGAGGCTGGCACCCTACCCCAGCACAGATCTTATGACTGTAGTATTGAATTGCCTCCGGGGGTGGTGCCCCCTAGGGGACGCACGTATCCATTGTCTTGTGACGAGAACCAAGCTATGGAGGAATATATTTCTGATGCCCTTAAGAGAGGGACCATAAGGAAATCTACCTCTCCGGCCGGGGCCGGATTCTTTTTTGTAAAAAAGAAAAATGGCGAGCTGAGATCATGCATTGATTACCGTGGCTTAAACAAGTTAATGTCTAAAAACGCTTATCCGATACCACTCATCACCGAGCTATTTGACAGGCTCAAAGGTTCTTCTATCTTCACCAAGTTGCACCTGCGTGCTGGGTATAATTTGATTCAGATCAGAGCTGGTGATGAGTGGAAAACTGCCTTTAATACTAGATCTGGGCACTATGAATATCTAGTCATGCCATTCGGTCTTTGTAACACACCCGCAGTATTTCAAGAATTAATCAATGACATCCTCAGGGATATGCTGCAGTCTTGTGTCGTTGTCTACCTTGACGACATACTCATTCATTCCAAAAACATGTCACAACACATTAAAGGTGTGTCTGAGGTGTTGCTTCGTCTACGTAAAAATAAATTATTCTGCAAATTGGAAAAATGTGAGTTTCACAGAACTAGCGTGTCATTCTTGGGGTTTGTAATTGGCAGAGAAGGCAATGCCATGGACAAAGAGAAACTAGCGGCAGTGCTACAATGGCCACCAAGAGTCTTAAAGCCATCCAACGATTTTTGGGCTTCGCTAATTATTATAGGAAGTTTATTAAGAACTTCTCTACTATTCTTAAACCATTGTCTGTCGACTTTAAATGCATTTACTTTATATATTTAACTTTGTTTATTTTAATTATGATATTTATAATATTACAATGCAAACTTGGGTTTTTGTGTTGCTTTTGACCTGGTGTCATCAGTGAGATTTGTCATTTATACATTTTTTATTGATACTAATGTGTTAAATTTATATTCTCATTGGTCCGACTGTAAGAGGTTAAATTTCTTTTTTGTATCTTTGATTGACAACCTTTTTTGATTGGATGACACTAGTTCAAAAGAACCAACAGACTCAGTTAGTACCTTAGATCATGATTAAGCGTATGCTACGCGAAACATGTTGATCGGTACAAGCCGTTCTGAATTAACCTTGCCGGTTTGAATGGGTTTGCTTTAAGTCTCTCTTCCATTTACCCCAAGATGTTCGGAAGTTGTTAAGGTATTTACCTTTTTTACTGCTTGCTACAATAAATGTGTTTTGATTTTACGCAACATTCACAGTGTATTTGTTGCAGTGAATTTTTCTTAAAGTCACCAATTGTTGTGGTCCCTCTCTCAAGTCTTTTGGTGGCCTTCTATGAGGGCAGATTGTGCTGATTTTATGAATGCCTGTGCCACTTGTGCCTGTGCCAAGACCCATAGACACCTCCCGGTGGGCCTGCTTCAGCCGGTACCTAATGGTGAACGCCCCTGGTCCCATGTTTCCATTGATTTTATGCGAGAATTGCCAGTGTCTAGAGGGTATTCCTTTATACTTATGGTGGTGGACAGGTTTTCTAAAATGGCTCATTTCGTGCCCCTCCGTGGCCTTCCTTCTGCGAAAGAATTAGCGGTGGTATTCGCTAAAGAAGTATTTTGGTTGCATGGAGTACCCAGAGTGCTGGTGTCTGACCGGGGGAGCCAGTTCGTGTCCAGATTTTGGAGGGCATTTTGTGAACAGATGGGCATACAATTATCCTTTTCCTCTGCCTACCATCCCCAGACCAATGGGGCAGCTGAGCGTGCCAATCAAGGATTGGAGCAGTTCTTGCGCTGTTTCACTACTGACCATCATGACAATTGGGCCAACCTGTTGCCCTGGGCAGAGTTCGCCAGGAACTGTGCAGTTAACTCTTCATCCGGGAGCTCTCCGTTTCTGATTAATTATGGGTTCCAGTCCTGTTTGCTCCCGGATTCCTTTTAGGCACAACAGATTCCAGCTCTGGATGAGCATATCGAGCAACTCCACTCTACATGGGCACAGGTTCAGAGGGCACTTGGTCAGTCATTCCAGCGCCATCAGCGCCATGCTAATCGCAGAAGACAGCCAGCGGTTTCCTTTCAGGTTGGGGATAGAGTGTGGCTTTCCTCCAGGAATCTTAAGCTTCAAGTCCCATCTAATAAGTTGGCTCCTCGATTCATTGGTCCTTACAGAGTCATTCGCAAAATTAACCCTGTTTCGTATGCTTTGGACATCCCTGCGTCCATGCGCATTCATAATGTCTTCCTTGTATCTCTCCTCAAGCCTCTCGTATGCAACCATTATACCACTAACCCTGTGGTGCCAGGGCCTATTAAGGTTGAAGGTCAGGAGGAGTATGAAGTTCAGAGTATCACTGATCCCCGCAGGCTTAGAGGAAAGGTGCAGTATTTGGTGCATTGGAAAGGTTATGGTCCTGAAGAACGATCATGGGTGGATAGTAAGGACCTTCCTGCGCCCAAGTTACTGCAAGTTTTTCATTCTAAATACCCTCAGAAACCTAGACCCTCTTCTAGGAGAGGGGGTCTTTGAGAGGGGGGTATTATCACGGTGCCTGTGATTGCTACCTTTTTTTGTGTCAGTTACCTGTAGGGGGCTCCCCATTGGCTGTCTGCCTTCAGACCGTCCTGCATTGCCTATTTAGACTGAGCATGGGCACCCTTTGGTTGCCCTTTTGTTTTGTCTCTATGCTGCTCGCATCTCCATTATGTTCCTGAGCCTCTTGGGCCCCTCGCTATGTTCCTGCTACCTGAGATCGTCTAGTTCCTGAGTTACCAGTTCAGTGGTTCCTGTTTCCGTTCCTGATCCGGTTGGAGTTGCCGTTGTGTCGCTGCTTCCTGCTGCCAGTCCCGCTGCCGTTCCTGATCCGGTTGACCGTCTGGAGTGCTGGTTCCTGTTTTACCTGCTGTGTGCCTCATCCAGTTTGCCTGTAGTCTGCCATTGCTCCCTGGTCACCTTCGCGACATTTATACCCTTGTTGGTTTATCCAGTACGTGGGTACTGGTTCGCTCCACAGCCACCAGGCTGCTCTTGCATCTATGTGATTTGGTTCCCAGTACGCGGGTACTGGTTCGCTCCACTGCCATAATCCGGCTGCTATTGCACGACAGTATTGTATTCCCAGTACGCAGGTACTGGTTTACTCCACAGCCATCCGGCTGCTATTGCACGAGAGTTGTGTGTCCCCAGTACACGGCTACTGGTTAACTCCACTGCCATCCGGCCGCTATTTCACGATACATTGTATTCCCAGTACGCGGGTACTGGTTAGCTCCACAGCCACCCGCTGCTGTTGCAACATATGTGTTTTGTGTCTCCAGTACGCGGGCACTGGTTCGCTCCTTAAGCCACCCGGCTGCTGTTGCACCTTAGAAGTTTGCGCTTCCAGTACACAGGTACTGGTTTGCTTACATTTATTACTGGTTGCTGTGCACCGGAAGAGTGACGGTTTCCCCAGTACGCGTGTAGTGGTTTGCTCCATTGCCGTTGCAGCGGTACAGTCTATGATTCAGTACGTGGGTACTAGCTCGCTCCTATTCACCGGCTGCTGTTGCACCGAAAGAGAGATTGTTCTCCCCAGTACGAGATACTGGTTTTCTCCACCACATCTGCGTACTATTGTACCGGTTTAGAGTTGCGTATCCCCAGTACGCGGGTACTGGTTCTCTCTATGCTGGTTATAGCTGTCAAGTCCTAGGCAGCTACGTTGGTTCTCCAGTACATGGGTACTGGTGGTCTCCTGTTATTCCTTGGCTTGCCACTTGCACTAATCTAGCCTCTGCGTGTCATCCTTGTGACTGTTGTTGCTATCTAGACAGTCACTGAGGCTTCAGTGGTTGCTACTCACTCCGTATTAGGCTGCCTTGCCTGGTATATTGGTAAGGCCGGTAGAACCCTTTCCTCTTGATCCATCTTGGGTTGCCTTACCCGGTATTGGCAAGGCTGGTAGAGCCTGTATACTTGCTGTCTGCCCATAGGCTGCCTTGCCCGGTATATTGGCAGGGCCGGTAGAGCCAACTATCCTGCAAATACCAGTCCTGGCTGCCTTGCCCGGTATATTGGCAGGGCCGGTAGAGCCAACTATTCCTCATATGCCAGTCCAGGCTGCCTTGCTCGGTATATTGGCAAGGCCGGTAGAGCCTATTCCTTGTACCAACTTCTGGCTGCCTTGCCCGGTATATTGGCAGGGCCAGTAGAGCTTGTATCGCTATTATTATTGCTTTTCTTGTCATTGCAATGTATATTTATGAACATGTATGATACCCTATGGGATTGTCTTAAACTTTTCAATAAAGTTGTGTTTTTACCTAACTTTGCGTCTGAGAGCCTTAACAAACCGTGACACTCTGTCAGCCTTCGATCAGTTGAAGACAGCTTTCACTACGGCACCCATTTAGTCCTACCCTGATCCATATCGTTCTTTCACCCTAGAGGTGGATGCCTCTGAAACGGCAGCTGGGGCCATTCTTTCCCAACAGTGTCATAAGACCGGTGTTTTCACCCTTGTTCCTTCTACTCTAGATGATTTACGGAGGCCGAACGGAACTACGACACTAGGAATCGGGAGCTCCTGGCCATCAAACTAGCTCTTGAGGAGTGGCGATATCTGCTGGAGGGATCTCTTCATATCATAACTATACTCACAGACCATCAGAACTTGGCTTATTTGGCTTCTGCCAAGAGACTGAATGCCAGGCAAGCGCGTTGTTCTCTATTCTTCGCTAGATTCCACTTCCGTATTTCTTACATACCCGGTAGCAAGAACACTAAAGCTGACGCCTTGTCCCGGTTGTCAGAGCCCCTTCTGTCTCCTTCTGCTTCTGACACTATTTTATCCCCTTCTTGTCTTGTGGCCTCCTTATCCACCAACACCCTCAAAGACATTCGTGCTTCTGAACACCTTGTCCCACCTTCTACTTCCTCGCGGTCTAGCCAGGCTCTTTTTGTGCCTCCTCAATTCCAGACCGAGATAATGCAATGGTCCCACCACTTCGTACTTGCAGGCCACCCTGGCGTGGATTGTAACTATGAGCTCCTGACCCGTCACTTTTGGTGGCCAGGTTGTCGTTCCGAAATTGCCACCTAGGTGCCCTCCTGTCTGTTCTGCGCTCGCATGAAGAACTCCCATAATCGGCCCTTCGGTCTTCTGCAACCTCTACCCGTGCCTGCCCTACCTTGGACCAAGATCACTATGGACTTTATTGTGGATCTTCCCCGTTCCTCAGGCATGACTGTTATTTGGGTGGTTATAGATCGCCTCACTAAACAGGGACACTTCATTCCCTTACCCCGTTTGCCCTCTTCACCCGCTCTGGTTGACCTTTTCCTCCTTCATGTGGTACACCTGCACAGCGTCCCCTTGAACATAACCTCCGATCGAGGTGTCCAATTCATCTCCAAGTTCTGGAGGTCCGTCTGTTCTTGTTTGGGTATCCGCCTGCAGTTCTCCTCCAGATACCACCCACAGACTAATGGACAGACCGAACAGCTCAACCAGTTGCTGAAGACCTACCTACGTACCCACTGTAACAATAGGCAGGACGATTGGGTTTCTCTTCTTCTTTTGGCAGAGCTGTCATACAATTCCCTCCTACAGACCTCCCTGGGCTGCTCCCCCTTTTTTGCTCGGTTACCATCCTCGTGTGCTGTTTTTGGCTCCCGGGTCTGCATTGGTGCCTTCAGCTGAGACCCAAGTCCATTCATTGGTAGACCATTGGTGGACTCTTCATTCCACCCTTCTTGCCGTGCAACAGCGCCAGAAAGCCCCCACGGATCGCTACCACTCCGCGGCCCCTACCTTCGTTCCTGGTGACCGGGTGTGGTTGTCTGCCCAGGACTCACATCTCAGGCAGCCATCAGCTAAGCTGGGTCCTCGTTTTCTGGGTCTGTTTCAGATCTCTCAGCATCTGTCTCCAGTTGTCTACCGATTGGAACTACCACGAAACTGCCTTAAGCCTTGGGTTCCGGCTCATTTTCCCCATCCTCAGGTGTCTGTTTCTGCTCCTGTTTCTGTGCAGGGTCAGGACAAGTACCTCATTGACGATATCCTCGATTCCCGTGGGATTCGGGGTCGTCATCAGTATTTGGTCAACTGGAAGGATTTTGGGCCAGAGGAACGTTCTTGGGTGCCCTTGCGGGATGTTCATGCCTCGGCTATTCGTCGCCGTTTCCATGCGTGGCATCCATCTAAGCCTGGTTGATGGCCTCCGGAGGCGGCCGTTGGGAGGGGCGCAGTGTCATACCTCCGTCGGGCTTTGCCCGTTTTATCCGGTCTCTGCCAACTCTATAGGCGGCTCGGTGCTTTGACGTCTTCTCTTCTGCCCTTGCTTTTTTGGGCGCATGCATGGCTTCTCTTCTTCTGTTGGGCTAGGGCGCATGCACACGTCCTCCTGGCTAGTTCTGCCCTTCCAGCCTTCCCTCTTCCGGTGTCTCCCTTTTTAAGGGGGTAAGTCTCGCACTGAGACGCATTTGTATAGCATCTCAGTGTTGTTTCTGTTCATAGTGTTGTCTGGATTTCCTGACTTTGCCTGTCTGACTACTCTCTATCTCCTAGCTCCATGTATAATCCTGGCTTGCCCATTGACTCAGCTCATCTCTCTGCTCCTTGTGTCTTGAAGATATCCTTTGTATGACCTGGCTGGTTCCTGACCTCTCTTCCGCCTGCGGTTCCTGTTTTGGTTCCTGTCTTCAGCGTGTACGATCCGGCCTGGCCACTGTCTCCTCTCCTGCCTGCTGCTTGTTCCTGAGTTCTCTGTGTATGACCCGGCTAACCTGACTACTCCCCAGTCCTGTGCAGGCTTCTCCACTACCCGCCTGACTACCTGAGTGAGTACAGTTCATGTTGGAGTATGTTTTCTCCCTGGGGATACGGTAGTATAGTTTGTCTAGGGGTGGTTATCGTGGGTCCCCTTTGGCTCAGCTGAAGGGGGCTAATCTAGCTTCTCGGCTAGCATCTTAATGCAGCCTTGGCTGCAGCGCGACTCCCTCTAGGCAACCACGGCCCGTTAGCATTATACCCAAGCGTCACTCCCCAGCTCCTAGCTATCTGATCCATTGTTGGAGGAGGTTAACCTTCTTCAACTCCTTAGGGTGGCTAGGGGGGTCCTAGTGGAGTCCTTTTCTCAGGGGCCTGTGTGGGGTATACATAACAGTTTCAAAATAAAAGCAGCTCCAATTAATCTTCATAGTATTTGGACCATGGAGAGTGTTATTTTAATCCTATCAGAATTGTAGTTCAAGAGTAATTTAATGATAAAGTATCCCCTCCCACCCCTTTTACTGATGTAACACTGCTCACTTCAGAACAGAAAGGTGGTGTCCAGATGGCTTGCAGAGAGGGACAATCTTCAATAAGCATAAGGGTAAAACCTGAAAAACCTGTCAAGGGGGGCAGGGTTTTCATTTTTCTCAAGATTGTCCCTTGCTGTGGCTTACACTAGGTAAAAGGGTGGGAGACAGATACTTGATCATTCAATTACTCTTTAACTACAACTCTGACAGTATTGAAATAGCACTCTCCATGGCCAAAATACTATCAAGATTAATTGAGCTGCTTTTATTTTGAAACATTACTATCCCTTTAATGCGCTGTTTAGTTGGTCGCCCAATAGTGGGCGACATTTGAAAAGGATACCAGAAAGGACATTCACATTTAAATGTGAGCTTATTGGGTAGAAAGTAGGCAACTTTTGTCACTTGTGGGCATTTATTTAATGCCCTCACTCAGTAATTGCACTCTGATTTTCAAGAATGGATCCTCTCCATCAAGAAGAGAGACACAGTGAAAGAAAATGTTCTGTTGCTCATGGGTATTCATTGGTATCCAACCAACTTTAGGAGAAAGCTTATGCAGTTAATTTAGAATAGTCTCCATTCAGTCAACATTCATTTCCACTAGTGCACTCAGACATTTCTATAAGAATAAATGGAAGCAGTGTGATAGCTGTCCTGTTTTTATGTATTCATATTCCAGGTAATATGGCCAATGATAGACATGTAGCATTCCCACTGGTATATGGTGTGTAGATATGGACTTACAGATTATATATTAATTAAATGTCATTGGTGCCTCCACAGAACTCAGAAATGAATACAATAACAGAGTTCAGTAACTGAGCCCACATTTAAAAGTTTGCGTATCTCTACTAGCAGTGGATTTTAGAACTTACTAAATCCTGATTTTTTTTTCTTTTTCTTTCAAACCTCTGTGTTCTAAAAGTCATATGAATTACAGATTTTCACAAAAGACATAGGGGGTTATGCACTAAGGTGTGATGAAGAGGCGATAAAGAGAACATAGGATGTTAGTCTTACCTGTTAAATCATTTTCTCTTAGCCCATATAGCTTACAGGTACCATGGGAAGGTGTAAATCTCCTCTCAGTAGGCTGAAACAATTCTTCAAAGAAGTGCAGGGGTGGAGCCTTCCTCTCCTCCATAGCAGGCTACCTAGCCATTCCCCTTCAGTTAGATTTGTGACACTAAACTTACTGAGCTAGATAGCGAGAAGAAGAAGAGGAAACCTTCTGCGAGCATGTACCCAATAGGACTCCAACATCCAGCCACAGGAACCAAGCATGTTCTCTTTCACTGGGTGGGAGACCTTTAAGCTATATGGACTAAGAAATGGATTTAACAGGTAAGACTAAAATCCTATTTGCTCTGTTGTCCAATATAGCTTACAGGTACCATAGAGATGTATCAGCATTCAGTTACCAGGATGGAAAAAAAGGAAGGAAAGGACCAAGCGCCTGTCCCCATGATACCAGAGTTCCCAAAGAACTATTCACGACACAGAACAGCCCAAACTAAATAAGTGTCAACGGACACTGAAGAACATAGCACAGCACACAAGAACAAGAGCCAACAAGGCTCAAACAGTTAAAGAGCTATAAGTCACAGGAAATCAAGTTCCAGACAGGCAAAACTGCCTCCAGGACTTTTCTGCAGAAACCAGAAAATTCACACAGCAGTGTCTGGCAAAGGTGTGCACAGAAGACCAAGTGGCAGCCTTGAACAGCTGTTCAGAAGAGACCTAATTCCTGAAAGCCAAGAGGTCCTAACAGACCTAGTAGAATGCGCTGTAATATGCGGAAGGGAAAAAGTTTCCCTCTGAGCTCATAAACCTCAAGAATGATAGACTTAATCCAGGATGCAATAGTCCCCTTGGACGCAGCCAAACCAGCCCTGGGACCCTCAGGGATGACATATAAGGCATCAGTCTTACGGAAAGACTCAGTATGGTGCACACAGAACTTAAGACAGCGCACTACATCTAACAAGTGGAGATCCCTCACCTTCTCAGATGTCAGCTTTAGGGTCAGGACAAAAGGAAGGCACAGTAATCTCCTGATTGATGTGGTGCTCAGAGACCACCTGGGAGGTATGAAGAACAGCCTTATCCTTGTGAAACACCAGGAAAGGTAGTTTGCAGGACAAAGCCTGCCACTCAGCAACTCTACATACAGAGACCGCAGCGAAAAGAAAGGCCATCTACCATGCCAGAAAGCGTAGATGAATGGTAGCCAAGGACCCAAAGGGAGTCCTCTGCAAGGCCCCCACGACAAGATTAAGGTCCCACTGAGGAGGGGGAGTCTTGTAAGCAGGGAAAGCATGAACGATACCCTGAAAGAAGGCCTTGACACCTGGCAACATAGCAATGCGCCTCTGATAGAAAAAGGAAGGCTAAGGCCCTTGTTCACACCATCCTGCAAAAAAGACGGAAGGTCAAAGTCCTGTGAGGACAGATCCCTGTCCACACACCAAGAATGAAAGGTAGACCAGAACCTGTGGTGGGCCATAAAATACACTGGCTTCCTAGCCTGGATCATGGTGGAAACCACCTCAGGAGAGAAGCCCATCCTACTCATGATGGAGGCCTCGACAGCCATGCTGTCAAAGCCAGACTGTCCACGTCCTCTCTCAGGAGATAATCCTGGATAAAGAGATCCTGTCTGCATGGCAGAGGAAACAGATCCTGGGCAGCAGGCGGTAGCAATTCTGGAAACAAAGGCTGTCAGGTCCAATGAGGTGCAATCAGAATGACTGATGCACCGTCCATCCAAATCTTCCTCGGAAGCTGGGAAGGAGAGGAAGTGGAGGAAAAAATGTAGGAAGATGAAATCGCCATGGTATTGACAGAGCATCTCTTTCCTCAGGTTGGAGCTGTCCAAACACCAGCGGAGAGACAGTCTCACATAGCGAGGAAGAGAGACAGGGTGATCCAGGAGGACCGGATCCCCCCGCAGACACAGAGCACAAATCTCTGAATCTCTCTGGTGTGAGCCATGGAGTATGGTACCGCTTTTAAGGTAGATATCATCTTGCCTACCAGAGATAAGAATTTCCTTGCTGGAGCAGAAGTCCATTTTCAGGATCCACCCATGTTGGAGGAGAACCTGAGCACATCCCTGGACCTGACAGTTCAGGAGATCCCTGGAAGAAGCCTTCAGCAGAAGGTTGTCCATGTGCGGAATCACCCAAATTCCTTTGGTGTGCTGGAAGGTAATCAATGCCCCTAAAACACGTGCAAGTACTTGAGGAGCTAAGGTGAGCCCAAAGGGCAGAGCAGTGAACTGAAAATGCCCTAGGCTGCAAGAGAACCTGAGGTACTTCTGACTGTCCGGATGAATTAGAATGTGCAGATACGCATCCTGCAGATCCCAGGAAGCCAGATATTCCCCTGGACACATCTCTGTAAAGACAGAGGGAAAAGACTCCATCTTGTAGCGAGTACGGACAACAAAAGAGTTGATATCTTTGAGATCCAGGAGAGTACAGTAGCCGCCTTCCTTCTTGGGAACAAAGAAGCGGTTGGAATAAAAACCGAAACCTATCTCTGGCTGCGGAACTGGAGCCAGAACTTCCTTGTCCAAGAGAGCCTAAACTGCCCCATTGAAAAGCCGGAGCTTTTCCTGTCCCTGAGGGGAGCCAGAAGGGAAGAATCTGAAGGGAGGTAGGGATGTGAAGGGAATCCTGTAACCTCCCGATACCAGCTGTAATAGCCACTGATCCGCAACAGAGCCTGTCCAAGTACAGACAGATGTATTTTGACCATGGTTCAGCGAGTCATGCCGAAGGAGGTTTGGTGGATTTGGGTTTGGTGGCGGTGAGTTTGGACCTCCATTGCCACCTGGACCTGGGGGTGGTGTGTCGGGTGCTGGCCTGTTCTTAGTTTCAGGGCCAAAGAGGGATGTACCCTAAAAGGGAAGAGAAACCTGTGATTTTTGAGAAATCAGGTCAGCATACCAAATTTTAAGAGGCGACCTTATCACATTGTACAAGTATATGAGAGGTCAATACAAGGATCTCTGCGGTGAGCTATTTATTACAAGGCCTGATCAGGTGACCAGGGGACACCCCTTGAGATTAGAGGAAAGGTGGTTTAAACTTCAGCAGAGGAAGGGTTTTTTTACGGTAAGGTCTGTTAAATTATGGAATTCATTGCCCAGGGAGGTGGTTATGGCAGATACAATGAATACATTTAAGAGAAGATTAGATACATTTCCTTCAAAAGGGAACATACAGAGTTATACTGTTTATCAGTAGGCTGATCAGGAAGGTCTGATAAAGACTAATTTAATTGGTAGCAGGAAAGCTATAAAATTCTCAGTTTCTGGGGTATGAGGAGAAGGTTGAACTTGATGAACTTGTGTCTTTATTCAACCTAATTTACTATGTTACTATGTTAAGCCACAGCATACGGCTGGCAGCCACAGGTGGAGGTCTTAGCCTCAAGCCTAATGGAATCAAACAGGGCATCAGTCATATAGTGCTGAGCCTCCTTATAGGCATCTTTGCAGACAGCAATGGCTTTATATCCCATGTGGAAGCCAAGGTAGGTCTCAAGGATGTACCTATGGCAGTAAAGATAGCCTCCAGCTATCTGTCAGATCTTTGAGTGTCAAAGCATCAGCAAAAGGCAAGGCAGTAGATTTTGAGCCTAGAGATAGGGGAATCCACTGGAGGAGGAGTAGCCCACTGAGCCAATGCTGCATCAGCAAAGGGGTACAGCTTAGAGAATCTCTTGGAAAGAGTGAGATGCTTGTCAGGGGTCTTCCACTCATCCAGGATAGTTTGATCCTTGTGAAAAATCAGAAAAGGCGGTTTGCAGGACAAAGCCTGAGGTTCAGCAACTCTGTCAAGAGAGAACCCATCTTCTAAGTTAGAAGACGAAGAGGAATGGTAGCCAAGGACTCGAAGGGAGGCCGCTACAAGACTCCCAGAACCAGATTAAGGTCCCACTGAGGAGTAGGAAGCTTAAATGCGGGGAAAGCGTGAGTGACACCCTGAAAGAAAACCTTGACATCCGGAAGAACAGCAATATGCCTCTGAATAAGGACAGATAGAGATAGACAATGTCTGAACTTTCAAAGAACTCAGGCTAAGGCCTTTGTTCACACCATCTTGTAAAAAGGACAGGACAGTCGACAGATAAAACTCATGTGAGGACAGATCCCTGTCCGCACACCAGGAATAGAAGATAGACCAGTGGTAAGCTTTAGAGGAAACAGGTTTCTGAGCCTGAATCATGGTGGCGACCACCTCAGGAGAAAAAACCTTCCATCCACAAGACAGGACAGTCGACAGATAAAACTCATGTGAGGACAGATCCCTGTCCACACACCAGGAATAGAAGATAGACCAGTGGTAAGCTTTAGAGGAAACAGGTTTCTGAGCCTGAATCATGGTGGCGACCACCTCAGGAGAAAAACCTTCCATCCTCAAGACAGGACAGTCGACAGATAAAACTCATGTGAGGACAGATCCCTGTCCACACACCAGGAATGGAAGATAGACCAATGGTAAGCTTTAGAGGAAACAGGTTTCTGAGCCTGAATCATGGTGACGACCACCTCAGGAGAAAAACATTCCATCCTCAAGACAGAGGATTCAATTGCCAAGCCGTCAAACCCAGGTGCTCCATATCCTCCTTCCACAGGTAACCCAGCAGCAAGAGATCCAGTCTGTGTGAAAGTCTAAATGATTTGCACTCAGACAGGTCCAGCAGCTCCGGAAACCAAGGTTGCTGGGGCCAGTATGGAGCATCCACTGAGAAAGCCAGAGGGTCCATCCAGTGGGAGCAAAATATCGGAACCCTCCTGTTGTCTGGTGGCCATCAGGTCAATCCATGGAAATCCCCATTTCTGAACAATGAGGTCGAACACCTCCCAGTGAAGCTCCCATTCTCCATTGTCTATGGTGAGTCGACTTAGGAAGTCAGCTAAGACATTTTCTACGCCTGAAATATGAACTGCAGAGATGGCAGGCAAATGCACTTCCAATAGCCTTCACTTCCAACCTAGCTGCAAGACTTCTGTTGCCACCTTGCTTGTTGATGTAAGCCACGGCCGTAACTTTGTTTGCCTTGACACGAACTGGACAGCCCTTGAGATCAAATGATTAATACATCAGAGCGTGGAATATCGCCCAGAGTTCCAGAACACTGATGGGTAGGAGAGACTCCTCCACTAAGCAACAACCCTGGACATTCAGGTGACCCAGGACCTCTCCCCAACCAGATAAGCTGGCATCTGTCGTCACTGTAGTCCAAAATGGGATCATGACCTGTCTGCCTTTCCGCAGGTTGGAGAGATTCAGCCACCAAGGAAGACTCAGCTACACATGTAGTGGAAGAGAGACCAATAGCTTCAAGAGATCTGGGATCCAGTTGCAAACCTGGATCACAAATCTCTGTAGTTCCCTCGTGTGAGCCATTGCAAATGGTACTGCCTCTATGGTGGAAATCAATTTTCCCACCAGAGAGGTCAGTTTCTTGGTTTGAATGGACTCGCAAGCCAGAACCTAGGAAACCTTGTTGGTGATCTGTTGAACAATATCCTTTGTCAGAAAGACCATGACCTGCAGGGTATTGAATAAAAGACCCAGAAAGACCAATCTCTGAGATGGGATTGGGGCCGACTTGACCATGTTCAGAACCCAACCGTGAAGGGTGATCATATGAATGCAGTCCTCCACCTGCTGGTGGAGGAGTTTCCCGGAAGGGGCCTCCAAGAGCAAGTTATCCATGAATGGAGTTACCTGAATTCTCTTCTCGAGTATGAAAGAAATCAATGCACCCAGGACGTGAATAAACACCTGCGGAGCTGTGGTCTGACCAAAGATGAGAGCCGAGAACTGGAATTGCCCCTTGTCGCAAGCAAACCTGAGGTACTGCCGGCTCTCCGGATGAATCGAGATATGCAGGTAGGCATCTTGCAGATCCACGGAAGCCAGAAATTCCCCTGGACCCCTGCAATGACCGACCGTAAGGACTCCTAGTGGTAATGAGTCTTGACCACAAAGGAATTGAGATCCTTGAGGTTCAGAATAATAGGGTAGCCGCCATCCTTCTTGGAAACCACAAATTGGTGGGAATAGAAGCCCAAACCTGTTTCTGGCTCGGAAACCGGTACCAGAACGTCCTTGTTCAAGAGAGCCTGGATGGCCCCATTGAAAAGACAACGCTTTTCCATTTCCTGAGGGGAGTGAGACAGAAAGAACCTGAAGGGAGAAAGGGACTTGAAGGGAATGCTGTACCCTTCAGAAACCACCTGTAAAACCCACGGATTGCAATGGTGTCTGACCAAACAAACACTTAGAAAGTGCCGCAGATGACCAACCACTGGTGCGTGCGTGCGGGGTTTGGCGAGTCATGCCAAAGTAGATTTGGTGGGTTTGGGCTTGGTGGAGGACTGCTTGGGCCTCCACTGCTGTTTGGGCTTGAGGAGGAGCACGGGGCCTGAGGAACCACCGGGTTCACCCTGCGTGTCTTGCCATGGTAGACACGAAAAGGACGGTGCCTGCGAAGCTGAGGTTTTGTTACGGTTTAGTACACTCAGAGACGGAAGGTTTTGGTAAAACACAGTTTTATTTGCACACAATGAATAACAGTAACCCTCGAGGGTCCAGCATACAGATAAATGGTAGACTGACACAGGACAGGTTACAATGATATGATAAACCCACTCGGGTCCAGTATGTAGATACAATATACAATACTGACACAGGTCAGGTAAATCGCATATGATAGCTAATAGTGGAAGGCCCAATGTAGCTCTCTACGCAGAGAGTAACAGCAGCGACTGGAATGTATGGAACAGGTGAAGCCAGAGTAGAACTGACTATGGCACCATAGGAGGAAGGCTGCCAAAGTGAATGCCTACCGGAGACTGAGAAGATATCGTGAGCCAGTGCTTAGTGCCGTAAGGAATAACGTACACCAAACTGAGACTAAAAATACTGATACGAATGCCCAGCACCGCCCCTCAAGGGGTTAATGAACGCTCCGGTCTGCAGATGGGAAATAGCCTGAGGCGCCCAACTGAACCCAACCTCAGGAACGTCAGTAATAGACCAAGCGAACGTGATGAAACCGGGATGAACCGGAAAGTAGCACAGGCACTATGAGTGAGCGGATCACGGACTGGACTACTGTACAGAACCGAAGCAACCGGAGGGCTGACAAGAGTGAGCAATAGCAGAAGCAGGGTGACTAGCAAGCAGGAATAGTGGAGGAACAGGAACTTCAGCCCAGCCGGGTCGGTACACAGAGCAGGATCGCCAGTCAAGCCGGGTCGGTACACGGAGCAGGATCGCCAGTCAAGCCGGGTCAGTACATGGAGCAGGAAGGTCAGCCAGGCCGGGTCAATACACGAAGCAGAAATGTCAGCCAATCCGGGTCTGTACACAGAGCAGGAACGGTAAACAGGCAGAGTAGTCAGACAATCCGGGTCATACACTGGTATCATATGAGAGTAACGGAACAAGCGCGAGGCAACGGATACACCACGAAAGGGCAGAGCATAAGTGACAGCCCAAGGTATTTAAAGAGGAGCAAGGACAGCGCAGCAAATAAAAAGATATCAGGAAGTAAACATGTCAAAATGTCGCCCGTGTATCACGGGCACCGTTATAGCACCCTCCTCTCACAGACACCCCAAGAAGAGGGACCCGGCTTTTGAGGATACCTGGCATGAAAACTGCGCTGCAATCTGGGACCATGAAGGTCCTTTTGATCAACCCAGGAACGCTCCTCAGGGCCATAACCCTTCAAATGAACCAAATATTGTAGTTTTCCTCTGAATCTACGTGAGTCAATAATATTTTGGACTTCGTACTCCTCCTGACCTTGCACCCGAACAGGACCAGGAACCACAGGAGTAGCAGTGTACCGATTGCATACCAGAGGCTTCAGCAAGGATACGTGGAACACATTATGAATCCGCATGGATGCTGGGAGATCCAGAGCATACAACACAGGGTTAATCTTGCGGATAACTTTGAAGGGACCAACAAACCAGGGAGCCAACTTATTACATGGAGTCTGCAAATTGAGATTTTTGGAGGATAGCCATACCCTATCCCCAACCTGGAAGTAGACCGCCGGCAACTGCCTGCGATTAGCTTGATGCTGATAAAGCTGGAACGAAGCACTTAGGGTCCTCTGTAACTGTGCCCAAGTGGAGCGGAGTCACTCGATATGCTCATCCAGAGCTGGAATTTGCTGCGTCTGAAATGAGTCCGGGAGCAAGAATAGTTGAAACCCGTAGTTGACGAGAAATGGGGGAGCTCCCGGATGAAGAATTAAACGCACGTTTCCTGGAAACTCTGCCCATGGCAACAAGTCGGCCCAATTATCATGATGATCGGACACAAAACAGCGTAGAAATGGTTCCAATCCTTGATTGGCACGCTTTGCGATTTCGTTGGTCTGGGGATGGTATGCAGAAGAAAATGATAGCTGTATGCCCATCTGCTCACAGAATGCCCTCCAAAACCTAGACACAAATTGGCTCCCACAGTCAGACACCAGCACCCTGGGTACGCCATGCAACCGGAACACCTCTCTGGCAAATCCCCTAGACACCGGTAATTCTTCCATAAAGTCGTTCGAGACATGAGACCAAGGACGTTCACCATTGGGTACAGGTTGGAGCAGGCCCACCGGGAGGTGTCTAGGGGATTTGGCACGGGCACAAGTCGAACAAGCTGCCGTATATGCGGTGCAGTCAGCACGCAAGGAAGGCCACCAGAATAACTGTGAGAGACCAGATCAATTAATTTTTGCCAACGTGCCCAGCAGCCCAAGATGCGTGATAGGTTTCAAGTAGGCGCAAGGTAGTTAAAATGCGATCAGGCTGAATAATACATACTGGAGTCTCATCTCTCTCCTTCTCTGGACCGAATTGCCTAGACAGGGCATCTGCCCTAACATTCTTGGAACCGGTCAAGTAGGATACAATAAAGTTAAAACGGGACAGAAATAAGGCCCATCTAGTCTGTCGAGGACAATCTTTTTGCCTCAGAAAGGTACGTTAGGTTTTTATGATCCGTCAAGATCAGTACCAGGGTTCTGGTGTCGCAGGTGTTGCCATTCTTTGAGAGCAAGGATAATTGCCAGAAGCTCTCTGTCCCCAATCTCATAGTGGCTCTGAGCACTAGACAATTTTTTAGAGAAAAATCCACAAGGTCTTAACATACCTCCAGGGTCCAGACGCTGAGACAACACTGCCCCTACCCCGGTTTCAGAGGCATCAACCTCCAAAGTGAATGGAAGGGAGGGATTGGGGTGGAACAGTACAGGAGCAGAAGCAAATGCGGATTTTAGTGTTACAAAAGCTTGTTCAGCTTCCTGAGACCATTGGGAGGGATCTGCACCCTTGTGTGTCAAATCAGACAGTGGTTTCACAATCGTGGAAAAGTTTCTAATGAATTTCCTATAATAGTTGGCAAAACTGAGAAAGCGTTGGATAGCCTTGAGCCCCTTAGGACGTGGCCACTGTAGGACTGCTGCCAGCTTATCCTTATCCATGGCAATGCCATCCTTAGAAATTATGAAGCCCAGAATGGAACCATGGGCCTGTGGAATTCGCATTTCTTGATTTTGCAATAGAGTTTATTCTCACGGAGTTTGAGCAGAACTGCGGTCACATCCTTGATGTGTTGAGACAAACTGGATGAATGTATGAGAATATCATCAAGATAAACAACTACACAAGACTGTAGCATGTCACGTAGAATATCATTAATAAATTCTTGGAATACTGCGGGTGCGTTACATAGCCCGAAAGGCATCAATAGATATTCATAATACCCTGATCTGGTATTGAATGCCGTTTTCCACTCATCACCGGACCTTATTCTTATCAAGTTATAGGCAGCCCACAGATCTAGCTTGGTAAAGATGGAGGAGCCCTTCAATCTGTCAAATACTTCTGTAATGAGTGGTATAGGATATGCGTTTTTAGGCATCAGTTTGTTCAGTCCACGATAATCTATACATGGGCGTAGTTCGCCACTTTTCTTTTTTACAAAGAAGAAACCAGCCCCCACGGGCGAGGATGACTTCCTGATAATACCCCTTTCTAGGGCATCTGAAATATATTCCTCCATGGCCCGATCTCCTCGCAAGACAACGGGTAAGCACGACCCCGAGGAGGAACAGCACCAGGAGGCAGATCAATAACACAGTCACACGCTCTATGCGACGGCAGTGCACTGGCCTCTCCCTTACTGAAAACGTTGCTGAATTGGCAGTATTCAGATGGCACTGAGGGAGAGGTACACATAATCCTAGCGGGGTGGGAAATACAGTTCTTGTCACAGAATTAAGACCATGCTGTAATTTCGCAAGTCTGCCAATTGAACTTGGGGTTGTGCAAATGTAACCAAGGAAACCCCACAATCACGGCATGGTGAGGGGAACGGATAATTTGAAACCGTTGTTCCTCGGAATGTAGTTCCCCAATACGCAAAGACAATGGTATCGTTTCCATAGTAATTTGGCCAGGTAGCAACGGCCTGCCATCAATGGCCTCTATCGTCAAGGGAGACTTTTTCTCCAGCAGTGGAATTTTGTGTGAGGCAGCAAATAACTCGCCCATAAAATATCTGGCAGCGCCGGAATAAACTAGAGCTAGAACATCCACCGCAAGTTCTGCCCAGGAAAGTACAGCCTGGATAGTAGGCTTCTGGCTAGTCGGATCTAGGGACTGCTGAACGCCACCTAGGGCCTGTCCCCCAAGGTACCCTAGGTGCGTTCGTTTCCCGGCTGTGTAGGTCATGCACTAAGCAAATGACCAGCTAGACCACAATATAAACAGAGGCCCCGTCTACGGCGATGCGCCCGTTCCTCCTTAGACAATCTAGGGGAAGCTTGGTCTAGCTAGACCCACTTCTCTGGCCCTCTGCTTATGGTCCTTAGCCTCCATTCGTTTCCTAATAGGGGAATTGATCAAAACCGAGAATTCAATAAACTCATCAAGATCCTTCTGCAGTTCTTGGGCTGCCGTTTCATCCTTACTGCGTTTGCATAGTCCCTGTGCAAATGCTGCCACCAGCACCTCATTATTCCAGCCAACCTCTGCTGCTAACGTACGAAATTCGATGGCATAATCAGCAACTGTGTGAGACCCTTGTTGGATCTCCATTAGTTTCTTTGCAGCAGAGGCGGCTCTCCCGGGAACTTCAAATACTCTATGAAACGCCCTTAGGAACTTGCTTAAGTTCCTTGTGCATGGTTTTGCAGCTTCCCATAATGGATTTGCCCAAGCCAGAGCTCTGCCCGTCAGCAATGAAATCATGAAGCCCATCTTACTGCGGTCGCTAGGAAAGGCTTCAGGGGTTAGTTCTAGGAAGATTTCCAACTGATTTATGAACCCTCTGCACAGGGTGGGTTCGCCATCATACCTTAGGCTGTAGCAGTCAACCCTCTGTTCGAGTTAGTTTGCAAGAAGGACTGAGCTCTGTCGAAACGGGGGCGACCACCGGGGCTGGTACTGGTTTATCCAAGTGTGCCGTGCGCTCAAGAATAGTTTGAACGGCCAACACCAACTGGTCCAAATGCTGTTCATGTAAATCCATCCTCCAATGGATACTTTGTGCATTACCGTCACCTGTACCGTCTGAGGTCATGGCCCTTTCGTACTGTTACGGTTTAGTACACTCAGAGATAGAAGGTTTGGTAAAACACAGTTTTATTTGCACACAATGAATAACAGTAACCCTCGCGGATCCAGCATAGAGATAAACGGTAGACTGACACAGGACAGGTTACAATGATATGATTAACCCACACGGGTCCAGTATGTAGATACAATATACAATACTGACACAGGTCAGGTAAATAGAATATGATACAGTGTAAATATGACAGAGAGAACTTATTAGGCCAAGGACAGTGAATGGCCCTAATAGTGGAAGGCCCAATGTAGCTCTCTACAGCAGCAACTAGAATGTATGGAACAGGTGAAGCCAGAGTTGAACTGACTATGGCACCATAGGAGGAAGGCTGGCAAAGTGAATGCCCAACAGAGACTGCAAAGATATTGTGAGCCAGTGCTTAGTGCTGTAAGGAATAATGTATGCCAAATTGAGAGTACAAATACTGATACGAATGCCCAGCACCGCCCCTCAACGGGTTAACGAAGGCTCCGGTCTGCAGATGGGAAATAGCCTGAGGCGCCCAACTGAACCCAACCTCAGGAATGGCAGTAACAAATCAAGCAAACGTGGTGCAACCGGGATGAACCGGAAGGTAGGACAGGCACTATGAGTGAGCGGATCACGGACTGGACTACTGTACAGAACTGAGGCAACCGGAGGTCTGGCAAGCATGAGCAACAGCAGAAGCAGGGTGACTGGCAAGCAGGAATAGTGGAGGAACAGGAACTTCAGCCCAGCCGGGTCGGTACACAGAGTATGAACGTCAGCCAAGCCGGGTCGGTACACGGAGCAGGATCGCCAGTCAAGCCGGGTCGGTATACGGAGCAGGAACGTCAGCCAGGCCGGGTCAATACACAAAGCAGGAACGTAAGCCAATCGGGGTCGGTACACAGAGCAGGAACAGTAAACAGGCAGAGTAGTCAGACAGTCGGGTCATACACTGGTATCATATGAGAGTAACGGAACAAGCGCGAGGCAACGGATACACCATGAAAGGGCAGAGCATAAGTGACAGCCCAAGGTATTTAAAGGCTGTCACTGGGAGGAGCAAGGACAGCGCAGCCAATAAAAAGATATCAGGAAGTAAACATGTCAAAATGTCGCCCGTGTATCACAGGCACCGTGATAGGTTTCTTCTTAGGAATCAAGGCCAACAAAATGCTCTTGGCCCCAATAGAATCGCTGATGAGAGTCTTCAACTCAGGGCCAAAAAGAGACGTGCCCAGAAAAGGAAGTGAGACCAAAGATTTCTTGGAGATTGAGTCAACAGACCAGGTCTTAAGCCAAAGGGAAGGTCTGGCAACGACAGGGCAGAGGCCTTGGCCTCAAGACTGATAGTGTCAAAGATAGCATCAATAACATAATGCTGAGCTTCTGAAATGTTAGCCAAAAGACGTAGAAGGTCAGCTGTAGGAGCGCCCTGATGGACAGCCTCAGTTAGCTGCTCTGTCCATATCGCAATGGCCCTATTTACCCAAGATTAAACAAAGGTAGGTCTCATAGACGCACCTTAGGTCACAAATGTGGCCTTCCTGTCAGTCAAATCCTTGAGAGCAGAAACATCTGCCACAGGCAAAGCCATGGATTTAGAAAGCCTAGACATATGGGCATCAACAATAGGAGGGAGGGCCCACTGAGCCAAGGCCACCTCAGAGAAGGGGTAGAACTTACAAATCTCTTAGGCAGAGAGATGCTTGTCAGG
Organism: Rhinophrynus dorsalis; assembly: GCA_037306005.1. Classification (NCBI taxonomy): domain Eukaryota; kingdom Metazoa; phylum Chordata; class Amphibia; order Anura; family Rhinophrynidae; genus Rhinophrynus; species Rhinophrynus dorsalis. The sequence goes on along the minus strand of CM074723.1, from coordinate 297,062,846 downwards.
GATCTTTCACTCATCTAGAACAAAGTGGTCTAGAGTGGGATTAGGTGTAAAGACATTGCTTCTCGCACCTTTGAAAGACCTCAGAAGTAGATAGAGGTTTCTCAGAAACTGCAGGAATATTCAGAGTATCTAAGACAGCCTTAATGAGACCCTCAGCAGACAGCTCAGGGTCAGTCTCAAAGGGGTGCCCAAAAAATTGAGAATAAGCCCCCTCAGAGCACTCACCCTCATTCAAATCCATTAAGAGCTCCTCATCAAAGGAATCTGAAACATCAGGGATACCCTGAGGTTTGGAGACCACAGACCTGAATAATGCTGGGGGCTTCCAAGAATGGAGGACCCCGTGAAGGTGCATAGGGAACTGTGTCACAGTAGACTAAGTCCTGTATACAAGGTGGCTCTTGATCATGGCAGAAGGGCCCTGGTGGAGATGCAGGGGCTACAGCACATGAAGGGCATAAATGACCTGAGTATTCTCTAGGGAGCCCTGACTGACATGAGGAACAATGAGTAATGGGGGTCAAAGATGCCACAGCGTCCTTAAGTCTTAGGTCTAGCCTCAGGTCCCAACGGGTCTGACATACTGACAGGAAATAAAGTGTCTCACAGTACAAGGAAGAACCCAATACTGTGTCTCAGATTAAAGAATTCACCCCAGAAAGAGCTAAAATACACATATCTGGCAAGCGATGGGTTAGCCTGAGGAGGAGAGTGGAAGGATCCAAGCCCTACATAAGATACTCATGAGAGGAAAGAAAGGAAATGGTGACTGGAATTGTAAGCCAATCAGAAGACAGCCTGCAAAACGGGCGTTTATGGGAAACGTTGTTTCCTCTCACAGTACGCCAAAAACAGTGCCCGCAGCCCCCCAAGAGATACATCCCAATGCAGCTTGTCCCATAGAGATCAATGGTGCATTGCAGCTATGCAGTAAAGCGCGCACTTAAAGGCACGGAATTCAAATAAAAAAAAAAAAAAGTGTCCCCAAAAGTGTAAAAACACATACAGAACACATAATAAAGAAGTAAAAACACATAAACCCAAACAGAAAATGAAAACAAGGTATCCCCAACTCAGCATGGCATGAAGGGGTTAATCAATACTAAGAGCACAATCTGCTCTAAAGACTCAGGACAGAGATAATACTTAACCCAATATGAGTGCAGGAGTTTTGAGGAAACTCCAGAACGCAAGCCCTGTGCAGATGGGAACAGTAGGACAAGTGGGCCATGGCACTCAAAGGGTTTCTCACCTTTTTTGCAGGTCTTCTTACTTCAGATTACCATTTAAAGGAAGACGCCTCAGAGAGACATGTTCTGGAGAGAGAAACAAGGGTTGCCAGATTGTCTCCCAGGGCTGCAAGGGTCCACAAACAGGTCCTGTTAACTGGGCCAGGGGAAGCCAGTAATGGTAATCCGCCTAATGGGGGAATTTGACACCCCATATCTAAAGAAAAACAATAAATAACTAAAAGCTAAGCATAACTGTTCAGAGCCTTCCTACCAGAATGAGGAAGAAATCTTAACTAGAGGGAATGGCACATTATGTAAGTAGCTAACTGCACAGGGTTTTATTATTTATTTCTGGGAATAATATGTGGGTGATGAATATTTGTAAGGGATATACAGGCATACTAACAAGTTTGTAAAATATTATGTAATAGTAATTAGGGGTAAAATCAGGGGGAAGTACTTAGGTTAAACACATTTAGAGGTATATTAATTTTATTATGAAGAGTTGTGGAGTATATTGTATATCTTTGTTCCAAAGGAGGCACTTATACACATATGTAGGAGTGTGTTTCAGTACACCTGAAACGCACTCCTACATATGTGCATAAGTGCCTACACAGGCATTTGTTTGTCCTGCTCTCTGACATGTCTGGATTATGTGGTTTATACCCCATTATGTGGTTTGAATGGAGGTTTACCATTAGATCACACACTGAAGCTGGATGTAGGATCAGCGTATACCTGAGTAGGAAGAGATTGGTGGAGTAGGCATCATGGAGCTGTGTTCCATGAAAGGAACGCAGGGATGTGGTAGAAGTCATACACTCCGGGATCACTCTCCACACGTGGAGTTTCCTTGGCGTCTGTTTAGAGAAACAGAAGGAGGGTTCCTCTCTGGTAAGGTGGATATGGTGAGTCTATAAATGGCTGGGAGGCGCATCATTGTGAACTATTCCCTTGGCAAAGTAGCTGTGTGTTACGAAGCGCATAGGGAGACTTTTTTTTCTATATCTGTTGCTGTTTTTAAAATTGAATGGGTTGTTACCCGGGATACAGCTCAGACTTTTTAAATACATTTGTATATTTCTATAGCTCCCTTTTATTGTTTTTGCCCCCATCCTTCCTTTTTTTCCCTTGGTTGATCCATCTCTATCCCATTTTGGTTACTTTGGTGTTGAGTGGATATAGTTTCCTAAGGGAGGCTATCAATTGCCCACTGTAAACCACATAAAGGTATAAGGGTTTAAGGTATAGTATAGCCCTTGGGATAAGATCTTTTGAAGAAAAAGGGGAGAATTCCATTCAGAAGGAGGATAAGGAGGGGAACAGCTGGGAAATGAAAGCGAGAGACCGTGACTGGAGGTCAGATCCAGTCAAGGCGAAGTTATCCAGAGGCGAGCTGGCCTCTAGCAAATGTGAGTACCCTGTTGAGGGGATTTCCTTATACTCTATATTGGCTTGAAGTGACGGAGTTCCATATACTACAATTGCGCTGTCTCTTTTCTTTTCTTCTTTTGCAAGCTTTGAGAAACTGACATCTTGAGGACATAGTAACATAGTAATTTAGGTTGAAAAAAGACTTGCGTCCATCTAGTTCAACCCTTTTCCTATTCCTGTTTACCATCGTTGATCCAAAAGAAGGCAAAACCCCCCCCCTCAATATAGCAATTTAAAATTCTGCCTTGAATGGGGGGGGGGAATTCCTTCTTGATTCCAAATGGCAATCAGATTTCTCCCTGGATCAACAAGCCCTAACTAAATATTAATCCAAATACTAATGTACATAGCCCTCTATGTTATGCTCTTTTAAATAAGTATCCAGGCCCCTTTTAAAGGCATCTAATGTATTTGATAGCACCACCTCCTCAGGAAGTGAATTCCATACCTTTATTGTCCTTACTGTAAAGAAACCCTTCCGCTGTTGTAGATTAAATCTCCTTTCCTCAAGTCTAAGCGGGTGGCCCCTTGTCCTGTGTACTGTTCTGTTAATGAACAGGTCTTTGGAGAGCCCTTTATATGGGCCTTGAACATACTTATATAGTGTCATCATATCCCCTCAAAGACGCCGTTTCTCTAGTGTGTACAAGTTTAACTTTTCTAGCCTTTCTTCATAACTAAAACTTTCCATTCCCCTTACTAGTTTTGTAGCCCTCCTCTGCACTCTCTCTAGTTCCATAATGTCCTTTTTCAGAAAGGACGCCCAGAATTGAACAGCATATTCTAGGTGGGGTCTTACCATGGACCTGTAAAGAGGCATAATTATATCTTCCTCCCTTGAGTCAATACCCCTTTTAATATATGCCAATATCTTATTGGCCTTTGCAGCTGCCAGTTGGCACTGCACGCTACTGCTAAGTCTATTGTCTACCATTACTCCCAAATCCTTTTCATTTGTAGATTTCCCCAGAGAAACACCATTTAAACTATATGTTGCATTTTTATTATTATACCCAAAATGCATAACTTTACACTTGTCTATATTGAATCTCATTTGCCTGCCCAGTTACTCAATTTGTCCAAATCCTCTTGTAATGAAGACACATCCAGTTCAGACTTTATTACCTTAATTAATTTTGTGTCATCGACAAACACTGATACATGGCTCCCTATGCCCTCTGGGAGATCATTAATAAACAAATTGAAGAGAAGAGGACCCAGGACAGATCCCTGAGGTACTCCACTTATCACATTTATCCAACTGGAGAACTTGCCATTTACTACCACTCTTTGCATTCTATCTTTCAGCCAATTTCCGATCCACACACAAACATTTTCCCCTAGGCCTATTTCATTCAATTTGTACAGTAACCTCTTGTGCAGAACTGTATCAAATGCCTTAGCAAAGTCTAAATAGATCACATCAACTGCCGCTCCCTCATCTATATTATTACTCACTTTTTCATAAAAAGTTCATTTGAAAAGACCTGTCTTTCACAAAGCCATGTTGGCTATTGCTAATGATATTCCTGTTCCAGCAGAATTCTTGAATATATTCCCTTAGCAACCTTTCAAACAGCTTCCCTACCATAGATGTCAAGCTTACAGGTCTGTAATTTTCTGGCTGTGACTTTGATCCCTTTTTAAATATGGGCACCAAATCTGCTTTACGCCAATCCATGGGCACCATACCTGAATAAAAGAATCCCTGAAAATCAAATCTAACGGTCTGGCTTAGCTCTTTAAGTACCCGTGGGTGTATACCATCTGGCCCCGGAGCTTTGTCTACCTTAACACCATTCAATTGTTCTAACACTTTTTCTTGTGTTAGCCAGTCCCCATGTTTGCTGTGACTGTTCTGTAAAAGTAGTTTGCAGATTCTTGTCCATTGGGTCTTTCTTGGTAAAAACAGAAGAAAAGAAATTATTTCAAATATCTGCCTTCTCTCTGTCCCCCTTGACCATCTCACCCGTTTCAGATAACAAGGACCCAACATTATCAGACTTTAATTTTTTGCCATTAATGTATTTAAAGAATTTTTTTGGGTTGCTTTTGCTCTCCTTAGCAATATTTTTTTTCATTCTCCAGTCTAGCTAATTTAATAGCCTTTTTACAGGTTTTGTTGGCATTTTTGTATTCTGAAAATGCCTCTACCTCAGCTTTATAATGTTTAAATGCCGCTTTCTTGTTATTTATTTCATGAATTACTTTACTGGTTAGCCACATTGGTTTTAATTTGCTTCTTTTGTATTTGTTTTCTACAGGGATAAATTTATGTGTGTATTTTTGCAATGTTATTTTGAAGGCATTCCACTTACCTTCTGTGTTTTTTCCTGAAAATATTTTATCCCAGTCAACGAGACCAAGGGATGAGTTAAACCTGCTAAAGTTGGCCTTTTTACAATTCAGTGTTTTGGTGGAACCCATACCAAATTGCTTTTTTGAATTAATCTCAAAAGATACCATGTTATGGTCACTATTCCCCAAGTGCTCCCTAACTTGGATGTTAGAGATAAGTTCTTCATTGTCAGTTATTACTAAATCCAGACATGCATTCCCCCTCTGGTTGAGGTCTGCACTAGTTGTGACAAAAAATTGTCATTCAACAAGTTCAGAAACTTGCTGCTTTTAGCAGAATTAGCTGTTCCATTTGTCCAGTCTATTTCTGGATAATTAAAATCCCTCATAATTATAGTTCTCCCTAATTGAGAAGCCTTTTCTATTTGCATTAATAGCTTTGATTCTTCAAGGTCACCAATGTTTGGTGGTTTATAACAAATACCCACTAACATTGTCTGTCAAGTTTTACCCCCAGTGACTATTTCAACCCACAGGGATTCCACATGTTCACTACTGTCATCACATATATCTTCCCGCAATTGAGGCAATAATGCTGGTTTGACATACAGACAGACCCCACCACCTCTTTTGTTTGACCTATCTTTTCTAAATAACATGTAGCCATCCAAATTGATTGACCAATCATGTGTGTCAAGCTGCATTTCTGGATCCTAAGTTTTTGGAAGATTTCGAGTCAAATACAAGTACTGCATTTTATTTTTGTAGGACTTTTTATTTATTTTCCTCCTAAATATTCCCTTTTTCTTTTTTTTGTCTTGAAGATAGATAAACTTGAAGTGAGCGCATGAGTATTTGTGTTTGTGGGATGGCTGGGTAGCCTGCTATGGAGAAGAGGGAGGCTCTGCCCCTACACTTCTTTGAAGAACTGTTCCAGCCTACAGGGTGGAGCTGTCACCTCCCCATGGTACATGTAAACTATATTGGACAATAGAGAAATATTGATTTGATTTAGATTAGTCAGTTAACTCACTTTGCATTTTGTTAATTTATAAAAATAAACTATTAACATGTCTATTTTTGAAAGCATTCTTACTTTACAGCATTTTTTCACACCTGCCTAAATCTTTTACACAGTACTGTGTGTATATATATATATATATATATATATATATATATATATATATATAGGAAGCACTGTGATGCATGTGCAAAAAGAGGCAGGGGGAAGAAGACATATTTTAATGTGGAGCCACATAGCATCAAAATCCATATGATGGTTCTCTGGCTCCAATGCAGCGAGTGAACATTATGCATATCAGAACTAAAAGGAATAAAATAACATGGGCATATTAATAGTAAAAGTGATGATTTGTTATAAAAGAGGATTTTAGTCTTACCTGTTAAATCCTTTTCTCTTAGTTCATACAGGTTACTGGTAACTCTGGGAGGCGATCCGCCCCTTTAAGTAGGCAGGAACATTTCTCTAAATGGGGGGGTGGAGCTTCCCCTCCCTCCTCAGCTGCATCCCAGTCAGCTAACTCCAGACTGATTTGAGACACTAATAACTAACCAGAAATAGGAGAGAAGACGACTCCTGTGAGCATGCCCCGAAGGACTCCCATGTATTGCCACAGGAAAGCCAAGCATGGTCTCTTGACAAGGTGGGAGACCAGTAACCGGTATGGAATAAGAGAAAAGGATTTAACAGGTAAGACTAAAATCCTCTTTTCTCTGTCATCCAATACAGGTTACTGGTAACTCTGGGATGTCCAACCATTGAGTTTCCCAGAGGCGGGAAGAAGGCAAGGACCAGACGCAAGGCCCCCAAAGTCACCAGGACCTCTATGAACCTACCGGTCAGAGATCCCAACAAGACTGAAGTGTCAATGGACACCAACTAGGGGTAAAAACGCCCCAGAAATCGCAACACAGCACACTGAACTAGAGCTAACAGGGCTCAACAGTAAGGAAGCACTGAGAACCTCAGAAGAAGATCATCCTAGACAGGCAAAAGTGCCTCCAGGACCTTCCTCCCGAAGCTGGCATCAGCAAAGGCCAGCACATCCACAGGATAGTACTTCGAAAAGGTGTGCACAGAAGACCAAGTGGCCACCCTGCACAACTGATGAGAGCATGCTTGATTCTTGTAGGCCCAAGAGGCCCCAATGGACCTGGTGGAATGAGCCATGACCCGAAAGGGAACTTGCTTGTTCCTCAATTTGTAAGCCCTACAAATAGTGGACTTGATCCATGACGCAATACTCACTTTGGGATGCAGGTCTACCTGCCCTAGGACCCTCAGGAATGACGAACAGAGCGTCTGATTTCCGGAAAGATTCAGTGCGATGAACATAAAACGCACCACATCCAACAAGCGGAGATCCCTCTCCTTGTCAGAGGAGGGATTAGGGCAGAAAGAACACACCATAATCTCCTGATTAATGTGACATTTGGAAACAACCTTTGGTAACAACTCTTTAGAGGTCCGAAGCACCGCTTTATCCTTGTGAAACACCAGAAAAGGTGGTTTACAGGAAAGAGCTTGCAACTCCGCCACTTGGCGAACTGACACAATTGCCAGAAGGAATGCCATTTTCCACTTCAAGAGGCGTAAAGGAATAGTAGCCAAAGACTCAAAGGGAGGACGTTGAAGAACTCCCAAAACCAAATTAAGGTCCCAATGAGGAGCCGGACTCCGAAAGGCAGGGCGCACATGAGCAACGCCCTGGAAGAAAACTTTGACATCAGGAAGGACAGCAATGTGCTCCTGGAAAAAGACAGAGAGCACCAAAGTCTGAACCTTAAGAGAACTCAGACTGAGTCCTTTAGCCACACCGTCCTGCAAAAAGGCCAGGACAGTGGGAAGATGAAATTCATGAGACAGATCCCTGTCAGCACACCAAGACACAAATGTCGACCAGACACGGTGATAGATTTTGGAAGAAACAGGGTTACGGGCACTAAGCTTAGTAGACACCACAGCAGAAGAAAACCCTTTCTTCTTCAAAATCGAGGACTCAACCTCCAGGCCGTCAAATTGAGCTGATGATAACCCTGAAGAAGAAGATCTGGACGAGAGGGGAGCGGTAAGGGCTCCGCCACGGATAGGGCCAGAAGGTCCGGATACCAGGACTGACGAGGCCAATTCGGAGCGATCAGGATGACTGGACAACATTCCACCTTCAACTTCTGGATCACCCTTATCAACATTGGAAGGGGAGGAAAGATGTAGGCCAGGGAGAATGCCCAGGGAATGGACATTGCGTCGGCAGCCAGGGCTAGCGAGTCTCTCCACCGGAAGCAGAACGTCGGAACCTTCCTGTTGTGCCTGGTTGCCACTTCTGAGTTAGGAGCTGAAACACCTCCGGAAGAAGCTCCCACTCTCCGCTGTCGACTGTGTGACGACTGAGGAAGTCTGCCATGACGTTGTCTACGCCTGGAATGTGCACCGCGGAAATGACAGGAACATGAACCTCCACCCAGAACAGAATGGCCTTGACCTCTAACCAAGAGGCGAGACTCCTTGTTCCACCCTGCCTGTTGATGTAAGCCATGGTGGTGGCGTTGTCGGATTCCACTCTGACCGGACAGCCCTCCAGCTGAGATTCCCAATGATGTAGAGCATGAAATATCGCTTGAAGTTCCAGAACGTTGATGGGAAGAAGAGACTCCTCCATAGACCACTTCCCCTGAGCATTGATGCGATCCAGGACAGCACCCCAACCCGAGAGGCTGGCATCCGTCGTGACCTTGGTCCAGTAGGGAATCCGGTAGGATCTCCCCTTCAGGAGATTGAAAAGGTCCAACCACCACTCCAAGCTCAACTCGACATGAGGAGGAAGAGAGATCGACAACTTCTGATGATCCGGCCAGTCCCTGCATGTCTGTATCACAAATCTTTGAAGTTCCCTGGTGTGTGCCATGGCAAATGGAACCGCCTCTATCGTAGATATGAACTTCCCCACCAGGGAAGACAACTTCGGAACCGGGATCCAATCGTGGGCAAGGATCTTGGAGACCCTTTGAGCAATCTGATGAGCTACCTCCTCTGTAGAAACACCATGCACCTCTGAGTGTCGAACAGAAGACCCAGGAAAATGAGTCGCTGGGACGGGACCAGGTCTGACTTGTCCAAGTTCACAATCCGTGATGTGTAAGGACTTGAATGCAGGTCTGGACCTGCTGATGAAGAAGGTCCACAGACGCAGCCTTCAAAAGCAAGTCGTCCATGTATGGAGTCACTCTGATGCCGTCCCGATGGAGGGCGGATATCAAGGCCCCCAGAACCCGTTAGAAAACCTGGGGAGCCGTTGTCAGACCAAATGGAAGAGCTGAAAACTGAAAATGACCTCTGGCGCAGGCAAACCTCAGATGCTGCCTGCTCTCTAGATGGATTGGGATGTGTAGATATGCATCCTGAAGGTCCAGAGAAGCAACAAACTCCCCCGGAGACATGGCAGCGATCACTGTGCGCAGAGACTCCTGGCGATAGTGAGTCTTCACTACAAAGGAGTTGAGATCCTTGAGATCCAAAATAGGACGGCCTCCGCCGTTCCTTCTTGGTCACCACAAAAAGGTTGGAATAAAATCCTGAACCTCTGTCCAAAGGAGGCACCGGCTCCAGGACATCTTTGTCCAAAAGAGCCTGATAGCGTCTTCGAACAGACGGCTTCTCTCGACATCCTGAGAAGAGCGAGTGAGATGAAAACGAAAGAGAGGAAGGGAAAAGAAAGGGATCCCTCTGACACCACCTGTAAAACCCATGGGTCCGCCACCGAATCCTCCCAAACCCAGCGAAAGAGGTGGAGATGACCACCCACAGCGGGATGCGGACCCGGGATCGGCGAGTCATGACGGAGCAGTCTTGGAAGTCTTGGGCTTGGAAGCGGCCTTGGGCTTGGAAGCGGCATTGGGCTTCCAGGACTGCTTGGGCTTGGAGGAGGAGCACGGAGTAGACGGAACCGTCTGGTTCGTCGAACGTGTCTCAGTTTGAAAGGAGAGAAAGGACCGGTTGCGCTTAGCCGGCAACTTTTTCTTAAAGACCAAGGGCAGAAGAGTACTCTTACCGCCTGTGGCCTCGCTAATTAGTTCCTTAAGCTCAGACCCAAACAAGGAATTACCCTGAAAAGGCAAAGAAAGCAAAAGTGTCAGCAGACCAAATCTTAACCCAAAGCGCACGCCTGGCCACCACAGAGGAAGTGGAGGCCCTTGCCATCATACAGACGGCATCAAAGGCTGCATCAGAAACATCATTCTGAGCTTCAGAAATATTAGCAAGGAGACACAATTTCTCTGAAATGGGCGCGTCCTGACGGACCGCCATGGTGAGTTGTTCAGTCCAGACTGCAATGGCCCGGTTAACCCACGCCACCGCAAAAGCCGGATGCATAGCAGTGCCAATAGAGGCGAAAATATACTTGAGGGAAACCTCTAGCTTTTTATCAGTCCAATCCTGCAATGCAGAAGCATCCGACACAGGTAAAGCAGTAGATTTAGACAGTCTAGATATGGGTGCGTCCACCATAGGGGGACGGACCCATTTAGTCAGTTCAGCCTCAGAAAAGGGATAAAGTTTAGCAAACTTTTTTGAGACTGAAGGACTTGTCTGGATTTTTCCAAGCATCAGAAACCAAACGGTCAAGAGTAGGTTTAGGAGGAAATCAAGTAATGGGTTTTACTGGCTTCTGAAAAACATCAGAGGGGACCTCCTGACCCAAAGGAAGGTTGAGAGTGGTCAATAAAGCTCTAATTAAGCCCTCAGCAGAGGGTTCAAGATCACATTCAAAAGGGCCCCCAACAGACCTGGAAGACTCAATAACTGTACCATCCTCAATATCTGAATCCTGCAACAATACTTCCTCAGAAGAATCAGACACATCAGGCGCCCCCTGTGGTTTTGGCAGGGAGGTCCTGATAGTAAAAGGGGTCTGCCATAACTGCAGAGCCTCCTGTACCTGGGAGGGAAAGAGTTGAAGAGTGGACCTAAGGTCCCTAGTTGCAGCCTTAAACTCTTGTACCAAAACTGGCTCGATAGCATGGCTGGAAGGCCCTGGGTTGCTGTCAGGACCTTCTAAGCATGCCGGGCATAAATGACCAGAGAATTCCCTAGGCAGCCCTGAGTGACAGGAAGAGCAATACACAATGGGGGATACAGAGACCCCAGCCTCCTTAGTCTTACGTCTAGCCCCTAGTTCCAGCGGTATAGACATACTCACAGTGTCAAAATAACCCACTGATAATAAATCACCCAATTTAAGTGTGAGAGATTAAAGATTCACCCCAGAAATGTTAAAACTAAACTTATCTGGCAAGCGAAGGGTTAATCAACGGAGGAGAGAGGGAGAGTCCGGTCCCTGCGTAGGATACTCGTTGAGAAAAGCTCACAAAATGGCTGCCGCAACGGGAGCCAATCAGAAAAGAGGCGCGAAATGAGCGCTCATGGGAAATGTGGTTTTTCCCAAAAAGTACCCCAAAGCAGTGCCCGAAGCCCCCCAACACACTTGAACTAGAAACCAGATGATAGAGCAAGGGCAGACAAGAAAAATGAGCCCATTCTGAAGAAGCTGTGACAAGCGGTTCCAGAGATAAGTCCCAAAGAGTGTAGACCCATAGAGAGTAAATGGAGCAATGGCATCTATGCGGTAAAAACATGCCTTAAAGGCGCGGTACTCAAATTTAAGAATTTTAACCCAAGAATGAAAAAGATTAAAAACATACAGGGAACACATGTACACAATAAGAAAACACTAACTCAGTAAAGGAAGTGTTATAAAACCCCCACTAAATGTGTCAAACCAGCAAAGGGTTAAGGTACCACATAGACTGCTCCAAAAACCTATAAATATACACATATATATACAGAAATATATATAAACACCCAATGAGTGCCAGAGTGCGCAATGAGAACTCCCAAATACAAGCCCAGTTAAGGGACACTGTGGGATATGTGGACCTACAGCACTCAAAGGGTGGCTCACCTTTCCTGCAGATCTTCTGTCTTCAGGTTACCGTGTAAAGAAGATCACCTCAGTGGGTAATCCCTGGGGAAGCACTTGTAACCAAGATATTCCCCCTTCAGGGCTTAAGGTTGTTATGGACACAGGTATGTTGCTTCAGAATTTGCGACAAAAACTGCGTCCATTACATGGATATGCTCCCCCGTCATAAAATCACATTTAGTGTTTTAGACACCATTTTCCTTTGTTGTCTCCCTGGTCTGTTTGGGCGGGAAAATGACAAAGGAGGACAACCTGCTCTTTTGTTTCTCTTCCTTCTAGGAGAAGGGGAGGAGGGGTGTGTCAATCAGGTAAAGTGGGCTGGAGATGGGTGGGGCTTGCCAACAATAAGAGAGGTGTGCAGAGAGTCAAAGGGGCAGTCTTGAAGGAGTCTTGTGAAAAGAAGGGTCTTGGGGCAGGAGAGCTATGGAGAGGGAGATGTGACCAGCAGCAAGGGGGCCATGCCTTGCCTAGGCCCCAAGAACTGTTCCAGGATCCTGGCCTGTTTTTTCCCCTGCAGCACCATCCTCATTGTTCCAGATAGATGAGTATAGAAACTAAGTATCTCTCTATTATTTTCATACTATCTATAATATTTCTAGGAAAAATACCTTAGTAACCAACGTATAGTGTTTTCTACTATAATTGTTGTATTATGTGTTTTATTTGCACTGCAGTAAGTAATTGTCTAGTTAATATTATTAGATGTTTTAGCTAGAATATATTTGATAATATACAGTGTATTGTTAATATTATTGTTTGTTATTAAATATTATTGCTTATTGCTAGTACTGGGGTGTTATTGTGTTAATTGTGGTATTGGTCATTAGGACAAATTTCTCTGGATATATCCTTTAATTAAAGGGTTGGCTTTTTGGGTGTGGGCAAATTCATATTGCGTCTAATAGCTGTGTTGGGGTTTGTGTGGTGTGAGCAAGTTGTAGGCCCTGGCCTTGCTCATAGATTTTATCTCAGAGCAAACACATGGTCTGACTCCATCTTGCTAGGCCCCAGCCTGTCTCCACATGGTTGAGGACGCCATTTTGTAAAAAGCACATGGTGTGAGTTTGCAGTTTCTTCACAACTACATTGATTTTAACACAGCTGCTATTGTGCAACCTTTTGCGCCAAATTAATTCACCCAAAGCCACGAACATAAAACAAATGGCGTAGTTGAGCAGGGTATTCGCAGAAATTATTAATATTAATGATTAATAACCATTATTGACATATTTCCTAGAAATTAATATTTTGTTAAAAAATACATTTTTTAATAATTTTTTAATTAATATTTTTTCCTGGGCAATTTAGTCAGTAAGCCTCCCAAGTTATTTTTGTGTGCCAATACCACACTGCGACAAGAGTGGTGGGTTTTAGTATTGTCACATTGCAAGGGGCTTATTCACTAAAAGAGGATTTGTGTGCTGGAATACTCTTGAACTGTAATAGGTGTACTTTGCATGCTTTGATTATAGACTTGTGGGGCCCTCATAGAGGAGTTTCAAACTTCGAAGTGTATAGATAAGTGCTCATATTACAGTTACCTGTATTGTCTGTATTACATATATGCATACGTGTGTGTATACATGCATGGGTATTGTGTATGTGTGTGGGTATAGATATATACAGAGGCAAGAGGGAACGTTTACAGTTACACTGCTTCAATTAACCCTTGTGTGCTCTCATTAGAGGAGTGCTAACTTTGAGGCATTTTAATTGTAACCGTTCAGGTCAAGGTTCTGCAATTGCCGGACGTGATATTTCTAGTGTGGCTAGATTTATTGCGCATATGCATATCTCTGTACTGTCAAGATTTCCTATTAAAGGGACTTTAATTAACTCTTGTGTGCTCTCTGTAGAGTGTAACTAACTCTGAAGTCCTACTTCAGTTAAATCCTTGTGTGCCTCTGCAGAGAAGTTGCTAACTTTAAAGTCACGCTTCAATTATAGACTTGTGTGCTTCCCATAAAGGGTAACTACATTGGACAATTGACTAGTCACTAGCACTTGTACCTAGACAGGTGACTTGAGCACCTGAGGCAGGTGACTAACTAGCATTTGTACCATTTGCCTTTGTGGAGATGTCACTAACTTTGAAGTAGTGCTTCAATTATAAAACTTGTGTGCCCTTTCATTGGGAGAACTAACTTTGAAGCCTAATAGGAAGTCACCTGACGTTCAGGTGTGTGTATATGAGTTTGTTTGTTTTCTTCAAAGGCATAAAAACATTCAACAGTTTGTGTGTTCTGTAACTTTCATAGTGGTTTGCGTGTTTTCTCCCTGTGTGAAAGTAAAAACATACGGGTGCCTGCTAACCTGTGTTCAGGTACTTGGTTAAACACGCATATCTGCTCTGCTGTTAAATTGCTTTAATTAGAAACACTTGTGTATTGTTTACAATACTAACTTTAAAGTATATTTAACGGAGAGCATGAATTTCCTGAGAGCATGAATTACTGAGTGCTTTGATGGGGGATTAATTCTACACTGCCCAAAGTAATATGTCTGGATAAACTGGATTATTACCTACATAACATCGTACTGTATCAGGTGACTTTGAGCGCTTGTTCCCTAGGCAGGTGACTAACTAGCATTGTACCATTGCAGTGGACAATTGACTAGTCACTAGCACTTGTACCTAGACAGGTGACTTCAAATACTTGTACTAAAATTCCCAAGACTGATGTATGTGTTATGTATGAGTTTGTTTGTTTTCTAGAAGGGCAGGAAAAAAACATTCAACAGTTTGTGTGTTCTGTGACTTTCACTGTTAGTTTGAGTGTTTTCCCATGAGTGAAAATAAAAACACATAAGTGCGGCCTGAGTGTGTATTTGTTAGTGGTAAAACACATACTAGTTAGGCTCACTACAAACACGTGATTGTCCTACCGTCTGATTGCGCTTGAGATTCTGACTGAGAGAATGGGTTTCTTTAAGAAGAAGTTGAGTGCATTGATTGGGGGCAAAAGACCCAAATTTGGGGCTGTACCACATTGGGCTACAGCTATGGGTAGATGGAATGCCATAGCAGATGAGCTAGTACGTCACAGTGCTCCAGTGTACCCAGAGGTTGGGGAAGAGATAGGAGGTATGGCACTTAAGCTTGATTTAGGGGTCTATTCTAAACATGAGAGCAGAGCTGCGGCAGAAGTGGGGTGGATTATTTTACATGCCTTAAAAAAATGAGGTAGTAAAGAGACAAGCCCTAGAAAGAGATTTAGCTGATGTAAGACAAAAATTGTTAATATCAAATGAATGTTTGGAAAATAACAATGCCCGTAAGACTGAATTACAGGAGACTAATACTCGGCTAATCAATAAACTTGACCGTAGTCGCTCTCACAGGGGTAAAGTGCCATACACCACCAGAAAGGTGAGAACACTGACTACAGGGCCCTGCAGGGACCCAGAGTCACTCTTCTCATCCTCCTCTGAAGAAAAGGAGTACTCAAAATACTCATATGTTTCCTCCTCTGATGATGACGAAAAGGTGGACAGCTTCAAAGCTCGCCCACTCATCACCCAGCAGAGAAAACAAAGGGTACACAGGGACTGTGATAGACACGAGTCTGAAAATGCTAAAAGAGGGTCCCCTTTGTCAATGATAAATGGTACAGCAGAAAATGGTCAGATTTTTGTGAGTACAAAAGGGTTAGCAGAATTGGGGAAATACAAAACAGAGGAAAAGGTTAATCAGAAAAGGGGTGTCTCCATGGCTAGCAAGCCAGAAAGGAAGGATGAAGGGATACCACCTATTGATAAACCTAAGAGGAATAATAAACAGGATGCTTCCACACACACAAAGGTGTCAAGGAAAGAAATGATGGTAGATCTTGTTAAAGCTGGTGTCAATGTAGATGAGCTAAAAAAAAGGTCAAATCATGTGTTGTTCAAAAGGTGGAAAGCTTTTAAGAGAAAGGTACATATTAATGTACCTATTTCTAAAACTCTCACTAATGAAGCAAATCTGATATACACACCATCTGAATTTAATATTCCTGTTGCTAATTCCTGTCCTCCTGTTCCCCATCCTAGGAAAACAAAATCCCTGTACCCATTATGTGCCATAGCGGACAATGACGGAATGGACCCATGGGACGGCCAATCCCCAGCACAAAGTTACCCATCAAGGCTGGGGATCGACAGCCCCATGTTCCTTTGACTGTAGGGTGGGGAAAGGAAACCAACCACACCTAGGTTTTAGCCTTAGTATACACTGGGGCCGAGGTAACAGTGTTACAGGTAACCCTTCCAAACTTGTAGGCCCCATCATTTCACAGAGAGGGTCTAGGGGAAAGAGTAACTAAGGCTATACAAACCACAGTCACATATTCCATAAACAAAGGGCCCCTGGGTTTATGGCTAATATTTTGTGTTTCCAATTTCCTGACAATATCTTGGGGGTAGATATATTGTTAGGACACATAATAGAGATGCAGTTGAGAGGTGTTCAGATTTTGGCTTTCCTCACAAACCCTCTTATGTTCATGCGGCATGGGAGGTGGAGAGAGGAAATACAAACTGGACACCTGTTGTCATTCTCCCTCCCTGTAGTCCAACAAGGGCTACCAGGAGGGTTGAAAGAAATCAGATTAGTCAGTTTTAGTTCATCCTGCAATTTTGCTCTTTAAACACTCCTGTGATTCCTGTTAAGAAACCAGAAGGTTTCTTGGTGTGGAACGATAGATTATTGGGGACTCAATAGAGTGGCACCGCCAATGAGCGCTGCGGTCCCCAGTATCGTCCCTGTCATTTATGACAGCCAAACAGACACAGGGGTGGCATGCAGCGATTGATATAGTGGATACTTTCTTTTCCAATTCTCATTGCACCTGAGTCACAAAATTCCATTTGCATTCACTTGGGAAGGAAGCTAATATACCTATTGATGCCCCAACACTATCAACACTCCCCCGCCACATGCCATGAACCGGTTGCCAGAGAATCAAGCCAACTTCCAATACCTTTTAGAGACTGTGACATTAAAGGCCCCAACCACTTGGGGTGAAGAGGCCTACCTATCTGTGCAGAGGTGGGCCAGGAGTCCAGCTCTCATGAAGTGGAAAATGGTACGCACAAGAGTATGCCGATATAAAGAGACTACCTTTGGCTTATTACATGGAACATTAGTGTGGGGAGGTACAGAACTTTGGGAGAAGATTTGGGCAGCCGCCTGAACAAGACTAATGCCAAGAGTTGTGGGGGAAATGAACCTCAATAAAACTACGGAAGAATTGACTCAAATAAGGAACCTGAAGACCAAAATGAAGAGGTCCCATAGATCCAGTTTTCAAAACGGACACCGGTACTCGCTTTGCTGGTCAGTCCAATGGGCGCAGGCTATCCCATAGCACCCCAAGCCTCGGGGTTGATTAAAAGGTGCAATGGGCTTTTGAAAGGACAGATTCATACACTATCCCCAAGTATGTCATAGAAGGGGTGGGATAGAACTTTTACACAGGCTCTTAGGATTTTACATGACTGACCAACAGAACTTATCTCTATATGCCCGGCTTACATGTAATGACAATCCATTTGTTAGTTTGCGGGTTGACATGTACTGGTAGCCACCCCATATTTCAATTTAAACTAACATTTTATTTTATTTTTTTTCTCTTGGTAGTGGGAGAGGTTAACAGAAGTTAGTCTTTCCCATAGGAGGCAATATGCCTCCAGGAACAAGAGGTAACCTTAGTGCTCACTAAAAAACTGACCAAAGAGGGTTGGAGCACAACAGGGAGTGTGAGTGTGGATGGATGAATGCATAGCTGTCTAGGAATGACCCAAGTAGGTTAATTGCTGGTACAATCCTAGGAGAGGTGGCAGCCTGGGTACCCCATAAAATCTTGTTATCCTGGGATGAGGATAAACAAGTGCTCATGGGGTCCAAAGTGTGGGTGTTACCGCAATCCACTGATCAGCACAGGCAGAAAGGAGAGGTTATTTCAGAGGGTCCTGGTAATACTAAAGTTGTATTATGAAATGGTGATTCTGTACCTGTCTTCTTTCCCTCAAATAGATTGGTGGCCGGCTAGCTCCTCTGAACCCTTGATCGTCCACCACATTCATGAACCCCTTGGCCAGCTATGCAAGAGTGGACAACTCCTCTGACTGTTGCGGCACCATCCCCGTCAGTGAGGAAGGAGGGTACCCGTTCCTTGGAGTCCCGTGGGCACAGCGAGAAATGAGACAACTCTCTGGACACAACACTGGACTCTACTACCAAACTGTCTTATGAGCAGCTACAAATCAGGGCGGTAGCTCTCCAAAATCGCCTAGCCCTGGACTGTTCTTACTGCCAAAGTAGGAGTTTGCTGGCTGGTAGGAAAATAATGCTGCAGTTATATTGTGAACTATGAAGGCGAATTTAATTATGATCCATCAAAACTGACAGCTATAATAGACAAACTCCAGGAAACATCAGACGTTGGACTATTTGGGTGATTTGGGAAGTCAGTGACCTACCTATCCAGTGAGCGACTTTAGTGTGGTTTATGACATGGGACCAAGAGGTGGAATGTTATGGACACAGGTATGTTGCTTCAGAATTTGCGACAAAAACTGCGTCCATTACATGGATATGCTCCCCCGTCATAAAATCACATTTAGTGTTTTAGACACCATTTTCCTTTGTTGTCTCCCTGGTCTGTTTGGGCGGGAAAATGACAAAGGAGGACAACCTGCTCTTTTGTTTCTCTTCCTTCTAGGAGAAGGGGAGGAGGGGTGTGTCAATCAGGTAAAGTGGGCTGGAGATGGGTGGGGCTTGCCAACAATAAGAGAGGTGTGCAGAGAGTCAAAGGGGCAGTCTTGAAGGAGTCTTGTGAAAAGAAGGGTCTTGGGGCAGGAGAGCTATGGAGAGGGAGATGTGACCAGCAGCAAGGGGGCCATGCCTTGCCTAGGCCCCAAGAACTGTTCCAGGATCCTGGCCTGTTTTTTCCCCTGCAGCACCATCCTCATTGTTCCAGATAGATGAGTATAGAAACTAAGTATCTCTCTATTATTTTCATACTATCTATAATATTTCTAGGAAAAATACCTTAGTAACCAACGTATAGTGTTTTCTACTATAATTGTTGTATTATGTGTTTTATTTGCACTGCAGTAAGTAATTGTCTAGTTAATATTATTAGATGTTTTAGCTAGAATATATTTGATAATATACAGTGTATTGTTAATATTATTGTTTGTTATTAAATATTATTGCTTATTGCTAGTACTGGGGTGTTATTGTGTTAATTGTGGTATTGGTCATTAGGACAAATTTCTCTGGATATATCCTTTAATTAAAGGGTTGGCTTTTTGGGTGTGGGCAAATTCATATTGCGTCTAATAGCTGTGTTGGGGTTTGTGTGGTGTGAGCAAGTTGTAGGCCCTGGCCTTGCTCATAGATTTTATCTCAGAGCAAACACATGGTCTGACTCCATCTTGCTAGGCCCCAGCCTGTCTCCACATGGTTGAGGACGCCATTTTGTAAAAAGCACATGGTGTGAGTTTGCAGTTTCTTCACAACTACATTGATTTTAACACAGCTGCTATTGTGCAACCTTTTGCGCCAAATTAATTCACCCAAAGCCACGAACATAAAACAAAGGTCGACCAAAAGGCCATGGACACTGAGCTAGACACTTTGAAGATGGCATTTGTCAGTCATGGTAACCCGCCTAATAGTGGTATTTCATATCTGACAGAAAAATAAAAAATAAACTAATACTAATGAGAGATGTTCTCCACCTGGTGTGTTCACATCCAGGAACAAATCATTCTGGAGTTAGCTGACTGGGATGCAGCTGAGGAGGGAGGGGAGGCTCCACCCCCTGCATACATTTAGAGAAATGTTCCTGCCTACTTAAAGGGGCGGATCGCCTCCCAGAGTTACCAGTAACCTGTATTGGACGACAGAGAAATATTTTTTTTTGCATGTGAGAGAGACTGTGACAATTTTTAACCCCCCCCTAAGCACCAGAAAGGTGTGTTGGACCTCTTTTCCACTCAGAGGTGGAAACCAGCCTTATTCTTTTTATATCAACAGCCTCAGAAGTGCTGTGTGGATTTTGTCTATGTTTAACCCCCACCCCGATACACAAATTACTATGAGAGATGTACATGTCTATCAGGATATGTGAAGCTCATTAGTATATTGGAAAGCATGAGCAAAACAGTATATGTTAACTGTGTGCCTATATAAGGAGTCTGCACAGCATTAATATATTTCTTTGTCTGTAGTCTGTTTAGAACCCTTTTAGTGCCACAGAGGTTGCCACTGAACAGCTCTCTGGCACTCAAATGCTTCATTAAGTTAATTAATCTGACAAAACACACTAAGTGTGGTGCACGTAAAACTTAAGGTAATGCACCGCATCCAACAAGTGGAGATCCCTCTCCTTGTCAGATTTAGGGTCAATCTCTTGAATGATGTGGATCTCAGAGACCACCAGAGAATGAAGCTGGGAGGTACTGAGAACAGCCTTATCCTTGTGAAACAGCAGGAAAGGCGCTTTTCAGGACAAAGCCTGCAACTCAGCAACTCTGCTGACAGAGACCATAGCCAGAAGAAAAGCCATCTTCCATGTCAAAAGACGTAATGGAATGGTAGCCAAGGACTCAAAAGGAGGCTGCTGCAAAACACCCAAGACAAGATTAAAGTCCCACTGAGGGGTGGGAGACTTATAAGCAGGAAAGCATGAGCGACACACTGAACGAAGACCTTGATATCCAGCAAAATGGCAATGTGTCTCTGAAAAAAAAAGACAGAGAGAGCCGAGGCCTGAACCTTCAAGGAACTAAGGCTAAGGCCCTTGTTCACTCCATCCCGCAAAAAAGACTAGATAGCTGGAAGATCAAATACCTGTGAGGACAGATCCCTGTCAACACACCAAGCACGGAAAACAGACCACACCCTACGATAGGCTTTAGAAGAAACTGGTTTCGTAGCTTGAATCAAAGTAGAGACTACCACACAAGAATACCACTTCAACAGCCATGCCGTCAAAGCCAGAAGGTCCACATCCCCCTTCCACAGGTACCCTTGAAGAAGGAGATCCAGTCTGAGTGGCAGAGGAAATGGTTCCTGAGTAGACAAGGCTAGTAGTTCTGGTAACCAAGGCTGTCTGGTCCAAGAAAGAGCCATCAAGATGACTGAGGCCCCGTCCATCCAAATCTTCCACAGGACCCTGGACAGAAGAGGAAATGGAGGAAAGATATATGCCAGATGAAACTGCCAAGGAATCGACAGAGCATCCACTGCAAACACTAAAGGATCCCTCCAGCATGAGAAAAAACATCTGAACATTCTGGTTGTCCCTGGTGGCCATCAAGTCTACAGCGAGAAAACCCCACTTCTGTACCAGGAGGTAGAACACTTCCGGGTGAAGTTGCCACTCACCGGGATCCACAGTGTGGAGACAGAGGAAGTCTGCTAGGGCATTTTCTATGCCTGGGATGTGCACTGCGGAGATAGCAGGCACATGGTCTTCTGCCCAGGCAAAAATAGCCTTGACCTCTAACTATGCAGCAGGACTTCTGGTGCCTCCTTGCTTGTTGATGTAAGCCATGGCTGTGGCATTGTCACACCATACTTCGACCGGGTATCCCCTCTAATGAGAGGACAAATGGGATATCGCTCTGAGCTCCAAGACGTTGATGGGAAGAAGGGTCTCCTCCACTGACCAACGGCTCTGTGTCACGGGAGACTAGACAAATAAAGACTCTGACAGGTACAGACAAAATCAACACCACTTTCTTGAATGATATATGTAATGAATAGCAATTTAGAACTTCCCCAACCTTCCCCGGGGTCAGGCGTGGAGACAGTGCTACAGTCCACTACCCAGAAACTGACACTGAACCTCAGCCCGTATACTGGAACCAGGAACGTGGCAGAGAACCTAGCCTACGGTTCTGGGCACCACCAGAGATGTAAGATGGTGGTAAGTGGTCGATCTCACACTAGGACGCTAGGGTTAGCAGAGGCGAGATGCCCTAGAATGCTAGAGCAAGACACAAAAAAAACCTAGAACGCTAGGGTTTAAGGTAGACCAGAGCGATACAAGGCCAAACGGTAGACAGAACCCGGAGTGGAACGATGGCAATGACCAGGCCTCGGGACCTGAATGGAGAGGGAGTGAGGCCCACGTATAGCAAAAGCAGTCAGACAAAGCCAAGGTCAAACACATAACGGGTAGTCAGACAAGACAGAGTAATTAGCACGGAGCAGGTAGTCAGTCAGGCCAGGGGTCATACCCGGATCGGGTAGTCAGAAGGAGCCAGAGATCGAGCATGGAACGGGTAGTCAGACAAGGCCATAGGTTCAGGCACAAATCAGGTAGTCAGACGGAGCCAAGGGTCATACACAGATCGGAATCAGCAGCCAGGAACGGGTCACAACGAGGAATACAAGCAATGCTCAGATACACCACGAAAGGGTACTGGAGGCTAGGACTGAAGGCAGCATATAAGGCCTACTGGAGAGGCGGGGCCTCATTCGACCAATTCAGTACAGGCTATAACAATGTCGAGCATGCTGTAATGACGCACGTATGCAACCAGGAAGTCAGCAACCAGCAATGCTGCCCCAGAGCACACGCGGGGAAAGACAAGTAACGCCATAGACCAGGATCACGGGCACCGTGATAGTACCCACCCCTTTATGACCTCTCCCCCGTGGAAGAGTACCAGGTTTAGCTAGAAATCAGGAATGGAACTTGCGAAGCAGAGCAGGAGCATGGACATTGGTACTTGTCACCCAGGAACGTTCCTCAGGACTATAACCTTTCCAGTGTACCAAATATTGGAGGTGACCTCTGACTCTACGAGAATCCAGATTGCTCTGTATCTCTTACTCCTCATGGTCCTCCACCTTCACTGGCCCCGGCAGCACCGGTGCCGAAGTGTAGCGGTTACATATCAATGGCTTGTGAATGCGCATCCTAGCAGGAAGGTCCACAGCGTATGTGACAGGGTTAACTCTACAAAGTACCCGGCGTGGACCTACAAAACGAGGGGCCAGCTTTTAACAAGGTACTTGGAGGTTCAGATTACAGGAGGATAACCATACCCTCTCCCCAACTTGAAAAACAGGAGCCGGAAGTCTCCTACAGTCTGCATGTCTCTGATAGCGCTGTGTGGACCTTTGTAAGGCTCTCTGGTCTCGGGTGCTCATCCAGAGCTGGAATGTCTTGTGCCCAAAACGAGTCAGGAAGCAATGATGGCTGGAAACAATAGTTGATCAAGAAAGGAGAACTCAGAGAGGAAGTGTTCACTGCACAGTTCCTGGCAAACTCAGCCCATGGTAACAAGGTCGCCCAGTTATCGTGATGGTCTGAAATGAAGCAAGGCAAAAACTGTTCCAACCCTTGGTTGGATCTCTCAGCAGCACCGTTTCGACTGGGGGTGGTAGTAAGAGGAGAACGAGAGTTGGGTACCCATCTGATTACAGAAAGACCTCCAAAACTGGGACACAAACTGACTCCCTCGATCCGAAACCAACACCTTGGGCACTCCGTGGAGTCGAAACACCTCTCTAGCGAATACCTCAGCCAATTCCCTGAAGGAAGGAAGTCCCTGAAGAGGGATAAAGTGGGCCATTTTCGAAAATCAGTCAACTATCATCAGAATGCCTGTGTAACCTATGGATGCCGGCAATTTCACCATAAAATCAATGGATACGTGAGACCAGGGAAGCTCGCCATTGGGAACTGTTTGGAGTAGACCCACTGGAAGGTGTCTCGGGGTCCGGGAATGAGCATAAGTGGAGCATGCTGCCATGAACACAGAGCAGTCTTCCCTTAGACTGGGCCACCAAAAGAGCTGGAGACTGACCAAATCAATTGGTCACGGCCAAAATGTCCAGTGGCCAGTGATAGGTCTCCAGAAATTTGGTACAAAGGCACTCAGGTACAAAACATTTACAGCTGGGTTTGTCAGCAGGAGCAGAAGCTTGGGAGGCCAAAATCTCCTCACCCAGAGAAGACATGATGCTAGTGCGTATAGTAGCCTGGATACGACTGGATGGAATGGATAGGCGCTGGTGTATTCTCAGCCTCAGGGTCAGGCCAGAACTACCTGGACAAGACATCAGCTCTGACATTCTTGGAGCCAGGAAAATATGAGACCACAAATTTGAATCTGGACAGAAATAACACCTACCTGGCCTGTCATTGAGACAGCCTTTTAGCCTCGGACAGATATGTCAGGTTCTTATGATCTGTCAAAATCAGGATTGGCGAACTCGTCCCCTCAAGTAGGTGACCTCATTCTCTGAGAAAGAAGATAATAGCCAGGAGCTTGTGATGACCAATATCATACAGAATTTGGGCTTTAGACAATAAAAAAAAAAAAAACACAGGGAAGAAGGGTTTTACCAGGCCCTGATCACTGGGACAGGAGAGTGCCAACTCCTGATTCAGATGCATCCACCTCCAGAGTAAAGGGTTGGGATGCGGCAAGATCAGAGCCCTGATGAAAGCAGACTTCAAATCCGCAAATGCCCAGAGAGCACTGGGGGACCATTCACTACTGTGGAAAAGTTCTGTATAAATCTCCTATAGTAGTAAGAAACCCAAAAATCTCTGTATGGCCTTTAACCCCACCGGGTGGGTCCATTGCAGAACAGCCGAGAGCTTTTGTGGGTCCATCGCTATACAGTTTGAGAAGAATACATAGCCCAAGAAGGTCACCTGTGTTTTATGGAACTCGCATTTTTCCAACTTACAGAAGCTGTAGTACAGCTATAACATCCTTCTGATGTGCCGCTAGGTTCGCGAAATGGATTAGGATATCATCTAAGTAGACTATTACGCAACTTTGTAGCAAATCTCTCAGTACATCATTAACAAATTCTTCGAATACTGCTGCAGCATTTCACAAACTAAATGGCATGACCAAGTATTCGTAGTCACCACTGCGAGTATTTAACGCAGATTTCCATTTGTCTCCCTCCTTGATTCTTACCAGGTTATAGGCTGCGCTTAGATCAAGCTTAGTGAACACCGAGGAGCCCTTAATTCTGTCAAACAACTCTGTAATCAGAGGTATGGGGTAAGCATTCTTGACCAGAAGTTTATTCAGTCCTCTTTTCTTAATGAAAAAGAATCCTGCACCAGCAGGTGAGGATGACTTTCGAATAATCCCTCTGGCTAGGGCATCGGCCACATACTCCTCCATAGCTCGATTCCCCTCTACTGACAGAGGATAAGTACACCCCTTGGGAGGTGTAGCACCTGGTATCAAATTAATAGTACAGTCGTATGCCCTATGCATAGGCAAAGTACTGGCCTTTACCTTATTGAATACCTCACCGAAAGACTGATACTCTCTGGGTAATGAGGAAGAGGTACAAAGGATCTTAATAGGCTGCTGAAGACAGGACTAAGTACAGTAGGATGACCAAGACACCATGTCGCAAGTCTTGTAATTTATTCTGGTGTTGTGTGTCTGAAGCCAAGAATTATAGCACAGTGTGGAGATTTTATGACCTGAAATTGTAGGGTCTCCACGTGGAGAGCGCCCACCCTTAGAGACAGAGGACAGGTCTTGCGCGTCACATGTGATGGTTGCAATGGTCTCCCATCAATGGCCTCAATAGCAAGAGGAGAAGAACCAGGTACCAACGGAATAGCATGCTGGGTAGTGAATTCCGCATCCATGAAACACCCTGCGGCTTCGGAGTCTATCAAAGCCGGAGCTGTGACAGAAGATGCAGCCCATGATATAATCACCTCCAGGATGGGTGTCAGGCTTGTTATGGTTGGAGCGTAGGAGCAGGGAATGCTCTCTCTTGCCAGACACCCCTACCAGGTGATCCACAGAGGTATACAGGTAGAACACCTAGGTAGGAGTGAAAGCACGGGAGTGCAAGGGTTAAGCAAAGTGTAGTCAAGAACAGTCCAGAAGATCAGGGCAGGTGGCAATCAGGCAGAATCAGTAAAACTAGCCAAGGTCAGGAAACAGGCAAGCAGGGAAGTCCAGGAGGCAAGCAGAAGGTCAGGCAATGGGAAATCCAGCAGAGGGTCTGTAGCACAGCAAGGAAAGAGGCACTGAGCACTGGAAGCTTAGAGCACACAGGAACCAAAGTTCTGGAACACTGAAGCAAAGTGGACACAGCCTGAGGGGTTTTTATAGTGTCATGGGTTTTCACCCCTCCCCTCTGCTGAACAAACCTCTCACTGGATTGGCCAACAGAGGGGTTTGCAACCACAGCACCTGCCTCACTGTTTACCTGGAGGCACGCTATTGGTGGACAGTTGATGAGAGAGGCAGGCTTCACCTCCCCCTACAGGTGTACAACACCATGGTTTGATCTGGGCACCCTGTGGATACCTTCCCTGGAGACTCCTTCAACTTTAGGCCATGGCTTAGGCCTACCGCACTATCACGTTCGCGACCAGACGCTGCTACTCGAGGCCGCGGCTTCGGCCTACTCAGCGATCGTGGAGCATCTGGGAAGCCCCCAGCAGCGGCAGATGACTGGGACATGGAGGTAGGAGCTAGAGGGGCACGACAGTACCCCCCTCCTACGAGCGGCCTCCGGGCGCGTCTAGGTGCCGGACGTTCAGGATGGGCTCAGTGAAATGCCCTAAGGCATGCTGGGGCATGGATATTGGCGACTGGTTGCCAGGATTGCTCCTCGGGTCCATACCCCTTCCAGTGTATTAGATACTCTAGTCTTCCTCGACGTATACATGAGTTCATGATTTCTTGAACCACGAATTCTTCTATATCATTCACCACTATTGCAAGAGGAGGAGTAGGTGGTCTCCTTTGAGTGGTGTCGGGTATCCATCTTTTAGGAAGCAACACATGAAATGTAGGATGAGTGCGCCAAGTAGTAGGTAATTGTAAGGAAACTGCAGCAGGGCTAATGATTTTTGTGATGGGGAAAGGCCCCAAGAATTTGGGTCCCAATTTCTTGGTAGGGCAAGACATTTTAACATGTGCTGAGGACAGCCATACCTTATCCCCAACCTGGTATAAGGGGGAAGGTTTAAGTCGCCGGTCAGCTTGGTTCTTGTAAGACTGTTGTGCCTTTTTTAATGTTTCTTGTAATAGAGTAAAACCTTAGTTCAGTAGTTGAAGACGGTCTGTAGCCTGAGGGACCATGGTAGTAACAGGTAGTTGAGGAATATAAGGTGGATGATAACCATAATTGGCCTTGAAGGGGGACATGCCTATAGAACTGTGTAGATGCAAATTCTGCTGTTGGTAGCAGGGACACCCAGTCATTCTGAAGATGGGTGACGTAACAACGTAGATATTGTTCAAGCGTTTGGTTAGTTCTCTCTGTCTGACCATCAGTTTGAGGATGGTAGGCGGATGACAAGAGTCTTTGTATACCCAAACCTTGACAAAAGGCAGACCAGAAATGAGAGGTAAATTGGACACCACGGTCAGAGAGGATGGTTTGTGGAATTGTCACGGTTTATTATGACTCTCAGACACAAGTTTTAGGTAAAAAATCAATTTTATTGAAATAATAAATTGATAACTTAGGATGGCAATAACATACATATATATATATACAGAATATAGCACAGACAGAAGGCAGACTCTACCGGTCCTGTCAATAAACCGGACAGGACAGTCTTTAGGCTCTACCGGCCTTGCCAATACCGGGTAAGGCAACCTGCAGATGGAATAGCATAACGGTTCTACCGGCCTTACCAAATTACCGGGCAAGGCAGCCTCAATAGATACACAATGTAGGCTCTACCGGCCCTGCCAATACCGGGTAAGGCAACCTCAGATGGAATGTGGCAAAAGGTTCTACCGGCCTTACCAATACCGGGCAGGGCAGCCCAGAGATAGTAGCAGCAGTCAGATGAAACTGGCAAATTAGCAGAATCGTTAAGCAGCAAGGCTTTGGAGCAAACCAGCGTCCGCACGCTGGGAACAACACTGAATAGTATAGCCGTTAGGCTTTGCGAGCAAACCAGTGACCGCACACTGGAGTAACAAGTGAGTAGTATAGCCGCAAGGCTTAGGAGCAAACCAGCGTCCGCACGCTGGGACCAACACAGATTTGTATAGCTGATAGGCTTTGGAGCAAACCAGTGACCGCACACTGGTGTAACAAGCGAGCTTGTATAGCCGCAAGGCTAGGAGCAAACCAGCGTCCGCACGCTGGGACAAACACAGATTTGTATAGATGATAGGCTTTGGAGCAAACCAGTGACTGCACACTGGTATAACAAGCGAGCTTGTATAGCCGCAAGGCTTAGGAGCAAACCAGCGTCCGCACGCTGGGACCAACACAGATTTGTATAGCTGATAGGCTTTGGAGCAAACCAGTGACCGCACACTGGTGTAACAAGTGAGTTTGTATGGCCGCAAGGCTTAGGAGCAAACCAGCGTCCGCACGCTGGGACCAACACAGATTTGTAGAGCTGATAGGCTTTGGAGCAAACCAGTGACCGCACACTGGTGTAACAAGTGAGTTTGTATAGCCGCAAGGCTTAGGAGCAAACCAGCGTCCGCACGCTGGGACCAACACAGATTTGTATAGCTGATAGGCTTTGGAGCAAACCAGTGACCGCACACTGGTGTAACAAGCGAGTTTGTGGGACCAACACGGAATTGTAGCAATGTCACCAACGCGACCAGGCAGAAGGTCGCCAGGATACTGAAGACAGGTGATGAGATGACAGGAACCAGCAACCATCAGTCAGGTCAGGAAGCAGCAGAGAAGAAGTTCAGCAGTAACTGCAACACCAGAGACTAGGCCGGAACCAGGACTGGAGTAACTCAGCATCCAGGAAACACTGGAACAGTAGAGATCAGGAACACAGGAGATCAGGAACTCCGGAACACTGGAACAGAGGCCCAGCTATCACTAGCATAGTGATAGCAAGAAGGTCAGAAACAACACGAAAGGGCACTCAAAGGGTGCCCAATCCAGGTTTAAATAGGCAATAAGAGGCGGGCTATCTGCAGAGAGCCAATAGCAGCCCCCTAGTGGTGACAGACAAGGAACTGCAGCAAATCACAGGCACCGTGATAGTACCCCCCTTTCAAAGACCCCCTCTCCTAGAATAGGGTTTAGGTTTCTGTGGGTAATTGGCATGAAAGACCCTAGTTAGCCTAGGTGCATGAAGGTCCATATTATCCACCCATGATCGATCCTCAGGACCGTACCCTTTCCAATGCACCAGGTACTGTACCTTTCCTCTAAGCCTACGGGAATCAATAATGCTCTAAACCTCGTACTCCTCCTGGCCCTCGACCTCAACAGGTCCTGGCACCACAGGTGTGGTAGTATAGCGATTGCAAACCAGAGGCTTAAGAAGGGACACATGGAACACATTATGGATACGCATGGATGCAGGTAGGTCTAGTGCATAGGAGACAGGGTTAATTTTACGAATAACTCTGTACGGACCAATAAACCGGGGAGCCAACTTATTAGACGGAACCTGCAGCTTGAGATTTCTGGAGGAAAGCCATACTCTATCCCCAACCTGAAAGGAAACCGCTGGAAGCCTTCTGCGATTAGCATGGCGCTGATGACGCTGAAATGACTGACCAAGTGCCCTCTGAACTTGTGCCCATGTGGAACGGAGTTGCTCGATATGCTCATCCAGAGCTGGAATCTGTTGCGTCTGAAATGAATCTGGAAGCAAACAGGGCTGAAACCCATAATTAATCAGAAACGGAGAGCTCCCAGATGAAGAATTGACCGCACAGTTCCTGGCGAACTCTGCCCAAGGCAACAAGTCGGACCAATTATGATGGTCAGTAACGAAACAACGGAGAAATTGTTCCAAGCCCTGATTAGCTCGTTCAGCGGCTCCATTGGTCTGGGGATGGTAGGCAGAGGAGAAGGACAGCTGTATGCCCATCTGTTGGCAAAATGCCCTCCAAAATCTCGACACAAACTGGCTCCCCCTGTCAGACACCAGTACCCTAGGCACTCCATGCAACCGGAATACTTCTCTGGCGAACACCATTGCCAATTCCTTAGCCGAAGGAAGGCCACGGAGGGGCACGAAATGAGCCATTTTAGAAAACCTGTCCACCACCATGAATATAAAGGAATACCCCTTAGACATAGGCAATTCTCCCATAAAATCAATGGAAACATGAGACCAGGGGCGTTTGCCATTAGGCACCGGCTGAAGCAAGCCCACTGGGAGATGTCTCGGGGTCTTAGCGTGGGCGCAGGTGGCACAGGCATTCGTAAATTCGGCACAATCGTTTCTCATGGAAGGCCACCAAAATAACTGAGAAAGGGACCATAACAATTGGTCTCTACCAATATGTCCCGCAGCCTTAGAGGAATGGTAGGTTTCGAGCAGCCTAGTACGAAATGATTCAGCGACAAAACATTTGCCCACTGGGGTTTCATGGGGAGCGGACCCCTGAGAGGCCAGGATCTCCTCCCCTAGAGGAGAAGTGATACTCGTGCGTATAGTAGCCAGTATTCTATCAGGTTGGATGATAGGTGCTGGTGCTTCCACTCTGTCACTGTCGGCCTCAAATTGTCTTGACAGTGCATCAGCCCTGATATTTTTTGACCCTGGTAAATATGATACAATGAAATTAAATCGAGACAGGAACAGTGCCCACCTGGCCTGACGAGAGGACAATCTCTTGGCCTCCAAGAGATAGGTCAGATTCTTATGATCTGTTAGGATTAAGACAGGATTCTTAGTACCTTCAAGCAAATTACGCCATTCCTTAAGAGCGAGGATAATGGCCAATAATTCTCTGTCACCTATCTCATAGTGGCTTTGAGTGACAGTCAACTTTTTAGAGAAAAACCCACAAGGTCTGAGAGTTCCACCTTTCTTGTGTCGCTGCGAAAGTACTGCCCCGACCCCAATATCTGAGGCATCAACCTCTAACGTAAATGGAAGTAAAGGATTGGGGTGGGATAACACAGGAGCCGCAGCAATTGCCAGCTTCAAATTCTCAAAGGCTTTCTCAGCAGATACCGGCCAACAAGAAGGATTAGCACCCTTGTGCGTAAGATCGGACAGAGGTTTGACAATGGAAGAAAAGTTCTTAATAAACCTCCTATAATAATTAGCGAAACCCAGGAAACGCTGTATGGCTTTAAGACCCTTGGGTTTTGGCCATTGTAGGACAGCTGACAACTTTTCTTTGTCCATGGCAATGCCATCATTGCCAATTATGAACCCCAAGAATGGCACACTGGTTCTATGAAACTCACATTTTTCCATTTTACAAAATAATTTGTTCTCACGGAGTCGTAGCAATACTGCGGATACATCCTTGATGTGCTGTGCCATGTTTTGGGAGTAAATCAGTATATCGTCGAGGTACACCACAACACATGTCTGTAACATATCTCTCAGAACATCGTTTATCAGTTCCTGGAAAACTGCGGGTGCATTACACAGCCCAAAAGGCATTACTAGATACTCGTAGTGCCCAGCTCGAGTATTAAAGGCAGTTTTCCACTCATCACCTGCTCGAATGCGAACCAGATTGTAAGCGGCCCGTAGGTCCAATTTGGTAAATATCGAAGCGCCCTTAAGCCTGTCAAAAAGCTTGGTGGTGAGTGGTATTGGGTATGCGTTTTTTGCCATTAGTTTATTAAAGCCCCGGTAGTCAATGCATGGTCTTAATTCGCCATTTTTCTTTTTTACGAAAAAGAACCCAGCCCCAGCTGGAGAGGTAGATTTTCGTATGATCCCTCTAGCAAGGGCATCAGAAATGTAATCCTCCATAGCCTTATTTTCATCACAAGATAATGGATAAGTGCGTCCTTTTGGAGGTACTGCACCAGGCTGCAATTCAATGCAACAATCATAAGGTCTATGCTGGGGTAGCATACTAGCCTCTCCTTTGCTAAAAACATCGCCAAACTGTTGGTACACATCCGGTATAGCAGAGGAGGTGCACATGACCTTAATAGGCTGGATGACGCACTTGTCCATACAAAACTGGGACCAAGCAGCAATTTCACACTTTTTCCAATCGAATTGTGGGTTATGTAACTGTAACCACGGAAACCCCAATATTACCGCATGGTGTGGAGAATTAATCAGTTGAAACTGCTGCTCTTCTCTGTGAAGTGCCCCAATAGTCATAGACAATGGCATAGTTTCAAATATAACCTGAGGCGGTTCTAAGGGTCTACCATCAATCGCTTCAATAGTCAAGGGGTTTTCTCTTTCAATGCGTGGAACTCCGTGCAATTCAGCAAAGGTATTATCCATAAAATACCCTGCTGCACCAGAGTAAACCAAGGCCAAAACCTTCACAGAGCGTTGTGCCCAAGACAATACCACCTGTATGGTGGGTTTCATTATGCCCGACACTGGGGACGATTGTACACCACCTAGGGCCTGTCCCCCAAGGTACCCTAGGTGTGTGCGTTTCCCGGACGTACCGGACAGGAATTTAGCAAGTGCCCTTTTTTACCGCAGTATAAACATAACCCTTGTTTTTTGCGATATAGTCTCTCTGCCTTGGTTTGTCTAGTGAAGCCTATTTGCATAGGTTCACTTGTTTCCCGTACTGGTTCACTAGACTTCAATGCCAAGGGAGGGATGGGTGGGCAAAACATGCTACTAGGCTCATTATTTTTTGACCGTAACTTACGATCTCTGGCAATTGATCTCTCACGTATTCTGGAGTCAATTATCATAACATACTCAATGTAATCATCTAGATCAATAGGTAGATCTTTAGCAGCGATTTCGTCTTTAATGTGGTCATTCAGGCCTTGAGAAAAGGCTGCCAATAATGCCTCATTATTCTAACCTACCTCTGCTGCCAATGTGCGGAATTCTATGGCATAGTCGCCCACTGTACGCCTGCCCTGTTGTATCTCCATAAGGCGTTTGGCAGCAGAGGTGGTTCTACCAGGAGGCTCAAACACTCTTCGAAAGGAACGCACAAATTCACTAAAGTTCTTAGTACAAGGTTTAGCATTCTCCCACAAGGGGTTAGCCCAAGCCAATGCTCTGCCAGTGAGCAGTGATATCGTGAACCCCACTTTACTACGATCATTGGGAAATGCGTGTGCCGTCAATTCCATAAAGATTTCGAGTTGGTTGATGAACCCTCTGCAGAGACTAGGGTCACCATCATATCTTAGCGGCAAGGGTGCAGAAGCCGTTAACCCTTTAACAGTACCCTCTAGGGGCTTGGTATCACTTTCCGGTGTCTGACTTGGCGAGACCACCGGACTAGAGCTCGATTTGTCAGCGGGTACCGTGCGTTCAAGGATCGTTTGAATTGCAACAGCCAACTGATCCAAACGTTGCTCGAGCACATCCATCCTCCAATGGATATTCTGTGCGTTACCTTCACCCTTGCTGTCTGAGGTCATGGCCCTTTCGTACTGTCAC
This sequence comes from Rhinophrynus dorsalis, assembly GCA_037306005.1. Classification (NCBI taxonomy): domain Eukaryota; kingdom Metazoa; phylum Chordata; class Amphibia; order Anura; family Rhinophrynidae; genus Rhinophrynus; species Rhinophrynus dorsalis. Next base: position 297,029,567 of record CM074723.1, on the reverse strand, counting down.
GGTTTATTATGACTCTCAGACACAAGTTTTAGGTAAAAAATCAATTTTATTGAAATAATAAATTGATAACTTAGGATGGCAATAACATACATATATATATATATACAGAATATAGCACAGACAGAAGGCAGACTCTACCGGTCCTGTCAATATACCGGACAGGACAGTCTTTAGGCTCTACCGGCCTTGCCAATACCGGGTAAGGCAACCTGCAGATGGAATAGCATAACGGTTCTACCGGCCTTACCAAATTACCGGGCAAGGCAGCCTCAATAGATACACAATGTAGGCTCTACCGGCCCTGCCAATACCGGGTAAGGCAACCTCAGATGGAATGTGGCAAAAGGTTCTACCGGCCTTACCAATACCGGGCAGGGCAGCCCAGAGATAGTAGCAGCAGTCAGATGAAACTGGCAAATTAGCAGAATCATTAAGCAGCAAGGCTTTGGAGCAAACCAGCGTCCGCACGCTGGGAACAACACTGAATAGTATAGCCATTAGGCTTTGCGAGCAAACCAGTGACCGCACACTGGAGTAACAAGTGAGTAGTATAGCCGCAAGGCTTAGGAGCAAACCAGCGTCCGCACGCTGGGACCAACACAGAATTGTATAGCCGATAGGCTTTGGAGCAAACCAGTGACCGCACACTGGTGTAACAAGCGAGATTGTATAGCCGCAAGGCTAGGAGCAAACCAGCGTCCGCACGCTGGGACAAACACAGATTTGTATAGATGATAGGCTTTGGAGCAAACCAGTGACCGCACACTGGTGTAACAAGCGAGCTTGTATAGCCGCAAGGCTTAGGAGCATACCAGCGTCCGCACGCTGGGACCAACACAGATTTGTATAGCTGATAGACTTTGGAGCAAACCAGTGACCGCACACTGGTGTAACAAGCGAGCTTGTATAGCCGCAAGGCTAGGAGCAAACCAGCGTCCGCACGCTGGGACAAACACAGATTTGTATAGATGATAGGCTTTGGAGCAAACCAGTGACTGCACACTGGTGTAACAAGCGAGCTTGTATAGCCGCAAGGCTTAGGAGCAAACCAGCGTCCGCACGCTGGGACCAACACAGATTTGTATAGCTGATAGGCTTTGGAGCAAACCAGTGACCGCACACTGGTGTAACAAGTGAGTTTGTATGGCCGCAAGGCTTAGGAGCAAACCAGCGTCCGCACGCTGGGACCAACACAGATTTGTAGAGCTGATAGGCTTTGGAGCAAACCAGTGACCGCACACTGGTGTAACAAGTGAGTTTGTATAGCCGCAAGGCTTAGGAGCAAACCAGCGTCCGCACGCTGGGACCAACACAGATTTGTATAGCTGATAGGCTTTGGAGCAAACCAGTGACCGCACACTGGTGTAACAAGCGAGTTTGTATAGCCGCAAGGCTTAGGAGCAAACCAGCGTCCGCACGCTGGGACCAACACGGAATTGTAGCAATGTCACCAACGCGACCAGGCAGAAGGTCTCCAGGATACTGAAGACAGGTGATGAGATGACAGGAACCAGCAACCATCAGTCAGGTCAGGAAGCAGCAGAGAAGAAGTTCAGCAGTAACTGCAACACCAGAGACTAGGCCGGAACCAGGACTGGAGTAACTCAGCATCCAGGAAACACTGGAACAGTAGAGATCAGGAACTCAGGAACACAGGAGATCAGGAACTCCGGAACACTGGAACAGAGGCCCAGCTATCACTAGCATAGTGATAGCAAGAAGGTCAGAAACAACATGAAAGGGCACTCAAAGGGTGCCCAATCCAGGTTTAAATAGGCAATAAGAGGCGGGCTATCTGCAGACAGCCAATAGCAGCCCCCTAGTGGTGACAGACAAGGAACTGCAGCAAATCACGGGCACCGTGATAGGAATACCATGAAGGCGGTCTCGGCAGCTGTAGGTAATCCGATAACGGGGACAAAATGTGCCATCTTGGTTAGGCGGTCTACAACCATCATTATAGTGGTGTAACATTGTGATGGTGGGAGTTCCACAATGAAGTCCACAGTTATGTCAGCCCAAGGACTTGTTGGTACTGGTAACGGGTCTTGAATTAGTACCTTTGGCTCGCCCACACACATCACATGATTGTATGTATTGTTCAATGTCTTTTTTCATACCAGGCCACCAGAATGACCGTTGGGTGAGTTCTGTGGTTTTCTTAACACCTCCATGGCCTGCTAACGGGTGGTCATGTACCGTATGAAGTACATTGGTACAAACTTCAGGAGGAACGAAAAGAAGAGTGTCTGTACAGCAGCCCATGTTTTTTGGTAAGGCAAGGATATTGAGACAGGTAGGAATCTGCTTCAGAATGGATCTGCAAAGCTTCTAATAGCGAGGAGTGAGTAGCCAAGAAATTACCAGGTTGGAGGATAGTATCCGTATCTGTATGGGGTCCATGTAGACGGGACAAGGCATCCGCTTTTCCATTTCGTGATCCTGGTCTATAACTGATATGCAGGTTGAATCTGCAGAAGAACAGAGCCCATCTGGCTTGTCTAGGACATAGACGGCATGCTCCTTGTAGATACTCTAAATTCTTGTGGTCATTGAACACAGTGATTGGATGGTTAGCCCCCTCCAAGAGGTGACGCCATTCCTCCAATGCCATTCTAATGGCTAGTAATTCTCTGTCTCCCACGCTGTAGTTAGTTTCCTCTGGGGATAATAGTCTAGAAAAGAAAGACACAGGATGAAGCGTCTCACTTTCTCCTTGTCGTTGTGATAGGATGGCCCCTGCGGCTGTCTCGGAGGCATCAACCTCCATAAAGAATGTTTTTTTAGGGTCTGGCAGTACAAGAAAGGGGGCCGACGTGAACCTCTGTTTAAGTTGATCAAAAGCATATTGTGCTTGAGGTGACCAGGCAAACGGGACATGTTTCTTGGTTAGCTGGGTGATGGGAGCGATAACTTTAGAGAAACCGTGGATGAATTTTCTGTAGAAATTTGAGAACCCCACAAATTGTTGCACGGTTTTAACAGAAGTAGGAACAGGCCAATCCAAGATGGCTGATACCTTTTTGGGGTCCATTTTGATATTCCCCGGAGTTAATATGAATCCCAAAAATTCAACAGATGTTGTCTCAAACACACATTTTTCTAATTTCCAATAAAGTCCATGTTCCTGAAGCCGAGAAAGGACACGTTTAACATGCTCCCGATGGGTGGTAAGCGAGGGTGAGTAGACTAAGATGTGGTCGAGATATACCACTATGAATATGTCCAACGTATCTCGGAATACATTGTTGAGGAAATGTTGAAAGGTGGCAGGGGCATTACAGAGCCTGAACGACATGACCTGGTATTCATAGTGGCCATACCGGGATCGGAAAGCCATCTTCCATTCATGCCCTTTTTTTATGCGTACCAAATTATAGGCTCCTCGTAAGTCCAACTTAGTATATATTTGTGCCTCTCTAAGTCGATTCATTAACTCTGAGATTAAGGGCAATGGATATTTGTTTTTGATGGTAACCTTGTTAAGCTCTCTATAGTCCACACAGGGCCGGAGGCCTCCATCTTTTTTCCCCACGAAAAATATGCCAGCCCCGGCAGGAGAAGTGGATGGCCTTATGAATCCATTCCTTAGGTTCTCTTCTATATAGTCCTTTAAGGCGCTTAATTCAGGTTCAGAGAGAGGAAATATACAACCAAACGGAATGGGAGCCCCCAGGAAGCAAGTCTATAGGACAGTCATATGGACGGTGTGGGGGCAGTTTGTTGGCTTCTTGTTTGCTGAAGACTTGACTGAAAGCACGGTAGGGTATCGGTATTTCCAATGTCTTAGAAGAAGTAGCATGCAAGGTGGAAACTGTGGTGTGAGAGAGACAGTGTTCTTTACAGTAGGATGATGTAAAGGTGATTTGTTCTGTGGACCAATTAATGGTGGGGTTATGGTGTTTAAGCCAAGGAAGGCCAAGGATAATGGGAAACAAAGAAGATTGTACCAAATTAAAGCTAAGCGTCTCCACATGCTTAGCCCCAATGCTCACAGTGAGAGGTATAGTCTCTGTGGTGACAGGTCCGGAGTTAATGTTGCTGCCATTAATAAGAAGTATTGTGAGGAGTTGTTTCTTTAGTCGTGTAGGTATGTTCAGACTCTGAGCTAACTTGTAATCTAAGAAACAGTCACTTGCCCCAGAGTTAATGATAGCATCTTGTGGGATCTTGTTATGCATCCACTGTAGGGAGACAAGAAGAGATAAATGAGGAGCTGTTCCACCCAGGAGTAATGGGTACTGTGCTCTATCTGGCTTACCTCTGGCTGCCAATTCAGGACAGAGACGGACTTGGTGACCAGAGCCACCACAATAAAGACAAAGGTTCATGCATCTCCTCCTGTTCTTTTCAGTTTCAGTGAGTGGACCACGAGTAGCACCAAGTTGCATGGGTTCCTCTGAAGTGATACCGGGAGTCAAGGAGACCGGTAACGGAGGACAAGGTGTAGAGGTTGAACGGAGAGGAAGGTTAGTGGTACGCTCCATGCGTCTCTCCCGGAGTCTCCGATCTATCTGGGTTACCAGGACGACTAGATCATCCAGAGAGTCAGGAATGCCAGTCCGAGCTAGTTCGTCCTTTAATGAGTCAGCAAGACCCAGACTGAATTGGTCACGCAAGGCAGTTTCGTTCCATTCCGTTTCTACTGCTACTCTCCGGAATTCTGATACGTAATCCTCCACAGGATGGTTACCCTGTCTTAGTGATCTCAGCAGTGGCCCTCTTATGGGGATCATCATAAAGGGCACCCATTGCGTGACAGAAGGCAGTCCAGGATAGGGCTGTTAGCATGTAGTAGGTGATGCGCCCATGACAGAGGAGCATCTGTGAGTAGAGATATGGCAGTACAAACTTTAATAAAGTCTGTGGTATATGTCCTAGGTTTCAGGACGAACAACAGTTCACAGGACGTGATGAATGACCGGTATTTACTACGATCTCCGGAAAAACAAGCAGGAAGCTTGACATGTGGTTCTGGAGTGGCAGTGGCCCCAGTACCAAGGGGTCTCGCTTCATTCGCTGAGGGTGGTTGATACATAGGTGGAGGTGTCACTGGAGCAGGTTGTAACCCCTGGAACTGGGCTTGTAAAGCAGCTTGGTTTTCTTGTATACCTTGTACCGTGTGGGATAATGCAGTGAGTTGCTGAGTCAGTGACGCAATAGCATCAATCATCCCTGTCAGCTCCATGGGGCTTCAGTGTATTGTCAGGCTTGTTATGGTTGTAGCGTAGGAGCAGGGAATGCTATCTCTTGCCAGACACCCCTACCAGGTGATCCACAGAGGTATACAGGTAGAACACCTAAGTAAGAGTGACAGCACGGGAGTGCAAGGGTTAAGCAAAGCGTGGTCAAGAACAGTCCAGAAGATCAGGGCAGGCTGCAATCAGGCAGAATCAGTAAAACTAGCCAAGGTCAGGATACAGGCAAGCAGGGAAGTCCTGGAGGCAAGCAGAAGGTCAGGCAATGGGAAATCCAGCAGAGGGTCTGTAGCACAGCAAGGAAAGAGGCACTGAGCACTGGAAGCTTAGAGCACACAGGAACCAAAGTTCTGGAACACTGAAGCAAAGTGGACACCGCCTGAGGGGTTTTTATAGTGTCATGGGTTTTCACCCCTCCCCTCTGCTGAACCTCTCACTGGATTGGCCAACAGAGGGGTGTGCAACCACAGCACCTGCCTCACTGTTTACCTGGAAGCACACTATTGGTGGACAGTTGATGAGAGAGGCAGGCTTCACCTCCCCCCTACAGGTGTACAACACCATGGTTTGATCTGGGCACCCTGTGGATACCTTCCCTGGAGACTCCTTCAACTTTAGGCCATGGCTTAGGCCTACCGCACTATCAAGTTCGCTGGCAGACGTTGCTACTAGAGGCCGCAGCTTCGGCCTACTCATCGATCGTGGAGCATCTGAGAAGCCCCCAGCAGCGGCGGATGGCTGGGACATGGAGGTAGGAGCTAGAGAGGCATGACAGTGGGTTTCGTTTGCATCTGGACTGGGGACTGTGAAACTCCACCCAGGGTCTGTCCCCAACACAACCCTAGGTGTGGGCGTTTCCCAGCCGCATGGGACAAGACCTGCCTTACCACAGAGTAAAGGCATAGGCCCTCTCCTCCCCCGAAAGGCACGTGTACCCTAGTTGCACAGGCTCCTCCTGAAAAGTCTCAGCACCAGGAGGCATGGGAAGCGAGGGAAAATTGGCTGAGAGCATAAAATTCAGTGCAAATTGGGAGAAAGGCTTCCGTATCCGTTCCTTGAATGAGGATCTTTCTCTAATCCTAGTATCAATTAGGATGGCAAAGGAGATGAGTTCATCTAGCTCCTCCAGCAGCTCACGGGCTGCTGTCTCTCGCCCTTGCGAGAACGCGGCTACTAGAGCCTCATTGTTCCAGCCCACCTCCGCCGCCAAAGTACGAAATTCAATTTCGTACTCTGCTACCGTGCGTGCGCCCTGGCGGATAGTCATGAATTGTTTTGCAGCAAACATTGCCCGGGCTGGAACGTCAAAGACCCTATGGAAAGTAGATACGAATTCTGTGAAATTCGAGATTATGGGTTTCTCTGTCTCCCTTAACGGATTGGCCCACACCAATGCTCTACCAGACAGGAGGGAAATCATGAAGTCAACCTTGCTTCGATCACTCTGAAAAGCATTTGGCAGAAATATGCCCAACTGGTTAATGAACCCATGAAAGAGTGTAGGTTCTCCATCATATGATTGAGGGAGTGGAGCAGCTCCAGACAGCCCTCGGAACATACCGCTCTCGGCTTTAGCCGTTACCACCGATGCCGGGTCAGGGGAGGCCACCGGTTGTCAAGCAGCCCTATCAAAGTGCGCTGTGCGATTAAGGAGTGTTTGTATCACCAAGGAAAGCTGATCAATTTATTGATCTTGTATGTTCATTCTGGTTAGAATGCTAGGCATCTGTGGGTTGCCTGCACCTTCGGATGTCATGGCCCTTTTATACAGTCACGGGAGTCTAGGCAAATAAAGACTCTGACAGGTACAGATAAAATCAACACCACTTTACTGAAAAATACATGTAATGAATAGCAATTTAGCACTTCCCCAAACTTCCCCGGGGTCAGGCATGGAGACAGTGCTACAGTCCACTACCCAGGAGCTGACACTGAACCTTAGCCCGTATACTGGAACCAGGAACGAGGCAGAGAAAGTAGCCTACGGTTCTGGGTACCACCAGAGAGGTAAGAGGGTGGTAAGAGGTTGATCTAAACCCTAGGATGATAGGGTTAGCAGAGGCGCAATTGCCCTAGAACGCTAGAGATACGCTAGGGTTGAGGCGGGATCCTAGGTAGAGAAGAGAGATACAAGGCCAAATGGTTGACAGAACCCGAAGTAGTACGGTGGCAATGACCAGGCTTCGGGACCTGCACAGAGAGGGAGCCAGGCCCACGTATAGTGAAAGCGGAGTCAGACAAAGCCAAGGTCAAGCACATAACGGCTAGTCAGACAAGCCAGAGTACTTAGAACGGAGCGGGTAGTCAGCCAGGCCAGGGGTCATACACGGATCGGATAGTCAGACGGAGCCAGAGATCAAGCACGGAACGGGTAGTCAGACAAGGCCAGAGGTTCAGGCACAAATTGGGTAGTCAGACGGAGCCAAAGGTCATACACAGATCGGAATCAGCAGCCAAGAACGGGTCACAACGAGAATACAAGCAATGCTCAGATACACCACGAAAGGGCACTGAGGCTAGGACTGAAGGCAGCATATAAGGCCTACTGGAGAGGCGGGGCATCGCTCGACCAATTCCGTACAGGCTATAACAATGTCGTGTGCACAGTAATGACGCGTGTATGCAACCAGGAAGTCAGCGACCAGCAATGCTCCTGCCGAGCACATGTGGAGCATGTAGGCTGAGTAGGCTGGCGTCGTCACAATGGTCCAGTATAAAATCACAAAAAGTCTCCCTTTCTCCAGGTTGGAGAGGTTCAACCTCCAGTGAAGGCTCTGTGCTACTTTCGCAGGAAGGGAATTAGGATGATTCAGATGATCCAGGTCCCCCTGCTAACCTGGATCACAAACCTCTAAAGCTCCCTGGCATGAGTCATGGCAAACTGTACCGCTTCCATGGTGGATATCATCTTCTTAGAGATCAAGTCAGCAGATTAGATCTTCAGCCACAGCATACGCCTAGCCCTCACAGAAAAAGCTGAGGCCTTAGATTCAAGGCAAATGGCATCAAAGACAGCATCAGTAACATAGTGCTGAGCATCAGAATTGTTAGCCAAAAGGTCAGCCTAAGGGGCACCCTTATGGACAGCAGCAGTCAGCTGTTCAGTCCAAACAGCAATGGCACTATTGACCCATGCAGAAGCCAGAGTGGGCCTCATGGACGCACCAATGGCAGTGAAATTAGCTTTCAAAATAGCTTCAAGTTTTCGGTCTGTCAAATCCTTAAGAGCTGAAATGTCTGCAACTGCCAAGGAAGTGGACTTAGAAAGCCTGGAAATGGAAGAATCAACCTGAGGAGTAGCCACCCATTGAGTCAAGGCAGCTTCAGAAAAGGGATACAGCTTAAAGAATCACTTAGCTTGATCTAGATGCTTGTCAGGAGCCTTCCACTCATCCAAGATAATCTGATCCAGAGTGGGATTATGAGGAAAAACTGTACAGGGCTTCTTGAGCCTCTGAAAGATGACAGAAGTAGCCTGTGGCTCTACAGGAGTTGAAGGAATGTTTAAAGTAGTTAATACCGCCTTAATTATACTCTCAGAAGAGGGTTCAGGATCAGCTTAAAGGGGTCACCATGAAATTGTGAAGAAGCCCCTTCAGAACACACACCATCCTCAGAGTCTCCATCTGAATCCTCCAAAGAATCAGATAGATCAGAATACCAGAAGCCTTGGAGGCCACAAACCTGAAGGAAGTGGGGGGCTTCCAGGACTGAAGAACCCCCTGGAGAGAAAGAGGAAACTGTGCAATAGAGTCCCAAGGTGGCTCTTGAGCATGGCTGGAAGGCCCTGGCGGAGACGCAGGGGCGACAGAGCATGAGGGGCATAAGTACCCAGAATACTCCATGGGAAGCCCCGTTTGGCATGAGGAGCAATACATGAGATGGGGTCAGAGACGCCCCTGAATCCTTAGCCTTAGGTCTAGCCCCATGTCCTAGTGGATCCGGCATCCTAACAGGTGAAAAGTGTCAAAACAGTAAAGGAAGACCCAAATACTGTGATCCACATTAAAGATTTCACCCCAGAAAGCCTAAAATGCACTTGTCTGGCAAGTGAAGGGTTAACCTGAGGAGGAGAGCTGAGGAGTCCAAGCCCTGCGTATGATACTCACATAGAGCGGAAAACAAAATGGAAACAGCATAGGTAGCCAATCAGAAAATGGCCCGCAAAATGGGCGTTTATGGGAAATGTAGTTTTCCAAATGCAAAACCGAATCCCCCCAAAGACACTTAGAATGTCCACCAGATACTTAAGCAAGGGGAAACAAGAAGATTGAGCGGTCTCTCAACTCGGTACACAGAGCAGTTGCAGAGATATGTCCCAAACTGTCTGTCCCATAGAGATCAATAGAGCTTTGTGGCTATGTGGTAAAGTGCACCCTTAAAGGCACGGAATTCAAAAATAACGTCTAAAATAAAAAGTGTCTAAAAAGTGTAAAAACACATATAGAACACTGAAACTTGAGAAAACATAAAATAAACAAAGAAAAAGTGAGAAAAAGGTCCCTCAACTGAACAATACTGGTAGAGAAGGGGTTAGTTACCACAAAAACATCCCAAAATGCTCCAAAGACCCCCCAATACAGAGATATAAAGTACCTAACATGAGTGCAGAAGTTATAAAGTAACTCCAAGGAAACCCTTGTGCGGAAGGGAACTGTGGGACAAGTGGACCATGGCACTCAAAGGGTTGCTCACCTTTTCTGCAGGTCATCTTCAGATTATTATTGCAGGGAAGAAGCCTCAGAGAGACTCCCTCTGGAGTGAGAGACATGGGCTACATGGTTCTCTACAAACCTGGAATGGCTGCACTGCTATGATGTAGAGATTCGATGGCAGATGAATAAGTAAAAAGTAAAATCTTTTATTGAAAAAATTCAAAAATATAAAAACAATACTTCGGGCAATAATTCAGACATTGGAGGTCAAATCTCATGTCATACGCAGTGCAAAGAAAACATAATCCACGCGTTTCGCGCTACAAGCGCTTAATCATCACATGAATTTTTTCAATAAAAGATTTTACTTTTTACTTATTCATCTGCCATCGAATCTCTACATCATAGCGGTGCAGCCATTCCAGGTTTGTTGCTTACGTCGTGGGTGTTGGAAGAAAACCCAGGCTTGCACGCTTTGTGAGAGCAAGGAGTGCTTTGTTTATACACTGATATGTGTTTCGGAACATAGACCCTGGAGGATTGTCCTTGAAGCACCGTCTGTCTTGCTTCTACATGGTTCTCTCCAAGGGCTGAAAAGGTCCACAAATATCTCTTGTAAACTGGGCAATCCACCAGGGGAAGCCAGTAATGGTAATCCACCTAATGGGGGAATTTTGGCACCCCATATCTAAAGAAAAATAATAAAATAACTAAAAACTAAGTAGAACTGTTCACTGCCTCCTACCAGGATGTGGAACAAATGTTAACTGGATGGGAGTGGCTAGGTAGAATGCTATGGAGGAGAGGGAGGCCCCACCCCTGCACTTCTTTGAAGAATTGTTCCAGCCTACTGGGAAGACCTGTCGCTTCCTCATGTACAGGTACTGTAAGCTATATTGGACAACAGAGAAATTACTTCTCCAGTGAAATCACTTCTCCAGTTCCTATGTTATTCTATAAAGTCTATGAACTAAGGGCTCGATCCAAATGTTGGCGTTAAAACCAAAGTGAAGAAAAACACTGCCTTCGCGAGTTAACCAAGACCGGGTAACGTGAGATTCAAATCTTCCTTACCCAGAAAGGCGATGACCACCAAAATACATGTTCACCTTAAACCTGCGTCGCATAGAAAATCTTACCTAAAAATACACATTAAAAATGTTACCTAGCTGTGACGGAACAGGAGGTTCAACTTTCATGTCCATGTGCTATATGAGGACTGTGGGAGTACATGGACATTCCAGCAATACATCTGCTATGGACTTTTCCTGTCTCAAGTCCTTTGAACTCAACCTCGCCATCTATTGGATTGAAACTTGCATTGCAGCATTGTGCTCTGCCCTGCCATCTCTTGGTTGAAGCTTGCATTGCAGCGTTGAGCTATGCCCTGCCATCTATTGGTTGAAGCTTGTATTGCAGCATTGTACTATGCCCTGCCATCTATTGGTTGAACCTTGCATTGCAGCATTGTACTATGCACTGCCATCTGTTGGTTGGTGACCTACATTGCAGCATTGCTGTGAGTATGCAAATAGGGCACTGTTGCATTCTGGAACCGTCAGTTTCTCTCCAATGTTTTAATTACACTCCCCCATCTTACATCATAAAATTGTTATACCATGTTATGTTTGTTGTATGTCTTGTCTACTGTGTATTATGGTATTTTGTTGTATTCATGTCACCACAAGTTGAATGAAGGCTGTTAAACGTATGGTACTACATTTCAATAAACTTAGATGTGTTTCCTTACCCCTAAAGCAGATGTTCAGGCTCTGTTATTGGGGGGAGGTGGGGGATATCTGACACCAGGCCATTGTAGCCAAAAGCACCTTTATAGAGGCGGTGTCGTTTTATCTCGGCAGAGGGGTGAGTTCCTGCCCGGAGGAGGCGCCATCGCTGCAGAGGGACCTGAACCTGTTCCCCAGGATAAGGCAGAGGGGTTAGTTGGACGGTGGTGTGTGTATATATGCGCTATCCCGTCGGTATCCTGTAACCCCTGATGATGTGGGCAGAGAGGCTCGCGATACGCGTTGGGTTTTTATGTATGTGAATACTTGGTCCCCTTTTTGGATCGGTTCTTCGGTGAGCAACGGGTATTTGCCCATAGGACTAGTACGTCCAGTTTAGTGTCCGGTGTTGCCTGGACTCCAGTACATTGTGGTGTGTTGGATTGGGAATCGCAATAGCCACAAAGGAGGGAGTGCGGACACAGGGAACAGAAGGATGGCGGGTCCGTAAGGAGCAATGGTTGCTGAAAAGAGGAGATACTTGATCCGGAGGGAGATAAGTGTACATTGTTCTTTTATCCTGTAAGCGCAACTTATATTGTTTTAGTGTGATATTTTTAATAAATACTGCTTTTAGATTTTCCTCTTTTTGCGCTCTTTTTTCTTGCTATAGAGGGGTTAGTGTCTGCCCAGTAGAGACTATGAGCAGGTCAAACAGACTCTCCTGGATCGGTATGCTCTTACCCCAGACGCCTACCGGCGGAAATTCAGAAGTACAAGGCTGGCCTCCAAAGAAACTTACCAGGAGTGGGGCAGTCGGATGGACCGAGCCAACCTTAGCTGGTTCCGAGGGGAGAAGGCCACCACTTTTGAGGACTGCCGCCAACTCATCCTGCTGGAGCAATTCTATAACTTCTGCCCCCCAGAGGTCCGGGAGTGGGTAAGTGACCGTAAACCCCGTACTCTAGCAGAGGGTACCCGGCTAGCTGACCAGTATATTGAAAGCCGCCTGGCCAGCCCCAAGCCTGTGCCTCCCACTCCCCCCTCCACCACCTTATGGACTCAAGTGCCTATGAGGAGAGTGCCCCCAGCCCCGGTCCGTGCCCAGCAGGCCGAGAGAAAGGTTGACCGACGTTGCTATTTGTGTCAACAGGTGGGTCACTATGCAGCTGAGTGCCCCAGGAATCGCAGACCTTCCCCCAAGCAGGTCCACTGCCTTGACCGCCCCATGACGGAGAGCATCCCCATCCCCACTACCCAGGCTGGGTTTGTCAAGGATTCTGTCTATTACCACGAATACCCAGCCTACCCTTTGGCCGAGTATACTGAGGAGGCCTATGGGGTGGCTTCTGTACAGCAGCCCCACCGGGATAACAGGTGGCGGCACCGTCAGGATGTACAAATTAATGGACGCACAGCACAAGGTCTCCGAGATTCTGGGGCTACCCTCACCCTTGTCAAGCCCCAATGTGTGCCCCACAGTGCTATCTTACCCAAAGGAGTATCTGTCCGTGTTGCTGGAGGGCAGCAACATGTCTTGCCAATGGCCAAAGTGCATTTGGATTGGGGAACCGACCGTGAGTTTTTTGAGGTTGGGATCATGGACCAGATCCCGGCTGATGTGTTATTAGGTAATGACCTTGGGACACTGTCTAGTCATTATCTACCCAAAGAAGTAGCTCCCGTGACCCGCAGCCACACCCGCCGACAGTCGGTCGATGGCCTTGCTTCACCAGTTCCAGTGGTCCCTAGGTCTATGGGAGTCGAACCTGATGCATCCAAAGCCGTGAGTAAGGGCCCAGTGCCATCCCAGACTGATGACTTCCCTTCCCTGACATGGGTTCAGCCCACTGACTTCAGTCAATTAGGACAGACCCCTCATTAGCTTCCTTGTGTGCCCGTGCAGACTCTGGTAACCAAGGGGGTGCAGGGGACCAGATAGTGTGGGAGAAGGGACTGTTATATAGGCTCACAGGTAACCAGGACCATAACCGCCCATGGGACAGTAGGAAGCAGCTGCTAGTCCCCAAACCTTACCGTGAGGCACTACTTAGATTAGCTCATGAAATCCCCCTGGCAGGGCATCTCAGGAAGAGGCGCACCCTGCACCGCCTGCTGCAGGCCTTCTTTTGGCCTGGGGCATCACGGGAGGTGGTTGACTTTTGCCGCTCCTGTGATGTCTGCCAGCGGGTTGGGAAGTCTGGTGATCATTCTCGAATGCCCCTCCAGCCTCTACCAGTCATTAGGGAACCCTTCCAGCATGTAGCGGTGGACATCATTGGCCCACTTGCCAAGCCTAGCCGCTCTGGGAAAAGGTATATCCTAACTGTGGTAGATTATGCTACCCGGTACCCCGAGGCGGTGGCACTATCCTCCATATCCGCAGAGAAGGTTGCTGATGCCCTAGTACGCATCTTTACCCGAGTAGGATTCCCAAGTGAGATCCTGTCAGACAGGGGCCCCCAGTTTGTGTCAGAACTGCTACAACAGATTTGGGAGCTGTGTGGTGTCCGACCCATCCAGACGGCCCCCTATCACCCCCAGACCAATGGTCTCTGCGAACGCTTTAATGGGACACTCAAGGGAATGATAAAAGCGTTTGTAGACACAGATTCAGATTGGGAGCGTTTCCTGCCGCACTTGCTCTTTGCGTATAGGGAAGTGCCACAGGAATCCACAGGCTTCTCGCCCTTTGAGCTACTATATGGGCATAAGGTGCGGGGACCTTTAGACTTACTCAGGGAATATTGGGAAGGACGGTGTACTTCTGAAGAGACCCCAGTAATTCCCTATGTGCTAGAGCTTCGGGAGAAGTTAGAGACCCTTATGGAGTTGGCAGGGAATAACCTCCGGGCGGCCCAGACTAAGCAGAAGGTCTGGTATGACCGGAAGGCAAGATATAAGGAGTTCCACGTAGGCCAGAGGGTGCTTGCCTTGGTGCCCGTCACCAAGAACAAACTCCAGGCCGAGTGGGCAGGCCCTTGGACAGTTGTCCAGCGGCTGAATAATACCACATATGTCGTAGCTACAGACCCACCTAGTCGAGTACATCGTACATATCATATTAACATGCTCAAAGAGTATGTTCAGCGTCTAGAGGCCGTGGCTGCTATCTGTACCCCCCCTGAGGGAGATCGAGAGGGCAAGACCCTCCCTGATTTCCTTGCCAACACCCGTCGAGCCACTTCCCTCGATCAGGTGGAGGTGAACCCCCAGTTGGGACTGAACGCCAGACAGCAGGTTCAAAAGATTCTAGAGAGTAGGGCTGCTATGTTCTCCCCTCTACCTGGTACAACCCATCTCACTCAACACACAGTCAACACAACAGGTCATCGTGCCCTCAGACAGCCACCCTACAGGGTACCAGAGGCAGTACGACCACACATGGAGGCTGAAATTGCCGACATGCGTGCCCTGGGTATCATCCAGCCGTCCAATAGTCCCTGGGCTTCTCCTGTAGTCCTCGTGCCCAAAAAGGATGGAACAACCCGGTTTTGTGTGGATTATAGGAGGCTCAATGACATTACAGTCACTGATGCTTATCCAATGCCCCATGTTGATGACCTCCTAGATAGGCTGTCCGGGGCCCACTTCCTGACAACACTGGACCTTAGCCGTGGTTACTGGCAAATCCCCTTGGCTCAGGACGCTCAAGAAAAGTCAGCCTTCATCACCCCATTTGGTCTGTACCAGTTTACGGTCATGCCCTTCGGGATGAAGAATGCCCCGGCTACATTCCAGCGGCTGGTGGATCGCCTCCTTGAGGGGGCACAAAGATATGCTTGTGCCTACCTTGATGATATAGCCATCTACAGTCGTACCTGGGAGGAGCATCTGCAGCACCTGGGTGATGTGCTAGACAGGATTCAGGCAGCTGGATTGACCATCCGACCTGACAAATGCCAAGTTGGGATGGCCGAAGTACAATACCTGGGACACCGGGTGGGAAGTGGACAGCTAGGGCTAGAGCCTGCAAAAGTAGCGACTATTGTTAACTGGCCAGTGCCCCAGACTAAAAAACAAGTGCTTGCATTTTTGGGGACGGCTGGGTATTATAGAAAGTTTGTCCCTTCTTACAGCTCCTTGGCCAAACCTCTGACAGACCTGACGAAGAAGGCGCTACCCCGCTCGGTGACCTGGACCCCGGAGTGTGACAAGGCCTTCAATGCCCTTAAACAGGCCCTGAGCAGCGGTCCCGTACTGGCTGCCCCAGACTTTAGCCGCCGTTTCCTTGTACAGACTGATGCCTCCATGTTCGGCATAGGGGCAGTACTGAGCCAGGTGAACGCCAAGGGAGAGGAACATCCAGTCGCTTACCTGAGTCGCAAACTACTGGAAAGGGAGGTTGGGTATGCAGCCATCGAGAAGGAATGCTTAGCCCTTGTGTGGGCAATCAAAAAATTGCAACCCTATCTCTATGGCCGGGACTTTACAGTTATGACAGATCACAACCCTCTGTGCTGGCTCAACAAGGTATCCGGGGACAATGGCCGGTTGCTGCGGTGGAGCCTGTCCTTACAGCCTTATAGTTTTGATGTGCAATACCGGCAGGGGCGGGCCGTCACATTGGTGGCAGCGGTGGGATTTCTGCACTAACCACCAAACCACCACCGGGATTCACCTCCATCGGGAGGTTCAGAGGAGAGCACAGCCAAACCCTAGATGGAAGCCGTTTATGAGCAGCTGACTGTCCCGTGTTTGAGAGAGCTCATCACAGCCAGAGGATCCGAACCAGGTCAGAATCGCAAGCCTGAGCTTGTTGCCCAGCTAGTCCAAATGGATGAGGAGACTGGCATAGCTGGGGCCCCAGCTCCACTGCAGGAAACTGAAACTGCCTTTCAGCAGAGGATGACTTACTTGCCCACACCCGTCTCTGAGGGTGCCATGGTGGAGGTCATGCGGCAAGTACAAGAGGAACTAGACAGAGTGCGAGACTCAACAACTAACAACAGAAACCTGCCTGAGTCTGGATCCAGCAGAGGCAATGGCACGGTTATTGACCTTAAAGTAACACACCAGACCTTCCAACGGTTCAACGAGGATCAGTGGGACATTGATGGTTTTCTCCAAGATTTCGAGCGGCAGTGTGACTTGTTTGGGGTTGATCGCTCTGAGTGGGTCCGCATATTGGCTGGTAAGCTAACGGGCAGGGCAGCCAAAGCCTACCGGGCCATGTCCCTTGCAGCTAGATCCAGTGGCAAACGGCCCAGGTCTGTCCGGTGGTCCTCTGAGGCCGGTCCGGTGTAAATGACCTGGTAGGTGCCCCCCTAACGCTACAGGGGCGGGTGCCTGCCGCGGGCCGTCACACTAGCACCACAGCCAATCACAGCACTCCATAGTAGAAAGTTCAGTCAGAGATGGCTTTCAGCACCATGGACAGCATTGAATGCAATAGGGATGTGCACTGCTTACCCCTGTGGCATTCAAAGGGTTACAATAGAGAAAACTAGTACACCAAGCACTACACAATGCCTCCCTTCGACATCCCCCCCACCTTAGTACGTCCACATATATTGCATATATGGGACATACTAACGCCATCCACAATCACCTCAGGGACTTCCACGTAGTGGATAAATCTGTCTGATATTCAACACTCAACTCTTTGAGTACCAGAGAGGTAGGAAAGCATTGCTTAGCATGTTTCCTACCCATCTGGTACCCAAAGGGTTAATAGGCAAGGTATGGACTACATACCTTGCCTGTATAGGTGTGTGTTTTAAACATTTGTTTTTATTAAGAAAACATTTATTAAACATATACATATTAGACCTCAAGGGGGGTGTCATGACCCCTCATGACACCTCCCAACCATGAGGCCAACAGTTGCCCTTAAATAACCTTAAACGCAAATAAGCTATGTGCAACATAGCTTATATGTGCTTTTATGGTTTATGAAACTATCAGACCTCAAAGGGGGGCACCAGGACCTCTCCTGGTAGCCCCCCTACCATGGATCATCAATCCAAAATGATAGATGATCCATGGGGTGACCCCAAAGGCATTCACTGCCTTCTTGATGCTGCCGGCTTTACAGCCTCCCGCAGCATCAAGCTCTCAATGAATGAATGGAGGTGAAGGGAGCACTGCTGTCCCATCATTCAGTCAGTCACCTGGGGTCAAACCTGGTGACTGATTAAGTGATCAGAGCGCAGGGCTGCTTCCACAATTGCATCTTTACTTAGATCTCATTCACATTTAATGCCCTACCTCTCAAACGGAGAGTGGAGCAAAAGTAGTAATAGCAATGGGACACAGCAGGTAGGACATTATAAATGATTGAAATCTAAGTAAAGAAGCAAATGAGGAAGCAGCCCTGCGCTCTGACCGCAGGGCTCCCTTCACATGCTGTCATTAATATCCAGGTGGGGGCATCAAGATGGCTGGGGACATCGGAGGGAACAGAGGCATTGGAGGAAGCGGGTGGAGGGGAGAGAGGCATTGGAGGAAGCGGGTGGCAAGCTTGTATTTGCCGCCCGCTTCCTCCGATACATCTCTCCCCTCCTCACTCTTCGGCATTGTCCCCTGCCTGGCGTCGCACACTCTACAACTTTGTCCCTTTTCACTCAAATGTTTAAAACACACACACATATACAGGCAAGGTATGTAGTCCATACCTTGCCTATTAACCCTTTGGTTACCAGAGAGGTAGGAAACATGCTAAGCAATGCTTTCCTACCTCTCTGGTACTCAAGGAGTTAAGTGTTGAATATCAGACAGATTTGTCCACTACATGGAAGTCCCTGAGGTGATTGTGGATGGAGTTATTATGTCCCATATATGCAATATATGTGGACATACTAAGGGGGGGGTGTCAAGGGGGGGCATTGTGTAGTGCTTGGTGTACTAGTTGTCTTTATTGTAACCCTTTGAATGCCACAGGGGTGAGCAGTGCACATCCCTATGGCATTTAATGCTGTCCATGGTGCTGGAAGCCTTCTCTGTCTTCCCCTACTGGCTGGGTAGGGAAGCACAGACTCATGTTATCCTTAACTGTCTTGTTTTATTTTCCAGACGGTGGTTTTCTACTCTGACTTGTGTGATGTTCGCCACAAAAAATAGGTGTTAGATTTCTGGAGGAAAATGTTGCAATTTAACTTGTGTTAGCCCTAACTCCAACATTTGAATGACTCTCGGCTTCACTTATACATTGTCCTCTATGGGTGAGATTTTGATGCTTTGGAGACGGGTGATGTGTGTTTCAGAACTGCCCTTTCTCACTAGTGGGAACATTTGCATTGCTTACTTTATGTACAAAACCACAGTCATCAGTTTTTTCTCCACTGAATAACATAGGAACTGGAGAAGTGATATCGCTGGAGAGGTCATCTTTACTTTATCACCTCCTCATCACACCCTTTGTGTTCATGATCATAATTATAATATTAATCAGTTTATATATGTTCAGGTTATTATTATACGGACATACTCTCTTCAGTTGATATTAATTGATATACATCTTCTTCCATTTAATAATCTGTTTCATTGTCATTTCCATTTCACATGATGATCCATTTCAAACACTGTACAAGTTATTTTTTGTGAGTATTTTAGATTTATTTTACTTTGTTTGCACACCAATATCAATATTTGCACTTATTTAATATAATGAGTTATTTTTTTTACCTATATTTTAAGTACAATTTATAAGCCTATGAAAACATGCACATAGCAATAGCGGGACTGCACATAATCAAGTGACTAATCCCAACAACTTTTGTTTTTATGTATTTTTTGCTGTAGGTTATAGATTGGGTTGTTAGGTGCTTGTTTTTCTTTACAGAGACTACATATTTAAAGTTGAGGTCATACTGAAAATAGGATTTTAGTCTTACCTGTTAAATCCTTTTCACTTAGTCCATACAGGTCACTGGTACTCTGGGAGGCGATCCGCCCCTTTAATAGGCAGGAACAATTATTCAAATGTGTGCAGGTGGCGGAGCCTCCCCTCCTACTTAAGCTGCCTTCAGGCCAGAGCCACTAGATTGATTTGAGACACTAAAACTGACCAGAGGTAAGCAAGAAGGAAGACTCCTGTGAGCATGCCCCGAAGGTCTCCCACTGAATGCCACAGGAGAGCCAAGCATGGTCCCTTGACAGGGTGGGAGACCAGTGACCTGTATGGACTAAGTGAAAAGGATTTAACAGGTAAGACTAAAATCCTATTTTCACTGTCATCCAATACAGGTCACTGGTACTATGGGATGTACAAACATTGAGCTGACCCAGAGGCGGGAAGTAAGGCAAGGACCAGGCGCAAGGCCCAAGTCACTAGAACTGCTATGAGCTAGTTAATCGCATAGCCCATTAATAGAAGTGTCAACGGACACCAACCAGGGGGGAACAACCCCTGAACTAACACATCACACTGAACCAGAGCCAACCGGGCTCAACAGTAAAGAAGCACTAAGAACCACAGAGTAGAAGTCCTAAACAGGCAAAACTGCCTCCAGGACCTTCCTCCCAAAACTAGCATCAGCCGAAGCCAGTACATCAACTCGATAGTGCTTTGAAAATGTGTGCACAGAGGACCAAGTGGCCGCTCTGCACAGCTGATCAGCAGATGCCTGATTCTTGTAGGCCCAAGAGGCCCCAATAGATCTGGTGGAATGGGCAGTCACCCGGAAGGGAACATGCTTATTCCGTAACTTATAGGCTTCACGAATGGTAGCCTTAATCCAAGAGGCAACAGTAACTTTGGAAGCCGGTCTCCCTGCCCTAGGCCCCTCAGGAATGACGAATAGAGCGTCAGACTTCCTGATAGACTCGGTGCGATGAACATAAAACTTAAGGCAACGCACCACATCCAACAAATGGAGATCTCGTTCCTTGTCAGATGAAGGATTAGGGCAGAAAGAGGGAACCACAATCTCCTGATTGATGTGAAACTCGGACACAACCTTGGGTAAGAATTCCTTGGTAGTGCGAAGCACAGCCTTATCCTTGTGGAACACCAGGTAAGGAGGTTTACAAGACAGAGCTTGTAACTCCGCTACCCAGCGGACTGAAACAATAGCCAATAGAAAGGCCATTTTCCAAGTCAAGAGACGTAAAGGAATGGAAGCCAAGGATTCAAACGGAGGACGCTGGAGAGCTCCCAGCACCAAATTGAGGTCCCACTGGGGAGCAGGACTCTTGAAGGCAGGCCGAACATGAGTCACGCCTTGTAAGAAAACTTTGACATCAGGAAGGATAGCAATCCGTTCCTGGAAAAATACGGACAAAGCAGAAGTCTGAACTTTGAGGGAACTCAGACTGAGCCCTTTCTCAACACCATCCTGTAGAAAAGCCAGGACAGTGGGAAGATGAAAATCTAGAGACATCTTCCGATCAGTACACCAAGCCACAAAGGTGGCCCAGATACGATGATAGATCTTGGAGGACACAGGCTTGCGAGCACTAAGCATTGTCGACACCACTGAAGGAGAAAACCCTTTCTTCTCTAGAATTGAGGATTCAACCGCCATGCCATTAAATGGAGAGTCTGAACATCCTCCTTCCACAGGTATCCCTGAAGAAGAAGATCCGGACGGGCAGGAAGTGGAAACGGTTCCGCCACAGACATGGCCATCAACTCCGGGTACCAGGACTGGCGAGGCCAGTTTGGAGTGATCAGGATGACAGGACAGCGCTCTAGCTTCAACTTCTGGATGACTCTGATCAATAGAGGAAGAGGAGGGAAGATGTAAGCCAGAGGAAAATCCCAAGGGATTGACAAGGCATCCACTGCTAGAGCAAGAGGGTCCCTACACCGGGAGCAAAACACCGGCACCTTCCTGTTGTGTCTGGTAGCCATCAGGTCCACTACAGGCACCCCCCACCTCTGGATGAGTAGGTGAAACACCTCTGGATGAAGAGCCCATTCTCCGCTGTCGACTGTGTGACGACTGAGAAAGTCTGCCATGACGTTGTCTATGCCTGGAATGTGAACCGCTGAAATGACAGGCACATGATCTTCTGCCCAAGATAAAATATCCTTGACCTCCAACCAGGCGGTGCAGCTTCTTGTGCCGCCTTGCCGGTTGATGTAGGCCACTGCGGTGGCGTTGTCGGACTCCACTCTGACTGGGCAACCTTCCAGCTGAGATTCCCAGTGCCTCAGGGCAAGCCTGATGGCATGCAGTTCCAGAACATTGATGGAGAGAAGAGATTCCTCCAGTCCCAATTTCCCCTGAGCACTGAAACGACCCAACACAGCACCCCAACCCAGGAGGCTGGCATCCGTTGTGAGCGTGGTCCAATAGGGAATTCGAAAGGATCTCCCTTTCAGGAGGTGAGAGAGATCCAACCACCAGTGCAGACTCGATTCGACATGAGGAGGCAGAGAGACTGACAGATGCTGATGATCTGGATGATTCTTGCACGTCTGGATCACAAACCTCTGAAGTTCCCTGGTGTGGGCCATGGCAAATGGCACCGCTTCGATCGTGGAAATGAACTTCCCCACCAGAGACGTCAACTTCGGTACCGGAACTCTGTCCAGTTCTAGTATCCCGGCTACTCGGACGGCTATCTGATGAGCCACTTCCTCTGGCAGAGACACCAAGCATTGCTGAGTGTCGAACAGGAGACCCAGAAAAAGGAGCCTCTGAGATGGGACCAAGTCTGACTTGTCCAGATTCAAGATCCAGCTGTGACGGTTCAGAGTGTGTATACACAGCTGCAGCTGCTGGTGGAGAAGCTCCGCTGAGGAGGCTTTCAGGAGGAGATCGTCCATGTAGGGGGTCACTCTGACACCTTCTCGATGAAGCACAGCTATCAATGATCCCAATACCCTCTGAAAGACCAGAGGGGCTGAAGTCAGTCCAAAGGGAAGAGCTGAAAACTGAAAGTGTCCTTTGTGGCAGGCAATCCTGAGATACCGTCTGCTCTCTGGATGAATAGGGATGTGAAGATACGCATCCTGAAGGTCCAGGGAGGCAAGGAACTCCCCTGGAGACATTGCGGCAATCACAGAGCGCAGGGATTCCTGGCGGAAGTGGGAACTCACAACATAGGAATTGAGATCCTTGAGATCCAAGATAGGACGAGCACCTCCGTCCTTTTTGGCCACTACGAACAGGTTGGAATAGAATCCTGAACCTGTGTCCTCTGGAGGAACCAATTCCAGGACCTCTTTGTCCAAAAGATCCTGAATAGCGTCGTCGAACAGACGCCTTTTTGTAGGTTCCTGAGAAGGACGAGTAAAATGGAACCAAAAAGGAGGAAAGGAAGAGAAAGGGATCCTGTATCCCTCTGATACTACCTGAATAACCCATGGGTCCGTCACTGACTCCTCCCAAGTCCGGCGAAAGATGCGGAGACGTCCACCTACTGCCGGATGCGGACCCGGGTTCGGTGAGTCATGCCGAAGCGGTCTTGGCCTTGGGGGCAACTTTGGGCTTCCAGGACTGTTTGGGCTTGGAGGAGGGACGCGTAGAGGACGACCCCGTCTGGGGCGTGGAGCGTGTCTCAGTCTGAAAGGAACGAAAGGACCGGTTGCGTTTGGCTGGATACTTTTTCTTAAAGACTGAGGGTAGAAGAGTACTTTTACCACCAGTAGCCTCGCTAATCATCTCTTTGAGTTCAGAACCAAAGAGCAAGTTCCCCTGAAAGGGCAAGGAAAGCAAGGCTTTCTTAGAGGCTGTATCAGCAGACCAAATTTTCAGCCAAAGGGCACGTCTAGCCACCACAGATGAAGTGGAGGCCCTCGCCATCATGCGCACAGCATCAAAGGCAGCATCAGCAACATAATTCTGTGCTTCAGTAATATTAGCAAGGAGCTGCAACTGCTCAGATACCGGTGCATCCTGGCGGACTGCTTCAGTCAGTCGTTCAGTCCAGGCCGCAATAGCTCTATTAACCCACGCCACTGCAAAGGTTGGACGCATGGCAGTGCCAATGGAGGCAAAAATAGATTTAAGAGAAAGTTCTAGCTTTTTGTCCATCCAATCTTGCAGGGCAGAGGCATCAGAGACAGCTAAAGCAGTAGATTTGGATAACCTGGAAACAGGAGCATCCACTTTAGGAGGATGAACCCATTTTGCCAGTTCAGTCTCAGGAAAAGGGTAAAGTTTAGCAAACTTTTTGGACAAAGACGAGGATTTGTCAGGATTTTTCCACGCCTCAGAGACTAGACGGGCAAGAGTAGGGTTAGTTGGAAAACATACAACCGCCTTAGATGGTTTCTGAAAAACGTCAGTTGGATCATGAGTAGATTCCGGAGTCAGAGGAAGGTTGAGCGTAGTTAACACAGCTCTAATCAAACCCTCGGCAGAAACCTCAGGGTCACATTCATAAGGGTCCCCAATGGACCTGTTAGATTCAATAACAGTGCCTTCCTCAGCCTCAGAGTCCTGTAAGAGTTCTTCTTCAGAAGAATCAGACACATCAGGAGCCCCCTGTGGCTTAGGCAGGGAAGTCCTGATTGTAGAGGGGGTCTGCCAAACCTGGAGAGCCCCCTGTACCTGAGAGGGAAAGAGTTGGAGAGTAGATCTGAGATCCCTAGTGGCAGCTTTAAACTCTTTCACCCAAGTTGGCTCAATAGCATGGCTGGGAAGCCCAGGGTTGCTATCATGACAATCAGTGCATTTAGGGCATAAACTACCAGAACAATCTCTAGGCAGCCCAGAGTGACAAGAGGAGCAAAGCGCAATGGGGGGGACAGACACCCCAGCCTCCTTAGTCTTGGGTCTAGCCCCTGGCTCCAGTGGAGTAGACATGCTCACAGCGTCAAAATACACCACTTAACCAATATCACCCAGTAAAAGTGTGAAAGATTAAAGTTTCACCCCAGAAATGCCTAAAATCGGACTTATCTGGCCAGCGAAGGGTTAATCTGCTGAGAGGAGAGAAGGCTCGGTCCCTGCGTAGTATACTCGCTGAGAAATAACACCACAAAATGGCGGCCGTCAGGTCAGCCAATCAGAAACGAGCGCGAACCGGGCGCTCATGGGAAATGTAGTTTTCTCTCAGAAGTATCCCAAACAGTGCCCGAAGCCCCCCTGAACTCCCCAAACCCCGAAAACAGACACCGGATGATAGAGCAGGAGCATAGAAATAAAATGAGCCATCTCTGAAGTTGCTGTGACAAGCGGTTCCAGAGATATGTCCCACACTATGAAATCCCATAGAGAGTAAAGGAGCAATGGCGTCTAAGCGGGAAAAGGCACGCTTAAAGGCGCAGAACACTAAATTTTAATAAAGTCCCACTAAAACATAAAATGCCCCAAACAGTTACCAAACACATGAGAAACATAAGAAAAACAATACTCAAAGCTCCAAAACCCAGAGAATATCACAGAAATTGCATAAATATAAGAAATGCAAATAAAAACACCCTATGAGTGCTGGAGTGCAATGCAAACTCCCAAATACAAGCCCATCAAAGGGACACTGTGGGGACAAGTGGACCTTCAGCACTCAAGGGGTGGCTCACCTTTCTGCAGGACTTCTGTCTTCAGGTGACCATGATGAAGTAGGAATAGACCAGAGGTGAATTCCTCAGCAGGGAAGCTGCTTGACTCAAGCTGTTCCCTCTTCAGGGCATAAGGTCCACAGAATATCCCTGGAAGCTGCACTAGCCACTTTAGAGAGGGCAATTCACAGCCATGGTCACCCTCCTAATGGTGGTATTCCATATTTTAATAAAAATAATAAAATACTAAGTTGAATGTAAATCTGTTCTCCACCTGGTGTGCACAGCACACAGGAACAAATCAATCTAGTGGTTCTGGCCTGAAGGCAGCTTAAGTAGGAGGGGAGGCTCCGCCCCCTGCACACATTTGAATAATTGTTCGTGCCTATTAAAGGGGCGGATCGCCTCCCAGAGTACCAGTGACCTGTATTGGACGACAGCGAAATTTGTATTATAGATCATTCAGACATATCCTATATAATAATTCCCTAAAATGTTTGTAACTACGCAGTAATGTGCAGTACAGACTGTTGCGCGTGCTGCAGTCATGCGCAGTAAAGACTGCCTGTTATGAAGCTGATACAGAGCGGGCGCTCCGAATTCAGACCGGAGGTCTGACTTCGGAGCGTCCCGCTCTGTATCAGCTGAGGCGCAGGAAGTCTCTACAGCGCATGACTGCACCGAGACCTCCCAGCACTGTGGCCCGTGTACACGGACTTTTCTACTAGTATGTATATATTTGGTTTGTGGACTATCTATACATGTAGCTCCTCCTATATTTATACACTTCAATTAAACAATAATTTACACAACGGTGTGCAACATAATCCTTAATTTTAATAGAAAAACAATGCAAACATGTAACTCATTGGCAAGTCCCAACAGTCCAAACACTTTGATTGTGGCAATCACAAATGTGCTTTATTTGACTTTGCTTATTTAACAGACTATCATGCAGATCTTCTCCATACGCCTGAGGATTTTTGCTTCCACTTGTACTTCTCTAAATGCTGCAAATGACCCAACAACACAGAAAGAGTAAAGTATATTGTATATTCACTTTCCAACAGAAAGGTCTTGTGAGTAGACATATTTCTGAAAGTACTGGTGCTTGACATCACAACAATCAGATACAATAAAATATAATGTAAGCACACCAAAGTACATCAAATAAGAATAACTATATTTAAGTCACTACATCTTACACCAGAGCTTTGACCCAACCTTCAACCCTTACAGGTATAGTATTGCTTGAAAAGAATGTTATTTTATATTGTAGCCCTTAAAAAAACATTAAAAATGATAAAGTTAAGTTCCCTTTACCTGGCTGTTTTAGCCAAGTCTGCCATCTAGTGGACAGATTTGGAATCCGGTCCACAGATCAGCGGGCAGCTCTTTAGCAGTGCAGAGCTCACGATCTTTAAAAAGAACTACTTCATTGGAACTGTATACAAAGTGTGCCTGGTATGCAAGCACACTTTGTAGACCATTCCAATTAAGAAATTCTTTTTAAAGATCGTGATCTCGGCACTGCTGAAGAGCCACAGCCGGTCTGGGGACCGGATTCCAAATCTGAAGGCTTGAGCAGTGATGTCACTCCAGGGGAAACTTTACTTGCTGATATTTCCAAAACCATAAAGGTTTGGGAGAGAAGACATTATTTTTAATGTTTTTTTAAGGGCTACAATTTAAAATAACATTATTTTCAGCCAATACTATCCCTTTAAGAAGGACCGACTTTAGTTTGAACCATTGGTGTAAGATGTTACGGCAAATACAGTGTATTGCTTTATTTCTTACATACCTGGTGTGTGGACATTATTTGTTCCTTTTATTTATAAAAATATATATACATGCACACAAAAATTGCATACAAAAGGTAAATCAATGTGTATTTATATAGGATCCAAACTTCGTTTGTTATGCTCAATCTGAAAGCTTCTTTCTTTCTTCAAATTGCTTATCCACTGCTAGTAACAAAGCCTGGAGGAATCTTTCAATGGTAACTGTAGGAGACTTAAAAACATACCAAGCATTAGTGAATTATAAATTAACTATAATTATTTTCCTATACACAAGATTACATAGTAACATTGTTGTTGAGGCTGAAAAAAGACATGCATCCATCAAGTTCAGCCCATGCCAAAAACATCCCTGTTGATCCGGAGGAAGGCAGAAAAAAAACCCTCTGAAACAATTTCCAATTTAGCCCCAAGCGGGTAAAAAAATTCCTTCCTGACTCCAAACAGCAAGACAACTGGAGAGGAGCGCTCAACAGATCCGCCAAGCGTAGGTAACATCCAGTAACTAGTGTTGATTAAAATATTTTAAATAATTTAATATTTCTTTGTATCAACAACCTATCTGCATTGAAGCCATCTGTCATAATTTTCAATATTGTTCTGTGCTAGACAGGCATCCATTGCTTTTTATGAAAGCAGTTGCATTATCTTCAAGTACAACATCCTGAGGCAAAGAATTTCATAGCTTTACTGCTCTTACTGTAAAGAATCCCTGCTTTTGTTTTAGTCGAAAGTGCCTTTCCTCTAGTCTTAGAGGATGACCTCTTGTTCTTAGCTCAGCTTTTTGCATAAATAATTAATTGGATAGTTCTTCGCATTGAATCATATCACCCCTTAGACATCTATCTTCTAATGTAAACAATCCCAGTTTGGCTAGTCTCTCGTTAAAACTCAAATCCTCCAGTCCCTTTATCAATTTTGTTGCACACTTTCCAGTTCAACAATGTCTTTTTTTAAGAACTGGCACACAAAATTGTACTTCATATTCTAGATGAGGCCTAACCAAGGATTTATACAGAGGTTGGATTAGCATCCCTTGCATAAACACCTGTTTTTATTCAGGCTAGAAAATGTCTTGGTCAGTATCCAAATGTCCTACCGGCATAAAGGCAGTCTCTGTTCAAATTCCCTCATTGCAGATGGGGCATCTGCCCGAGAGGAGGGGAACCTGTGGCACAAGGCACTGTAGCCACCTCTGTGGCCGCACACAGCAGCGGATACAGTTAAAAAAGTGAAGTAAAAATATTATTATAAATATTTCAGACTTACATATTTTATTGGTGCACAATTTATTATTCTGATGGCTTATGTTCAAGTCACTTCATGGGGGCATATTGATTTATTCCTGTGCACTTAATACATTATTTAACCCTTTGAGCCCAGAGAGGTCCACAACGCATTGCTTTGCAATGCATTGCATACCCCTGTGCCACTCAAGGGGTTAAACGATGTATAGTTTATTCCTTTTATTAACCCCTTCAGTGCCAGAGGCTCAGGCCATTTCCTGTACCCTGCAGG
Organism: Rhinophrynus dorsalis; assembly: GCA_037306005.1. Lineage (NCBI taxonomy): Eukaryota > Metazoa > Chordata > Amphibia > Anura > Rhinophrynidae > Rhinophrynus > Rhinophrynus dorsalis. Next base: position 297,001,271 of record CM074723.1, on the reverse strand, counting down.
CCAGACACTTTTTGAGCATTTTTGCTATCCTTCCGTTTAGGCTTGATTTCCTCTGGGGATTTTTACATATGGAAAACTATATATTGTTTTTTTCAGAACTAATTGAGCTTTCTCGTGGTAACTTACATGAAGAAAATTTTACATCGTGCAAAAAGCTATGATGTCATAATGTAAAAAAAAGTGAAAATTTACTCATTTTGCTAAAATCACATATTATGTATCAAAAACATTTACCTTGATTGAAACCGTTTCAATTATTTGAAAAAGCCCCGAGTCCCCCAAGTAAAAAAATATCAAATTTGTATAGTTTTACCTACGTCCGTGGCTAGCATACAGCCCTAATCACCAGCAGTGCAAAATGACATTTTCAACTTTATAAACTAATATGCGCATTCTAGGGTTTTTGTGGTAAAGTTACCCTAAAACAGTGGAATAACTATATAAAACTATATATTTCTGGAAAGTAGACAACCTGCTGCATCTAAAGAGGGGTGACTTGCCCTGTTACCCCAAGCCTGGTGTGCACAAATGCCTCCAGAATGTGGCGCTAATGAAAAAAAGTCAGAAGCACATAACACCTACCTCTTTTCTTCTTTGGAAATGGCTGCTTGTACTAAAATGTTCATAACTTTTAGGTACATGAAGGAAAGGTATAAAATGTATACCATTTTGGAAAGTAGACATTCACCCGTATCACATATTTTCTGGGCAGTTTTATCCCCAGTGACTATTTCAACCCACAGGGTTTCCACATGTTCACTACTGTCATCACATATATCGTCCCGCAAATGAGGCAATAATACTGGTTTGACATACAGACAGACCCCACCACCTCTTTTGTTTGACCTATCTTTTCTAAATAACATGTAGCCCTCCAAATTGATTGACCAATCATGTGTGTCATCCCACCATGTTTCTTTTATGCCTATCAAGTCACAGTTTTCAGTTTCAGCTACCAGCTCCAGTTCCCCTATTTTACCAGTTAAACTTCTGGCATTTGCAAGCATACAATTTATGCCACTGCTATGTTTCATTTGTGATTTAATTTTGATGTGGTTTGTAGGCTTCTCCCTATCATCTGTACTAACCCCTCCCCCAGATCCACCCACCTGGTTATTAACTACATCGCCTTCCCTTTCTATACTATCTAGCCCAGTATTTATTGGCCCCTCCCCCCTTCCCAGTTTAAAATCTCCTCCAACCGTCTAGTAATCCTCTCCCCAAGCACTTGAGACCCTCTTGCATTCAGGTGCAATCCATTCCTACTATAGAGATTGTACCCCAAAGCAAAATCAGCCCAGTGCTCTAAAAACCCAAAGCCCTCCTTCTTACACCAAGACTTCAGCCATGCATTGAGCTCCCTAATCTCCCGCTGTCTCTCTGACGTAGCGCATGGCACGGGTAGTATCTCTGAGAATACTACCTTGGAGGTCCAGTTTCTAATTTTACTCCCTAAAATTACCTTTTAGGTCTCTCCACCTTCCTCTTACTTTGTCATTGGTACCAATCCTCTCCAGCCCCTCCCAATAATCTGTCCACCCTGTCTGCAACATGCCGAACCTGGGAGACAGCAAACCATTCGGTTGCTGCGATCAGAGCCACAGATTACCCTATCTGTTCTCCTAATAATGGAGTCCCCTACCACCACAACCTGCCTAGGCTTCACTTTCCTCTGGATCCCCTCTATGCTAGAGGAACTGTTCTCCCGGCTGTTAGGGAGAACAGTCTTCTCCAGCAATTCCACTTCTGGGTTTGCCTCCCCAACATCTTCACTTAAATGAGCAAATTTGTTTGGATGGAAAAACTCAGGACTGGCTGCCTTCTTCCTCTTCCCTCCCCCACTGCGACCACTTGCAGTGCCGTAGCCTGGTTGGCCAGAATCTCCTCCCCCAGTGGAGAAGTGATGCTAGTACGTAGGGTAGCCAGGATGCGATCAGGCTGAATGATGGGTACAGGGGCCTCATCCTTCTCAATCTCTGGCCCAAACTGTCTAGAGAGGGCATCAGCCCTAACATTCTTGCAGCCCGGCAAGTAGGATACTATAAAGTTAAAACGAGATAGAAACAGGGCCCATCTGGCCTGACGTGAGGACAATCTCTTAGCTTCCGAGAGATGTCAAATTTTTGTGGTCGGTTAGAATTAACATAGGAGTTCTAGTACCTTCCAGCAGGTGATGCCATTCTTTCAAAGCAAGAATGATAGCCAGGAGTTCTCTGTCCCCAATTTCATAGTGACTCTGGGCACTAGACAGTTTTTTTTGAGAAGAAGCCACATGGTCTCAGAGTACCCCCGGCAACCGGACGCTGTGACAGTACTGCCCCTACCCCATTCTCAGAGGCATCAACCTCCAGCGTAAATGGAAGGGAAGGGTTTGGGTGGGACAGTACAGGAGCAGATGCGAAAGCGGACTTTAATGTCTCAAAAGCTTGATCAGCTGCTTCAGACCATTGGGATGGGTTAGCACTCTTGTGCGTAAGGTCAGACAGACGTTTAACAATAGCTGGAAAAGTTCCGGATAAACTTTCTGTAAGAATTAGCAAACCCAAGAAAGCGCTGAATAGCTTTTAACCCTTTGGGTCATGGCCATCGCAATACCACTGCGAGTTTCTTCTGGTCCATAGCAATGCCATCCTTAGAGATCAAGAAACCCAAAAAAGGCACCATGGACCTGTGAAACTCGCATTTCTCCATTTTACAAAATAGTTTATTCTTGCGTAATCGAAGCAAGACCTTGGACGCATCCTTGATGTGTTGAGGCAGGTTAGCTGAGTGTATGAGTATGTCATCTAGGTAGACTACTACGCAGGACTGCAGCATATCACGGAGGATATCATTAATAAATTCTTGAAATACAGCGGGTGCGTTACAAAGGCCAAACGGCATGACTAGATATTCATAATGCCCCGATCTGGTATTAAATGCTGTTTTCCACTCGTCCCCAGCTCTTATTCTGATCAGGTTATAGGCAGCCTGTAACGGTTTTTAAGACACTCAGACCAGTGGTAAAATAAAACACAGTTTTATTAAAAGAAAAATAAGGCAAACGATCGCCCTCTACAGGCAACACAAAATAATAGCAAAATAATGACAGATATGCCCCCACAGGCCCAGTATACAGAATAAGAGTATCACATATACTGTCTCAGGACAGGCACATAGTAGAGACACATATAAGGGTTAAATGCATAGATGGACAGTCTCTGTTGTGGAGTTTGGCACGCCTAAGGTGTAAATTGGGAGAAGTAAGTGTAGCTGAAATCACACTTAGAGTACTGAGAGGGGATGCTGCTAGGCCCTGTGTGACCTTCCACCCTTAGCTATAGTAGCTAGTGCCTTCAGCCCCAACGGTGTTAACTTATGAGCCAGAGCCAAATGCCGCCCTACCGGAATCGTTACCGAACAGCACTACTCTGCAATAAGGTAGAATAAGTCGCCGACCAACCAGAGCATAAGCGTCCGACTCAGCAGATGTAGTGCAAAGAGGCTAGGCTCTATACCAGAGAGAGGAGGCTCAGCAAATGGTAATGCGGCACAGCTAGGGTTAAAATGCAGCTTTACGGATCGGAGGCTCAGAGAAGTACGACAGCTCTGCAAGTAATACGGAGGCTCTTAGACAGCAGCACAGCTCTGCAATCAAGCAATACTCAGCACTGGGAGCAAGCAATACCGGACAGGAGCAGGTCACACGGCCAGCCTGGCGAGCGGCAGTGGCGGAAGTCAGAATGTCGCTACGGCGACAACCGGAGAAGAGAGCAGGATCTAGCAGGTCACCGAAGCAGTCCGTTTACTGGTCACGTAGCAGGAAGTCAGCCAAGCCGGGTCGGATCACGGAGAGGGTTCTCAGACAAGCCGGGTCAATCACGAACAGGAACGTCAGCCAAGCCGGGTCGGGTCACGGAGCGGGTTCTCAGACAAGCCAGGTCAATCACGAGCAGGAACACAGGAACGTAGTCAAGATGGGCCAATTCAGTACACGGGAAACCAGAACACAGGAACTCAGCAACAGAAACATTGGCTCTGAAACACCAGGAAAGGGCACCAGACAGGTGTCACGGCCAGGCATAAAAAGGTCACCAGGGGCAGGCCATACCAGTATAGCAAATCAGCATACACCACAAGCGAGAGTGACAGAAGAGGATCACAGGCACTGCGATACAGCCCGTAGATCTAATTTAGTGAAAATAGAAGAACATTTTTACCTGTCGAATAGTTCGGTAATGAGTGATATGGGGTAGGCATTCTTGGACATTAGTTTATTCAGTCCCCGGTAATCGATACAAGGCCTCAACTCGCCATTCTTCTTTTTAACAAAAAATAAACCAGCTCCAGAAGGCGAGGTAGATTTTCTAATAATCCCTCTTTTAAAGGGATAGTAACACTTCGTTTTAACTTTATTTTATTTTGTAGGCATTAAAAAAACATGAAGAATGATATAAGTCTTATCTCTCAAACCTTTATGGTTTATGAGATATTCACAAGCAAAGTTCCCCTCCCCGCCCCTTTTACCTAGTGTAAACCATCTCTTCTCAGATGTGAGTCTGGTTGTATGACAGTACAGATAACAGAAGGGGACAATTTTCTTTGTATGAAAACAATGAAAGCCCTTCCCCCCTTGACAAGGTTTTCAGCTTTTTCCATTATCTTAATTGAAGATTGTCCCTCTCTGCAGTCTATCTGGGCATCTCCCTTCTGATCTGGTTGAACAGGGGGGGGAAACTTTGTTTGTGAATATCTCTTAAACCATAAAGGTTTCAGAGATAAGACTTATATCATTCTTCATGTTTTTTTAATGCCTACAAAATAAAATAAAGTTAAAATGAAGTATTACTATCCCTTTAAGGGCATCGTCAATATATTCCTCCATGGCCTGATTCTCCTCGCACGACAGCGGGTACGTGCGGCCCCTAGGAGGCACAGTGCCAGGAGGCAAATCCATAGCGCAATCGTACGCCCTATGCTGGGGCAAAGTGCTAGCCTCTCCCTTACTAAAAAAAGTCAGTGAATTGGTGATATTCGGCTGGCACGGAGGGAGAGGTACACAAAAACTTAATTGGATGAGTCACACAATGCTCCATACAGTACTCAGACCAAGACGTGATCTCACAAGTCTGCCAGTCAAATTGGGGATTATGCAAATGTAACCATGGGAACCCTAGAATGACCGCATGATGAGGAGAATGGATAATCTTAAACCGCTGTTCCTCCGTGTGGAGGGCCCCAATAGTCATAGATAGCGGAATAGTTTCCATAGTTATCTGAGCTGGTTCTAACGGTCTGCCATCAATGGCCTTAATGGCTAAGGGAGATTCCCTCCTGACCAACGGAATCTGATGTAACACAGCAAATGAACTGTCCATGAAGTATCCGGCCGCGCCGGAATCAACCAGGGCCAGAACCTCCACCGAATGTTCTGCCCATGAAAATGCCAACTGGATCGTGGGTTTCTGCATAATAGGGTCTAGGAACTGCTGAACACCACCTAGGGCCTGTCCCCCAAGGCACCCTAGGTGCGTTTATTTCCCGGACGTACAGGACAGGTGCGTAATAGGTGCCCAGCTTTGCCACAGTACAGACATAACCCCTGCCTCCTGCGGTGTGCCCGTTCTTCCTTAGATAGTATGGTGAACCCAAGCTGCATTGGTTCACAGGTCTTCTGTGTACGTTCAGGAGGCATGGGAGGCGAGGGAGGCATGGGTGGGACCAAAAAACTGTTTTGCCCAATGTTCCTAGGCAAGACAGAGGCAACTGAAGCAGGAACGTCAGCCAAGCCGGGTCGGTACACGAAGCAAGAACGTCAGCCAAGCCGGGTCGGAACACGGAGCAGGAGAAGCAGAATGGTCAGGCAGTCTGGGTCGGTTCACAGGCAGATGAGATGAGATGCAGAGTAGTCAGGCAGGCCGGGTCGATACACTAAGAACAACTGAGATCAGGAACAAGAGCTGGTACAGGAACACCACGAAAGGGCACCGGAGAGGTGCCAGAAGCCAGTATATAAAGGCCATACTGGGCAGGAAAAGCACAGTATAGCCAATAGGAGTAAAGCAGGAGTGTAGACTGACAGAATGTCGCAAAAAGAGCACGGGCACCGTGATACCCTTCTGCTGTTGTAGATGAAATCTTCTTTCCTCAAGTCCAAGCGGGTGACCCCTTGTCCTTTGTACTGTTCTGTTAATGAACAGGTCTTTGGAGAGCCCTTTGTATGAGCCCTGAACATATTTATATAATGTTATCATATCCCCTATAAGACGCCATTTCTCTAGTGTGAAGAAGTTTAACTTTTCTACCCTTTCTAGCCCAAATGATATGGGTTTGAAATTTACATCGGCATATAGTAAAGAAAGTGTGAAGTTTTTGGATTTAAAAATCTATGTAGATAATAACAGTATCAAAACATTTATCTTTAGAAAACCAATGGCTACATAAATCCAAATAGTTGCCATCGTCGCTTGTGGATTAAAAATATTACACGAGGTGAGTATATGAGAGCAAAACACAATTGCACTGACCGAGAAGTTGGAATAAAACATTAAAGAAATGGAAAAATGTTTTGTGAATAAAGGATACGATAGAAGTTTATTACAAAAAGCAGAAAATCAAGTTCTAAGTAACAATGGGATGATAATTAATATGAGACAACATAATACGGATAATAATAGAAATTGCCCTTATTTTATTACCCAATTTAATAGTGATTATAAAGAAATAGAAAGTATTTTTAGAAAATATTGGCCAATCCTTAAAGATCTGCAGTTGAAATCTATATTACCTGCTTATCCTAAAATAACATATAAATGATCACAGAATTTAAAACAAAGGTTGGCACCCAGCTCTATCAACAAAATTTAACCAGAAATTTCCTTTTTTTTTAGAAAAGATTTAAAAGGATTTTATAAATGCATTGCATAGCATGTAGGACTAGGGATACATTTAGGAATATACTAAATTTCAAATCCAATCAAACAGGTCAAATGTTTACTGTAGATACATTTATAATATGTACTAGCTAAAATGTAATATATTTGTTAGAATGTCCATGTGGGCTACAGTATGTAGGACAGACTACCAGATGCCTACATACTAGAATAAGTGAACACAATAGGAAGATTAGAAAAGGCTTTGAATCCCATAGTGTGTCTGAGCATTTCTTAAAAGTACACAATAAAGATCCAACTCTCCTAATATTTACTGAAATTGACCAAGTGAAAGCAAACTGGAGAGGGGAGGATGTAGTAAATAAAGTTTCCAGAAAAGTGTTTTCTTATATAATCATTGAAATATTTTTATAAATGTGTTTTATTTGGTATTGATCTATGTTTTTAATTTAGATGGTGTATTACATTTGATGGATATTTAATATTCAATTTGAAACACTTCAACTTTTTGATTGCTAAAGTTTGAGGGATTGTCAATCACGGTCCATGAAGGATTAGGTCAAAGCTAGGTTAGTAGATATAGGACCAGCATTTGAAACAGCCGGTTGATGCCCCTGAGGAAGAGTGCAGCATGAAATGCGCTGGGCGATAGGGGTAGTGTCTGTCTGCAGGTTTGGAATAGTTACGCAAGTGTTGGAAGTTGCCTTGGCTGGGTGACTAACATTTTGAGAGACGGCATACTTGCGGGTCGAGTTGCGGTTCTCACGTGGCTATTGATTCCCACCTTGCACAATCATCACTAAGATTAGTCTATTTTGATTTTATATTTTGTCATTTTTAATAGATATTTGGAATAAAAGTCAATTTTTATTTGTTATATTCTTGGAGTGAGTCTGCCATATCTGTATTACCCTATCATCAAGTAGAAAATTCCAAGTATAACAGTGAAGATGATCGGAAGGCGTACGCTGGAGTTTACCTTCTAAGCTGTGAGTAGATATATTTTTATTTAATTGTGGAATTTATAATACTTCGGATATATATTTCCATTTTGAGATAATACTGTGCTGGAACATATTGGTCAGGAGGAAGAGAGACGCAAGGTTTTCCCCATTCGAGATCCAAGTCACTTAACAAGGTTTTTGTGGTACTCATTGTATCCTGCCTGATTGGAGACTTCCTTCTCGCTTTATATTTATATTTCTGCCCTGAGACTTCAGGATGTCAAATCTGGGAGACCATAGGAGCATAATGATAACTACTGAAGAGTACTTGTTTGTTAATTACATTATTTGATATCATCCTGATTGGAACTTTCATCTTCTTTTATATGTTATTGGGAGAGCGACTGGAAGAGGAGACTTTTGACATTGTGGTATTAAGATTTCAAAAATAACTGTTCGTCTGTGTTCTGTTATTTTGTAAATAAGTTTATTGTATATCTTGAAGGGTGAGATATTCATAATAAACATACAGAATGTGAGAAGCTTTTGGGAATGAACAGCAGCACAATGGCCTGTTCTATGGCTAGTCACCGCCCAGAAGTATCACGTTTTAACTCTCTAGTGCCATTACAGAGGAGAAATTTCCACATACATATTAGACTAATCCCGCCCAAAAGTCCAGTTCCAAAATGACGGGCAAGTGCCCCCTGCACGGGAAGACCAGCTAACCCCCTACGTACTTTGCGGCCTAGTTGGGCCTCGTCAGGAGGGTGCAGCTGGATTCCGTAGGCACTGAGAGCAAGGAGTCCACATCTGGATTACCCTTCACTCTTAGGGAGAGCCCCTAAGAGTACTCAAAATAAACATACAGAATGTCAGAGGCTTCTGGGAATGAACAACAGCACATACGTTGGGGGTTAGCTGGTGTTCCCGTGCAGGGGGGACTTGCCAGTCATGTTGGAACTGCACTGCCATTTTGGCCGGGATTAGTCTAATATGTACGTGGAAACTTCTCCTCTGTAATGGCACTACAGAGCTAAAACGTGATGCTTCTGGGCGGTGACTAGCCGTAGAACAAGCCATTGTGCTGTTCATTCCCAGAAGCCTCTCACATTCTGTATGTTATTTTGAATACTCTTAGGGGGTCTCCCTAAGAGTGAAGGGTGATCCAGACGTGGACCCCTTGCTCTCAGTGCCTAGGGAATCCAGCTGCACCCTCCTGATGAGGCCCAACTAGGCCGAAACGTACGTTGGGGGTTAGCTGGTGTTCCTGTGCAGGGGGGGACTACTACACTGCCCTTTTTGGCGGGATTAGTCTAATATGTATGTGGAAATTTCTCCTCTGTAATGGCTCCAGAGAGCTAAAACGTGATGCTTCTGGGCGGTGATTAGTTGTAGAACAGGCCATTGTGCTGTTGTTCATTCCCAGAAGCCTCTCACATTCTGTATGTTATTTTGAGATATTATTCAGGCAGAACTGTTTTGGGTATATATATATTTATGATACACTTTGATATACAGCGCAGAAGACTTCTCTTTTTTTAAGTTTTACTACTTGTCTCCAGGATGTTTATATGGAGCAGTTTCTCGGATTGTGACCATGTGCTCTGGACTGAAAAGGACAGCCATACTGCTCCCCATCTGTTGAGATTTGTGTCTGTTGTAACTATCTCCAAATCTGGTTCCTGTAGGGACCGTCCTTTTTTCAGGTTCTTTGTTCTTGATCACCATAGTAACTGTTTGCAGATAGAAGGAGAGAAATGCTTTGGTTTGGGTCTGTGAGAGTTCTTGTCCCATTGTCTTAAGAAGTTGTTCTGAAGAGCCCTTATGTAGAACCGTGCCAGTGGTTCTCTTTTTATTGTAGATGTGAGGATACCTAGAAAGACCATGAATCTGTTCTCTGTTGGTTTGGAGAGACTCCTGAAGGACAAGATTGTTCTCTGTCCTCGGAGAGGTAGGCCATAATTTCCTGTGTGTTCAAACGTGCCTAAGAAAGTTATCTCCTGACTTGGATTCAGTTGACTCTTCTGATAGTTTGTAATTCATCCCGACTCCGTGGTAGGCTGAGAATGGTATTTTTTACTCTCACAAAATGGAAATCTATGTGAACAAAACTCTTAATTGCAAAATTGACTAGGGGATCTCTTTTCTTGGGGAAGTAAGGCGCCCTTAACATCAGATTTCTTCATTAGCTCTTCTAGTTGAGATCCAAAGAGAGAGTCTCCTGCAAAAGTCAGAGTAAGTAATTTGGACTTGGAAGAAGGATCTGCCCCCATGACTGGATCCATAATGACTATCGGGCCACTACTGACATAGCAAAAGGTTTTGCTAGCAATTTCAGAATATCTAGAGAGGAGTCACAATGATAAATTGTTTGCTTCTTTGATGACTGCTACTTCTTTGAGTAGTTTAGTTCTAGACATAGATGATTCAATCTTTTCCTCTAGGTCTGTCAACCATATCCTTATGAATCAAGAAAGGCAGGCTAAAGCAGTGGCTGCCTTCATATTCTGGCCCAAAAGAGCAAACGACTTCTTGAGTATAAACAAATATGTACAATCAACCAAGTAGATATATGTGAAATATAGTCTAAAAAAAATGGGACTAGATAAAATACCAAAAGGAGAGAAACAGGAAGAAAAAAATAAATAAAATAAGAACAGTTCTCCAATAACTGTCCAGAGGTCTATGTGAGTAAAATATGTCAATGAAGTAGTTAGATGACAATGTTGATGGAAATAATGAAGATGATGGATGAAGATGATGAAGTTACAAGTCGTGAAAATGCCAGTTGCTGCTGATCCGTTCAGAAAGTGGCTTTGTCCACCATAAAGTCAGTAACATGTAGCAGAGGGGGTGGAATAGCGCAAAACTAGACAAAAACACAAAGAGTAAAAAGAAACTATCTAAGCGTAGTATTTATTGATCATCAACATATAAAAAGTTGCACTCACATTTAGCCCGTCTTGGGCTTTGTGCATTACAGAGGTCCTTTCCTTGGACAGCCAATGGAACTGCGTCCCCGAAATCCTTGCTCTGCGAGATCCTTACTCTGAGTAGTCCTATGTATTGCTCCTGGATGGTATGATACAATGTGATTCCGGTATCCACGAGTTGTATATTAAGTTGGTGCTCCCAATAGTTGGTTGAGGGGTTTCACAAACTAGACCCAAATAATCTCCGTTAGTATGCGGAGTGATGAAGAAAGGCTAAAAGTTCCAATGGGAGGTAGTAGACCGGAAAAGTCTGGTGTATACCTCATGGGTACAGGCCCACGCTACGGGCAGCGTGACCAGGAAGAGTCTAAGGAGGCAGGGATACCACAGGGGGCGTAGGAGGAAGGGACCCCTGTAATGCACAAAGCCCAAGACGGGCTAAATGAGAGTGCAACTTTTTATATGTTGATGACCAATAAATACTACACTTAGTTTATTTTTACTCTGTGTTTTTGTCTAGTTTTGCGCTATTCCACCTCTTCTACATATGACTTCTTAAGTATATTCTCCATTTTTCTGTCCATACAGTCCCTGAGAGAGGATTAGTCTTTCATGGGTAACATGGTTCTTTTAGAAACTTGTGAAATAGCAACATATACTTTAGGTGGAGTAACCAAAGTCTGGATAATCAGAATTTTAAAATGGGTATATCTTCTGGAAACGTTTGGAAATGGTAAAGCATTCGTCTACCTTATTCCATTTGGGTTTAATAAAATTCTGGATGGAACTGTGCACAGGAAAAATTGGTGAGTTTTTATTTTTCTCTATAAAGGCTGTGTCCATAATATCTAGCTCCTTTTGAACTTTGGTAATACCTAATGTTTTCCTCATAAACTTTATTAAATATTCAGCTTTATCACGATTAAAAGAAGCGGATTCCTCAAAGATCTCACCCTCCTCTTCAGAATATGAGTCTCGATCCTGGATACTAAAAACATCTTCCTGTGCTTCTGGACACACTGAGGGTCCCTTGTCAGGGTCGTCTAAGCGAGCTCTTTTCTTGGGGACTGCAGATTGCTTAATAGATGAAAGGGTATATGCATGGATACCTTAATCAAAGTTAAAAAGTTTTGAAAATGTGAGTGAATATCTTGCCCAGCAGCCATCATTAAGCAATCTGCACATAGCTTAGTAGTATTAGCACAGGATTTTGGCTTTTGAGCCTTTTCCTCCAGCAGTGGAACTCCCCCCCCCCCAACACGATTTGGCAGCATTAGACATTATAAAATGCTCCCAGAAGCAGTAATATAGCTTAAAATTGAACACTAACCTGTTTCCAGCCGGGTCCCCTGCTGCACTTTATCACGAAATGACAAAACCAGCATGCTTTCCAACAGTGGAACGCACATGTGACGTCATCACCGCGCATCCTGCTTGCCGAGGTTATAAGTATGGGCTGACACAGGCATGCACGACGAAGAAATGAGGGGGGGACAGGCCGACTCAAGGGCAATACGGAGTGTAACGGATCCTACCAGTTACTTGAGCCCTTGTTTGGCTCTAAGACTATTTAGCCAAAGACTGTGGACATTTTGTACTGTTTGGACTCTGAGTTGTGCCCTGTCGTACGAACTGGCCAGCTATTACCTTAGAGAAAAGACTTATGTTCATAGACTTTGGTTCAAGTACTGTTGAATGGTCTATGTTTAATGTATTGTTGTGGTTGAGGGTTTACACATTCACCGATTACCAGTCGGCGGGGACCGGCGCGTTGTGCGATCAGCGCCACCGGATCTAACGTTCAGTGGCGGGGGCAAGAGGTGAAAGCTGGGTCACTCGAAACCCTGGAGTAGGCATGCAAATATCTTCCATAGCCTAAGCTGGGGAGCCGTAGGCAGCTCAGGGACTGGTCAAGGTTGGAGCAGGGCATTCAAAGTAGTCAAACAAAGGCTCCAACCTTGGGCCACTGTCCCTAAGATTTGTATTGTAGCCACTCCAGCCATTTGACTATGTGTACTGTAGCTAGACCTCCTGCTGTGTGTTAATTAAGCCACTGTGAACTGCAGTCAGACCCTGCAGTGTGGTAATTAGTTCAAGCCCTCAAGTCTTTGTTCATCAAACCCTTTTGTATCTGAAATGTAATCATGTCTGAGTTATATTATCTGTTGCTGGCCTTTGTCTGATGTGTTGTGATTGAATCATGTTGCCCATTGTATCTGGTTTCTCCATGAGTTTCAATGTAAGATTTGTGTATAAATGTGTGGTTTGTGTCAATAAAGAGAGTTACTTTTGGAGTGAACAAGCATCCTGGAGTCTTGTATTGCTTATGGTCTAAAGTGTCCACACCGATACCCATCTGTGCCAAGTATCCTGAATCGTCGACCGCCTGCTGCCAGCTTCCTGCAACCCGACTTTGTATACTTTCAGGCGGTGACGTGGACTCCATCTTCTCGTCCTTGTGTTCCTGCGACATCTTCCAGTGATCCTTTGACCGGGAGTAGAGGTCTCTGCCCGTGCTTCCCTGCTTCCAACGATCCTGCGGCTGTTTGGGCGTCGAGAAAGAGAGACCCGGGAACAACGGCGGAAGGCGACGTGGTCCCGTCTTAGCCTTAGTACCACATCTAACACCAGGGCTGCACTTGACATGGTTAGGGACAACTGGCAGACATTTCCCGGAACACCGATACCAGGGACAACAACATAATGCGGCCGAGGTAATGTGACTGGCTGCATACATTTTATATATATATATATATATATATACATACACAGCACAAAATGGTGGACAGCACTCACTGACTGACGTAAATGCCCAGGTGCACAATCCCTGATGGATACAGACAGTATAGGAAGAAATGGGCAGCACCCGTGGGACTTAAACTTAAAGAATTTATTGAGCAAATAGGCAAAACAACTGGTCAACGTTTCGGTCCGATTGGACCTTTCTCAAGACACCAATAACTGCACTCACCTCCATCTTATGGCCCAAACGCCTCGCCGGCGTCGCCCGAGAGGATGGTGACGTCATCACTCCGACGGCTGCTATTGGCTAACCATCGGAGTGGACGTCCCCCATTGGACACAGCCAGCGGCTTGGATACATGTTTATAGGAAGTTAAGGCAAGTCAATACTCAAGTAATGATCCACAACAATATAAAACATACAGTATAAGGTAAATCATATACCGCTCTATTGGAGCAACTCACTACTTAACCTGCCCTTGTGTTGGAACGCGATCCGCTATCCCGCTTCTGACCAGCGGTGATGCTATCGCTGTCACCAACACAGGCAGGCTTTACTAGTATGTATAAGCGGGAAGTCTCCCGCACATCACAAAGCCAATGTATTAGTGTGAGAGATCAACCATCCGTACAGATCAAACACATAGAAGCAGTCACGGCAAATAGTAACAAAATATAATGGCACCTAAGAGTCTGATAATATCAAAACACTGATAATGGTGATAATGTGGAAAAGATAAATCAAACATCTCAAATGGAGTGTACAAGGAGAAATAACCCACCCTTGTACTTAATTCTAAAGGAGTCAAACACAGATTCAACTCCAAATGGGAACAGAATGACTAATAAATAATGAATGTTGTCCAAAGTTAATGTAAAGTCTCACTGCAAACAGAGTTTATCCCACAATCTCTCCGAGTATCCACAGTTTGAAGTATCAGACACCCGCCCGTCCTTGTGCTGTGTAATGGTCAAGGCAAGCCGTTATGGCAAACAGATCCAGTAAGAGGGCAATAAATGTGTCTGATATCAAATTGATAATGTCCAGACATAGCCTTAGGCAAAAAAGGGGGGAAATAGAGGCTTAAGTCAACCAGGACACACAGGTGGAAAAAGATCCATGGAAATAAATGATGAACAAGAGAGATCTATGCTCTTTACATTATATTGTAGATAGAATGAGTACCCAGTAATATATATAAACCATCCATCAAGTCCTATCATAGGTAAGCGTTTGAGGTGGCAACGCCCCTCATAAGGGGTTCTATGCCCGCTTAACCCTGGAGAGACGGAGGTTAGTAAATGCCGCTATTAAGTGGGATGACAAAAGATTCGACTCTCTCCTCTGTGGTCATTAGGAGGGTCTACTACCAACCCTTATAAGAAACTGTTAAGTGGTAGTCTGTCATTCAGACCTCTGGGCACCAAAGTATCCAACCTGTAAATCCACAGTGCTTCCCTTTGTAACAGTAATTTGCCCCTTTCTCCTCCTTGGGCTAATTCCGGTTGTAAATCAATAGCCATATATCGCAAGTCCGCCAATGTGTGTTTCTTCTC
Source organism: Rhinophrynus dorsalis (assembly GCA_037306005.1). Lineage (NCBI taxonomy): Eukaryota > Metazoa > Chordata > Amphibia > Anura > Rhinophrynidae > Rhinophrynus > Rhinophrynus dorsalis. The sequence goes on along the minus strand of CM074723.1, from coordinate 296,986,220 downwards.
CACAAAATGTCTGGCTACCGGTTTATCAGTAGTTTTACCTTGAATGGCCTCTTGAATACTGGATCTGTGATTGGCCATTCTATCGCGTAAACTGGTAATAGTTTTGACCACATACATCAGACTGCAGGGACAGATGATACAATATATGACAAAATTACTAGTACGTCATCCTGATTTTGATTGATATTGGGCGTCCCGTGTGTGGATGTTTAAACGAGGAGCCCGTCAGCAAATATTTACAAGTGGTGCATCCAATGCACTTGAAACATCCCTTCTTACTTGGTGGAAACCATGATGTATAGTGATCCAAATAGCAATGCCTTGGGTCTGTCTGCACCAAAATGCCTCTAAGATTCTGACCCCTCTTGTAGCACATCCTAGGGGTAGATATGAACGAGCTAGGTAATGTTTTGTCAGAGGATAGAATTGGCCAGTATTCCTTCATAGTCCTTTTACTCTGTACACTTGACGAGGTATATATGGAAATAAAAGTCAATCTGTTATCTGTTTTGTTCCGAACTGGTTTGTTCAATAATTCCATCTGTGTATGTGTTTTTGCACACCTCAAAGCCTCATCCAATTTGTCCTTCTTATAACCCCTCAAGAGGAATAGTTTGTGTAAGTCCTCCAATTGGCAAGATGCTGCTAAAGTATCAGAGTTGTTCCTAATGATACTTAAAAACTGAGCATAAGGCACCCCTTGCTTAAGGTGAGGAGGATGAAAACTCCTATAGTGCAACAAAGTGTTTCTATCGGTGGGCTTCCGGTAGTTGGTGGTGCCCAAACCGTCTAAATGGCGAAATACTGACAGGTCTAAGAAATCCACCTGTTTTGAATAAACATTGAATGAAAATTTAACAGGGGTGTGCAAGCTGTTAAGCTCATCCACAAACCGTCTAAATGAGGTCATATTGCCTCTCCAAATCAAGAACAGGTCAATAAAAGACGATCTGTTCCTTCAGAAGAGGTGCAATGTACTGTGATTCAAAATGTGCCATAAATAAATTGGCGAATGTAGGTGCCACCTTGGAACCCATCGAGGTGCCCGAAGTTTGTAAATAAAAATTATGTTCAAACTTAAAGTAGTTGAGAGTCAGGCAATACTCTAATAGTTCCAAGAGAAAACCAGCTGGGGGTTGAGTGGGCTGTTTAGGTCCTGTGATGAGTGCCGAGGCTACTGCCCTAATCCCTTCTGGAATAGGGATCAGAGTGTATAGTGATTTTACGTCCATGGTGGCCAGAAGAACATCATCACCTAGATTCCTTACTCCCAAGATTTGGGTGATAAAATCACCTGTGTCCTTGATGTAAGAAGGTAATTTTTGCACAAGGGGTTGTAACCAGTGGTCCAAATATTGGGCCACAGGTTGTAATAATGAGCCCCTTGCTGAAACAATAGGACGTCCAGGTGGGGTCGTACTGTTTTTGTGTATCTTAGGTAAAGTGTAAAATATAGGACAAATGGGATGTTCAACTGTAAGGAATCTGTGCGTAGATGCATCCAGGCTACCACGTGCGAGAGCATTAGAAAGTGAATGATCTATTATACGTTTATGACGAGGCAAGGGATTGGCAGACAGCCTGGTATAGACTTTAGTATCCTCCAATTGTGATAAAATTTCTGCTCTATAGTAAGCATAATCCAGGACAACAACTGCCCCTCCCTTGTCCGCTGGACGCATAACAATAGTTGGATTACGTGATATATATATATATATATATATATATATATTTTTTTTTTAATAAATGGGAGGAAGTCCTCTTCTGTCCTCCAGCTTGGTAGGGCCAAACATAAGTGAGAAGGGCAGGTGGAGGGGGAATTGGATAGGTCCTATCAGCTGGGAGGCAGAGACTAAGTCCACTCGGCTGCCGTGGAGTGGACAGAGAAGAAAAGAGGATTTTAGTCTTACCTGTTAAATCTTTTCTCTTAGTCCGTATGATATACAGGTGGCTCCCCTCCCAGTAGGCTGGAAGATTTCCATCAAGGTAATCAGGCAAATAAGGACAGACACGAATATAAAATATAAATCCACCTTTATTAATAAGTACAGTAATAATAGTATAACCCACACACCCCAGAACACAGGATGATAGGACCAAGGCTCCAACCCGGAGCGGCACATTGTGCTACGCACTGCATTACTGCAAGATACCAGAGACTAGGACTGTGGTGCGGGTGGAACACCAGAGGGAATGGTAACTGAGGCACAAGTCTCCACCCTGGGTCACGCGAACAGAGGCAACAGGGAGCGAGAGCAGACCTGAACCATGAAACACAGAGTGATTGTCAGGCAAGTTCAGAGAGTATGAAGCCAGTAGTCAGCCAGAGACACAGGTCAGACAACCGGGGACTACACGGAGCGAGTAAGACAGCCAGAGCCACAGGTCAGAACCTATGTGGGTAGTCAGACAAGCCGAGGTCACACACGGAGCGGATTCTCAGGAAAGCACAGGTCACAACAGAGAGCAAGAGACAATATCAGAAACACCACATAAGGGCAATGACTCCCAGGCCCAGGGAGGTTTATAAAGGAGCAGGAGAAGGCGGGACCCAATTAGACCACACAGAATAGGCCCATAAACAGGCGTCCTCGCCAGTGCCCGTTTCATGATGTCAGCAATGCAGAGGTGGCTGCAACTGTGCCGGCCGACACACCACAGAGGAAGGAAGCACAGGATAGCTAGGCCTCTAAGGTAGACTGTGATAATTTCAAAGACAAGGTCTTGGAGGTGGAGTCTTCCCTCCTCCTTATCAAGCTACCCTTGCCCCAACCCATCCAGTCTGACACGAGACAAGCTCACTAAATAGGAGTGTGAAAGAAGAAAAATGTAAGCTTCGGTGAGCAATAAGACCCAAGCGCACCACATCAAACAAGTGGAGATCCCTCTCATTGTTAGATTTGGGGTCAGCGCAAAATGAAGGCATAACAATCTCCTGACTGATAAGGAACTCAGAGATCACCTTAGGAAGAAATTCCTGGGAGCTATGAAGAACAGCCGTGTCCTTGTGAAAAACTAGGAAAGGTGAGACAAAGCCTGCAGCTCAGCAACTCTGTGTACACACAGAGGACCAAAGACAGAAGAAAGGTCATCTTCCACTTCAGAAGACATAGAGGAATGGTAGCAAGGGACTCAAAGGGAGGCAGCTGCAAAACATCAAAACCACATTAAGGTCACAGTGGAGAGTGGGTGCCTTGTAGGCAGGAAAAGCATGACCGACCCCCTCTCTTCAGGTGGTTATCATGATTGTACCCGCCAAACAAAAGAGCAAAGGCCAAATCCGAGCGTGTCTTAGGCCAGCACACTGTGCCCCTCAACCAAGCTCAGACAGCAGTGGCACTCAAAACACACCGCTGCCAAACCCAAGTATGAGGGGCCACAGAGCATGAGGGGCATAAGGGTCCTGAATATTCTCTAGAGAGCCCCATATGGCATAAGGAACAGTAAGCAAGAGGGTCAGAGACACGCCTGAGTCCTTTGCCTTAGGTCTAGCCACATGTCCCTTTGAATCCAACATCCTAAAGGAGCAGTGTCTAAACAGTAGATAACATCAAAATACTGTGTCCCAGAGTAAGAGTTCACCATAGAAAGCCCCAAAAAGGTACCTATCTGGCAGGCGAAGGGTGAATCTGAAAAGAAGCGCAAGGAGGCGACCACCTCTATGTAGGATAAGCAAGTGGGCTAAAATGGCGTCTGTAAAAACCATCAGCTAATTGGAAGGAAGCCTGGGAAATGAGCATTCTGGGAGTTGTAGTCTTTCCCAGTTATTGTATCCTAGCAATGCCATATCTTGCACCTGCGGGAATGTGAACCAGATTGTAGGACATGATGAGGTCAGAAGAATGAGCCCTCTCTCAACTCTGTATGGCAAACAGAGATACGTCTCAAAGCAGATTGTCCCATATATGTCAATGGATCAAGTGCGGCATATAGGTGCCATGCTCTAAAAACACAATGTTTTTAAAAGTGCCCCAAAACACCCAAATACCCAAGGGGGGTGAAGGGGTAATACAATTGTATAACCCTGGGGAGAAAAAACAGGAAATGGCCCTTAAACATAGTTAAACCAGCAGGGTTTAACTTACACAAAAATGCAGCCATTCAAGCTCCAAAAACCCAAGGACTAAACTGAATAAAATACCCAACATTTGTGCAGGAATTCTGGACTTCAAGAAGACCCCTGCATGGAGGGCAGCAATGAGACAAGTGGACCATAGCATTCAAAGGATTACTCACCAATCTTTATCTTTTATCTTCAGGTTACCATTATGGGGAACCAGAGCCTGAGAGAGACCCAGGAAGGAGAGAGAAACATGGATTGCAAGATTCTCTCCACAGGGCTGCAAAGCTCCATAACAGCTCCTGCGTGCTGGACAATCCTCCAGGGGAAGACAGGAATGGTATCCCACCTAATGGGGGAATTGTGACACCCCATTTCTAAGATACAAAATAATAAAAATAATCTAAAAACTAAGCAGAAAAGTTCCTAGCCTTTACTCTGGTGTGCAACATGTCAAACTGGATGGGCAGGGCTGGGTAGCCCCATAAGGAAAAGGGAAGGCTCCACCGCAAAGACCTTGTCTTTGAAATGTTCCAGCCTACTGGGATGGAACTTGCCTCCCCCATAGAACCTGTATGTCATATTGGATGATAGAGAAAAGTTATTGCTGAGAGCAGATAAGTGGTGGAATCCCTTCGGATACATTGAACAGATGTGCACAATCTCATCAGCAAGACCTCTTAGGCTGAGATGGGAAGGACCAATAGAGGAGTAAGACAGTAAGAACTGAAGGAGTAGATATCTGGGAAGTAGTGAGGAAAGTTTTGAGGGTGGTAAAGCAAGGTAAATTGTAGAAGGCAGAGAAAAGCATTGAAAATTAGAAGGAATAGAGGTGTAAAATACAATTCTGGGACATCAAGACCATTTTGTATCTAAAAGCAGAATATGAAAAATGAGAAAGCAATCTTTTAAGAGCATGTTTTTCTCTCTCAGGGGTTTTGTTTGTTGTTTGTAGGACCCTTTGATAAATAAGTTCTTTACTATTATAATAACATCATCTATACCAAGGTTGTTGCTTTAGCTGTTGTGATGTTTTTTAATGTGTATATATATATATATATATATATATATATATATATATATATATGTGTATGTTGTGTATTATTACTAGTCCTATATGTTGTCAATACCTAAACATCACAGAATATTGTTATCATAAATTAATTCTGAGTATTTACATCTATAGAATTTGTTGATCAGGACATGAGGGGGTTAAACGTAACCTTTCTTTATGTTCCAGGTTAATTAATCAAACAGATGATGTCACTTCCTATATAAAGGTGAATCATGCAAAGAAACTTTATGTCTATGATTAAGCACCTGTTGTGCGAAACGCGCAAGACTTCCAGCTAATGCGGTCTCTGTTTTCTATGTGAATAAAAGCTGTTTTTAAAGTCCTCCTGCGTTTAAGTGCGGTATTCCGTTTATGTAAAACTGATCTTCCAGGATTGGGACTCCTCTTACCTGCGCCGCAGAAGTGACTCACGGGTGGTGAGTGTTTGATACAATTGGTGTTTAAACTGTGTATACAATTACAAAATTGCAACAAAGTGTAGTGTCGTTTATTTCAATTCTGTACAAAGTATCCTGTTATTTTTAAACAAAGCACACGTATTCATCAAGCATCTGACCTTTTACAGTCAAACAACACCACCATTCAAGCATAAGTTTACAATCAGAAGATCATCCGAATGGTGACTGTTTTGATCAATTTACTATTGTTTTAACCGCACATGTATTAAGTGCAGCAACACTGAGGTTAATTAAGGATTGCATTGGTGAGAATAAATTTCTGCAGTTACATGAATATTATTCTTAGTCTGTGGACACAGTGCAGAATATTGCTGATATATTATTGCATCCAATTAACCCTCTGATAAACTGTGACTTGTAGTGAAAATATATCTGATGTATTGCAGACTTACCTAACAGTATATCTGGAGTTGTGTTTGTTGGTAGAGATTTCAGAACCGCTTTTTGAGATTGGATTCCAATCCAGAGTTGCCTCATCAATTTTAACTACACCTAAGCACTCACCGCACTCACCACCATCAAACAAATATGGATACATCGTTGGATATTATTCCAGCTCCTGTTACTGGTACTAACAAGGACACACAAGACACCGCATTTGATTTAAGCCCTGAGTAAATTATACAAGTTGAAAATACATTATTCTCAGGTATGACAAACAAGAGACAATAAATGATGCAAAGAGCCTTTATGGGTACAGATCTGAATGTTAACTCCTCAGTACCTAGTCTTGCAAAATGCTTTACATGCCTTGAAAAAGCCTCAAGTCAAGAGATGAATCTATGGTGGGATGTTACCACATTGAAACAATACATCAACAATCAAAGAATTCCAAGGGGTTTGAGACTTAACAAACATTCGACATTTGTACAGAAAGATGTCCCTTTTCTTGATAAGTGGAATAACATATTAAATGAATGCTCAATGTCATTAATGCATTCAATAATCAAATATAAGGAGAAATTGCTTTTACAAGCTCAGGAGAAGGTGAAAGAGTTACAGGATTCAGTGCAATTAGATGCAAATCAGCCTATATTTAAAAAATTACAACTTGATATTCAAGTTAGGCAAGAAAAGTTGGAAACTACCATTGCTGAATCCAAACAACATAGGTTCCAGCGTGACAAAGAGGATTATGAATCTGGGAAAATGTATAATTGGTCACGATTCAAACAAGTTAATTCCAACACTAGGGCACAAAAATCCATCTTGAAGCCCTCAGTTAGCTCTAAGAGGGTCTGTGAATTCCACAGACTTGGATTCTTCACTGGTTTCTTACTCTTCAGCTCTGGTTAACGCTAGGGCATCCAGAGTAGAATCTGTTTTTAGCAATTCTAGTGATCGCTCCACAGCACGGGGTCCAAAAACCAGACGATCTGCCAGGAGGAAGTCTGCGAGATACAGACAAACCAGCAGAAGAGACACATACAATGAGGAAGAGGAAAGGACAGACAGAAGATATCCAAGGAGGAATGTGAGTGTGATACCAGTGATAACTTGTCCTTATATGTATTATCTGAGGATGAACTGAAAGCGATAGCTAAAGGTTTAAAATTGCGCTTACCGTGCAAGTTAATGTATTTCAAATGTATGTCAATTGTTTTGTGCATAAGATTACACTTAAAAAGCACTTTTTGAGTTATTCTGGAGCTGCGCCTCCCTCTCCGGTTGACCGGGGTTCTTTTCCCGGCATACTGGATGAGGGATGCGTCATCTCCTTGATTAAAAATGAATATGAGGCCACAGGTTATTCCTTTCAAGAGCAATGCACTATTCTAGAGCTTATATAAAAAACAGACAAGAAAAGGAAGCCCAGCAGTGCCTATTATCGTTATTGACACATTTCTTAAATTGATAATTATAATACTCACAAGAGTGGTAGTTGTGAATGGACTTATGTACAGTTACAACAAATCAGGTATGCAAGGAATTTTAAACCTGTCCCTGCTCAGGTCCTTGGAATAGGGATGGTGCTTCAATCCAATAAGATCAGTATTCAAATTACAAATTCTTGTAAGGATCTCAAAAAAGCTGCTATAGTCTCAAAAAATATATTTAATAAAAACATTTTAACAATAGGGTCATAACCTTTTAAAATTACCTTAAAACAATATACAGGCAAGCAAATTTTACCAACATTTTGCAGTTATCAAACTGCTTTCTCAAGAGCTAGCCTAAATTCAAAGACAACATAAACGCGACAACAAGATCCCATTTAAATTTCCCCCTTTTCACTCCGATTGGCTAATTGCCATTCCACTAGGAAGTTGGTCTAAACAACATCCCTAATTAAAATTTCCAATTTTCACTCGATACTCACCTATTCTCCCCACCTATTAACCATATAAAAAAACATTTTGCCTTAATATAAACATTATAACTCTTGGTTTTTGTAAACCAGAAATAAACGATTTCACCAGAAGTTGTCATCCATTGACCCCATCCGTTACTACCTGGAAGTACTTTTTATTTGAAATTTCACTTCAATTGCGATAACTTTATGCAAAGTGACTCAGGAAGTATGCCGGACTCCATCTTTGTACTCCCAAAGTGACGCAGGAAGTACAAGAGATTGGTTAAAGAAATGGGAGTATATATGTAAACTTGGTTATGCAGGATGGGGGTACAAAGATGGAGTTTGGTACACTTCCTGAGTCCTCTGAGTACACCTGCCGCACACCTTTTGCACCAAGTAAACTTGGTTAAACAGGATGGGAAGTACAAAGATGGAGTCTGGTGTGCTTCCTGAGTCACTTTGGGAGTACAAAGATGGAGTCTGGTATACTTCCTGAGTCACTTTGGGAGTACAAAGATGGAGTCCGGTATACTTCCTGAGTCACTGTGGATAAAGTTATCGTAATTGCAGTGAAATTTCAAATAAAAAGTACTTCCAGGTAGTAATGGAAGGGGTCAATGGATGACAGCTTCAGGTGAAATTGTTTATTTCTGGTTTATAAAAACCAAGAGTTATAATGTTTATATTAAGGCAAAAAGTTTTATTATATAGTTAATAGGTGGGGAGAATAGGTGAGTGTCGAGTGAAAATTGTAAATTTTAATTAGGTATGTTGTTTAGACCAACTTCTTAGTGGAATGGCAATCAGCCAATCAGAGTGAAGGGGGGGGATTTAAATGGGATCTTGTTGTTGCTGCAATATTGTCTGATTTTAGCTCTTGAGAAAGCAGTTTGATAACTGAAATGTTGGTAAAATTTGCTTGCCTGTATATTGTGTTAAGGTAATTTTAAAAGGGTATGACCCTATTGTTAAAAAAATGTTATTAAACATATTTTTTGAGACTACAGCAACTTTTTTGAGATCCTTACAAGAATTTGTAATTTGAATACTGATATTATTGGACTGAAGCACCATCCCTATTCCAAGGACCTGAGCAGGGACAGGTTTAAACTTCCTTGCATTTCTGATTTGTTGTGACTGTACATAAGTCCATTCACAACCACCACGCTTGTGAATATTATAATTATCAATTTAAGAAATAAGTGTCAATAACAATAATAGGCACTATTGGGCGCCCTTTTCTTGTCTGTTTTTTGTATATGTACTACTACCGAGTGATTGTATAAGGAGCAGCCCAAAGGAAATCAAGGACCACCTGGAGAAGTGTTACTGTTTGAGGGACAGTTGCAAAGAAACCCTCTGGCGCATATTTCAGTGAACATATATGTGTTACACTGGACACCTTCATTACGAGTGAATTTCTTAAAGTGGCAAAGGGAGGGATTGTGTATTGTCAGAGACTTTGTCCTGGTGGAGCATAGAGGGTTAACTCTAATAGTAGAAATTAACTGAAAATTCTGTTTAAAATGTGTTCAGATATCCCATCCTTAAGACAAAGGAATACTCATGGGCCTCTATGAGGGAAAAATAACTAACTGACAGTAATGGTGATAAATAGAGTATGCCAGACAGCCATGGGGCCAAGCAGTAATATTATCTTAGGAGAAAGATCCTCCTCTATGAGAACGTCTGAAAAAATGGCAGATTTATATGACGTTTAATGCCCTCTTACATACATCATTGATGACATAACAATTGATTATATGTAAGATGTTAAGTGGAGAGAGAGAGGGCCATTTTGTGGATGTAAACAGCGTTATTACCAGTGTTTTGAGAAATTCCCAAAATTATGATAATAATATGCTGACATCACGGTATAATGAGATAGATATTTGTCCAATCATTAGAAAGAGGTGGGGATTACTGATAAGGCAAAAATTGCCAATATATTGCCAAAATAGTCTGAGTTCGGGGGCTCTTGACTCCTGAGGAAAACTCATAACAGCTTTTAGATTCCTGTCAAAAGAAGGCTCTGCTGATTAAATTCCTGACAACACCTGATAACTTCAAGAATCCACACTGATTGACCTGGTAATTATATTTTATTTATTATAATTCTGCCTAATTTCAAAATAAGGATATATTTCCTCGATATTTGAGGAAAATTATATATATATTTGCCCATAGAAGCCTGGCCAGTTTTATGGAAAATATTATATTATCAGCTATATTTCGCATTTAATTAAGAAATTACGCAGAATGAATTAATTAATTTATTGTTATAAATTGCCAGAGAGATCATAAAATACAGATAGCAGTGAGATATATTTATCCTTGTGTATATTGGTTAATATAATTTTAGTTATGTCTAGAATATTGTGTTTCTGGTAAAATTATAATAGCTGATATTTAATCAGGGGAATTCTTGGAATTCATTTATTAACTCTCTAACTGCTGTTTGTCTATTTATTTGTGGTGTGCATTCTAAAGTCCTTTGTGAGGGTATATGTGCTAGGCTTATATTTTGTAAATTGTAGGTATTCACTTCTAATAGACAAAATAACTCCTGGGTGTGGCACCTATTTTAAACGAGTGGATTAACCCTTGGAGTGCCTATAGGTTTTATATATGTTGCTGTAGTCAAAATTATGATAAATGTTGCATGAAGTAATTTTAGGTAGATTATTTGTATGATCTTTGACTATATTAACTGCAATTTATATATTTTATTCAGAGGTAAGCAATATTGAATTCAGTATATAATTAAATTATAGTGATTCAAATTTGGGATTCTATTCCAGTTATTCCCTAAATTTGATTATTATTGAGATATGATACTAGGAATTGTTAGAGGAATTATTTAATTCATCTCACAATACCTCTTACATCATAATTAGCATAGTCTATACAGTTTCTGGGGCAGAGGTATTCATAGACACTGCCGCCAACTGTATTATATTTAATTGTAAGGATCAATTAACCTTTTCTATGCTACTTAATGCAAGTATTGTTATCTATACCTCTGAATATACCTATGTGTAGTTAACCCTTGCACTGTGGTAATCCTCATGGTAATAAGTGTGGTTTGGTTTTCTATGTATCTATTATAATTGCTAATCACTTATATATTTCATTGTTGCTGATACTTGTATATATATATTGTATATTGTATTTTAATAAAATAGATATATTTTATATCTAAAATATAGATATATATTTCAAAAGGGAACATACAGAGTTATACTGTTTATCAGTAGGCTGATCAGGAAGGTCTGATAAAGACTAATTTAATTGGTAGCAGGAAAGCTATAAAATTCTCAGTTACTGAGGTATGAAGCTAAGGTTGAACTTGATGGACTTGTGTCTTTTTTCAACCTAATTTACTATGTTACTATGTTTTTACTATGTTATTTTTGCACAAATATGAAGGATTGATTACTCTGATCATTTTGTTACTGTGAAGTAGCGTGTCAATACATATTAAAGATAAAGTTCTCAATTTATTTTATTGTCAATTGCCTATTTAAGTGAAGAAATCAAACCTGAGTGGTTCTCTGTTTTAACCCTTTGGATAACTTCATATAACTAGTCAGACAGTATGACTTAAATGTTATTACACTAGAAGCGCCTTTCTTTCTACTATTCTAGAGCTAACCTCGTTACAACATGAGTCAGTTCATAATTCCAATGCGAGTGCAGCTTTACCTAGGGTCTCTAACCATATTCACTCCGAAAGTCTTTTTTATCCCTTGAATGCCAGGAGTCCTCCCATTGATGTCTTTCAGGAGGTGGTGGAGGAAGAACTCTGCAAATTGAATGAGCGTGTAAGACACCAGAAGTCTAAGTACGCCCATAACCTCATGATCTTTGTCCGAGAATTCCTCCATTACCATTAAAGAGGCAGATAAGGGGGGCAGGGTGGTGGTATTGGACACTGAATGGTATGATAAAAAAGCTCTTAGACAACTGCTGGATACTGATACATACACAAAACTGTCCAGTGATCCAACTGTTACACTTCATCACCTGCTGGATTCTCTTGTAGATAAGGGCACCTTGGGGGGGACATTTTTCAGCTAGGGAAGCTGACTTTTAAAGATTTCACATCCTGTGATCCCGATATTTAATTTCTCCCCAAGGTGCACAAATCACTTGAGAATCCAGCAGGTAGGCCTATTGTGTCAGGCATCAACTCGCTCAATTTAAAATTGGGCGAGTATCTTGATGCCTGTTTGCAACCGCTAGTTCTTAGACTGAATAGCTACTTTAAGGGACATCAAGCAGGTTCTTCAGGAACTTGATGGTGTCACCTGGGTTGACCAATATAACTGGGTATGTTATGATGTATCATCACTTTATTCTTGCATCCCCATGACCTGGGTTTGAGGGCTATACAATTCCATTTGAGTAAATATATTAACTATTCTGTGGAATTTATAAATTACCTGTTGGAAGTGATTCAATACTTACAATTATTTTATTTTTGGGGGCTTTTACTATCTCCAGAGACGTGGGACTTCGATGGGGGAGGAATTTGCACCCTCATACGCCAATCTTTTTATGGGTTGGTGGGAGGAGTCCCAGTCTTTGGAGATAGTAATCCATTTAGAAGTAGTATTTATCTTTTCAGGAGGTATATTGACGACTTTTTGATATTTTGGCAGGGACACTTAAAGGATGTCCCAGAATTTGTAAACTATTTAAATAATAATACTTATAATTTAAATTTCACTATGACATGTCATAAGAATTCAACTGTTTTTTTTTTATCTATCTTTGAATTCGTCAGGGCTGACAGGGAAGAGCACTACTGATATCTACAAAAAAACAGTTGCAGTTAATTCGCTCTTACGTGCGGAAAGTTGCCATCCTCGCCATACTCTTAAGGGGGTACCAGTTGGCCAATTCATGAGGGCCAGACATAATTGCTCTACAGATGACCTGCTTGAATTGGCTTGTGATGAATTGAGGACCAACTTTAAAGATAAAGGCTATCCAATATGGGTGACAGAGAGATCTGAACATTTAGCAAGAGAAAGGTCTCGTGAACAATTGTTGATCCCTACACATAAAGCGTGTAACAAACTGGGTGAAGATATAGTATTTAGTACTAGTTATAGTGCAGAGTTTAGGGACCTTAAGTCAATAGTCACGCAACATCTACCGAGCATGTATGTAGGGGACAGGCAAACAAAAGGAAATACTTGGTTATGAACAGTAAGTATGTACTGTTGTGACACGGCTAGATGTAACTGTTGTCAGTGGGTCATTCCCTCCAAACAATTTACTTCTTGTGTTACCTCATTGCAATATGAGTTAAAACAATATATTAATTCTGCTACACGATATATTATATATCTTATTACATGTACAATTTGTAATACACAATATATTGGTAAGACGAGTAGAACCCTGTGAGAACTTATCAGGGAGCACATCAGTAACATCAGGTGTGGTTCATCATTGGATGGCTTTTCCGTTATGGGTATTGAACGTGTTCATCTACCCAAAATGGGGGGTGGGGGGTGATAAAGACAGACTCCTCTCACAAAGAGAGGTATTCTGGATTTTCACCATGGCCACAAGAAGACCACTTGGTTTGAATAAAGATTTTGATGTGTCACACTTTGTCTAAATCCATACCTGTTTATGCTGTTGATTGCTCAGCAGAAGAAACTAATATGAATAACCCTTTGATGAATATATTGGTTGTAGTTCTTTAGTATTATAATAACATGATCTATACAGATCAAGGGTATGACGATGGGCACCAAGTTTGCGCCGAGTTATGCAAATTTGTTTATGGGTTTTTTGGAACATCATTTGGTTTATTGCAATAACCCTTTCGGCACGAACTTGGTGCTCTATCGCCGTTACATTTACAATATTATTATTATTATATGGAAAGGTTCTAGAGAGAGAATTTGTGAGTTTGTTGAATATATGAATTCTAACAAATGAGATATTAAATTTACTAGTGAAATAGAGACCCATAAGATTCATTTTTTAAATCTGGAATTGGAGGGAAGGAAGGATAAGTCTATAGTGACGAGAACATACTTTAAAACAGTAGACTCCAATAGTTTTTTGGACTTTTGAAGTTGTCATTATAGGCCATGGTTGACCAATGTCCCTTATGGACAATTTAGGCGTATAAGGAGAAATTGTACTAATATAGAGGATTTTGATAGACAGTCAGAAATTCTAAAAGAGAGGTTTATAAGGAAAGCATATCCAGAAAGTCTTGTTCGTGATGCTCTGATGTGATTAGTGGTAGAGCTTTGAGTTGGGATAAACAAGGTAAAGAAGAATTCGCACAATTCATTACAAATTTTAATGCATGTGGGAAAAATATTAGGCAGATATTGAATAAGAACTGGGGTATATTGGAAAGAGATAGTTTATTGAAGAATAGTATACCACATCAAGTTAAATTACTGTTTAGGAGATCAAAAACACTGAAGAACACCTTGGCCCCGAGTAAATTGAGACATAATAATAAAAAAGTGAATAATGGTACTTTAAAAGAATTTTTTCCATCAGGTGAGAAGATAGATTTAAGCAAGGGCTCATTTAGGTGTACATCCAAGCGATGTTTGACCTGTCCACTTATTGAAAATAAGGTTACTTCCTTTAAATCAAATGTGACAGGGGAAGCCTTTGATATTAAGAACTATATGAACTGTGGATCACAGTTTGTAGTTTATCTTCTCACGTGTCCATGTAATCTTCAGTACGTGGGTCATACCACTCAATGTTTGAGAACACGTATTGGACAACATAGACGTAATATCGTTAATGGTTATCCATTTCATAGTGTGTCAAGGCATTTTGAATCCATGCATAATAAGAACTTTAATCTTCTGAGGGTTACACCTATAGAACAAATTACCACACAGAATTTGAGAGATAGATTGCCTTTGTTGATAAAGAGAGAGTCATATTGGATTTCTAGATTGAACACAATGAAACCAGAAGGCTTAAATGAATCTATAGAATTAAATTGGTAAATTTGATTTTTGCTAGGTCAATTTTATCACAGTATGTAATAGGTCACGTAGGTCAAGGAATTTTTTAGGGTTTATTATTTATTTATTAATTAATTAATTAATTTATTTGGTAATTAGATAAGTTTTAGATAGTCACATAAGGTTTATTTAAATAGACCAAGTAAGGAGGTATATCACTAAACATGAGTTTAGTTCCAGTTAATTCAATTTAATTAACCAGGTATAGGAGCATATTATTTATCACTTTGTAGGGTGTTTAAATATATTTTTAGTATGACCAATAGGTTTATTTATTCCTATAAATATTTTGATTATGGTTTTATGTAATATAGTGTTCACATATACTCAAATAGGTTTGAGGTTGGTTATATGCGGGTGTCACATGTATTTATTGTATGTATATACTTAAGTATATGTGCATTTGGTGCACGTACATGTTTAAATATATTTGATTTGACTGTATCGATATGGTGCTTGCTGTGTGGCTATTGTGTAGAAGTTAGTAACTAGCCCTACAGTAAGATGGCAATTTGTAATCTTCCCGTTCAACGGGTGAATGGTTGGGAGATTTTGGGTATGAAAAATTTTTTTTATGGTAGTATTATGTTAGTATTATGTGTGTAATAACTAAAGATGTTGATTTTTTTTAGACAATGTTCTTTAACGCTTGCTATGTTGTTTTAAGTACAATACATACTATAGGGTGGAATGAATAATGATGCCCTTAATAAAGATGGCAGAGGGTCATGTTCCGCTCTCTTATTGACATCCAGGGCCGGCCCTAACATGGGTCCCGGTGGGTCCATGGACCCAGGCGGCACTTTGACTGGGGCGGCAATTTGCCGCCCCAGTCAGTCATTTTTGGGCCAGCCGGCCGCCAGGTCTATCTCCACACCTCACGGGACAAAGTGTTTTGAATTCCTCCTGTGAGCGGCGCGCCCTCTGTGACAGTAATTAGTGTGGCTCAGCCTCAGTCTGTAAGCCTGACAGAGGCTGAGCCACACTAATTACTGTCACAGCAGGCACGCTGGGCAGGGTGTCACTTCTCTTTGTGTCCAGCCGACAGTAACTTGTCACTGAGTCGGCAGCCCAGCTCTGACAGTGTCAGTAAGGGCTGGGCTGCCGGCTAAGTGACAAGTGACTGCCGACTGGAGACATAGAATAGTGACAACCTGACAATAGCGCCTGCTGTCAGGGCTGGGCAGCCTGCTCAATGAAAAGTGATTGATCCTAACACAATAAGTTAGGAAAGGAAGAGATATGTGTGGATAACTAGAGCAAACTTAACCCTTTAAGTGCCAGAGGGGTACGCAACTCATTGCTTTACAATGCGTTGCGTACCCATGTGGCACTCAAAGGGTTAATAAAACAAGTGCAGATTGTGGTGGTATTAACCCTTCGAGTTCCAGAGTGGTATAGAATGCATTGCAAAGCAATGCATTCTGTACCACTCTGGCACTCAAAGGGTTAAGTGCCACGTTGGATTATATTGTGTTAGAAAATATAGGGAATGCTGATTATGTGTATGATGTCCAGATGCACATTTAGCATTAACCCTTTGAGTGTCAGTGGGGTACGGAATGCATTGCTTTGCAATGCATTTCGTACCCCTCTGGCTCTCAAAGGGTTAACACTTATACCACTGTGATTTTAAACTTGTTCATGTGTGTGCTATTTGTATATTTTTTTCTTTTTAATAACCTGTAATAAAAGTTAAGCCTCATTAAGTTTGCTCCATTCTCCAGCAGGTCATACTGGAGGACTAAATTCCCCAAAATGTTACAAATGTTACAATTCCCCAAAATGTTACAACAAAAATTCAGAGCTAAACAAAACTCTCTGGAGGTGAAGCCTCCTCCCACTTACCCCTACACCACACCACCGCCCAGCAGCAGCAGCCTATACTTTTAAATTGTTAGTAATGTCCAACAAAAAGTTTTTTGCATATAGAAGAGATTAAAAAGCTGAGATATATGCAAAAAAAACCATATTTCTCAAACCGCTATGGTTTAAGAGATAGTGTCGTTTAAAGTTCGCTGTCTCCTACTGACAGCTGTAAAGCTGTCAGCAGGAGATTCGTGTCGGTCGACACGGAGGTGCTTGAGAAGTGCCGCGATCTCGTTATTTACCACGAATCCCTTCATTGGAATGGTCTAAAATGAGTGCTTGAAAACCAGGCACACATTTTAGACCATTCCAATGAAGGGATTCATGGTAAATAACGAGATCGCGGCACTTCTCAAGCGCCTCCGTGTCGACCGACACGAATCTCCTGCTGACAGCTTTACAGCTGTAATTAGAGACAGCGAACTTTAAACGCCTGTATTTCTTAAAGGGATAGTAATACTTAAGTATTACTAATCCCTGTAGCAAAGTACTACTTAAAAAAAAGTATTGCCCCCAGTGTCATCTCTCAAACCTTTAAAGTCGCCCTTTCCCTCCCCCTTCCCCGTAGTCAGCATTCTAGCTGACTCAGGGAAATCTGGTCAGAGATCATCCGGCAGCTCTGCAGCAGAGCCGCGATCGCGTTAACAAAAAAAAAACTTTCACTAAAACGGTCTTCTACGTGTGCTTGCAAGCCAAGCACACGTAGAAGACCATTTCAGTGAAAGTTTTCTTTTTGAGTAACGTGATCTGGCTGTGCTGGAGAGCCACCTGAAAGTCGTACGACTCTCTTCCCTGCAGTCAGCTAGCATGCTGACTATGGGGAAGGGGGAGGGCAACTTTAAAAGCGTTCATCTCTCAAACCATAAAGGTTTGAGAGATGACACTGGGGGCAATACGTTTTTTTTAAGTAGTACTTTGCTATAGGGATTAGTAATACTTAAGTATTACTATTCCTTTAAACCATAGCTGTTTGAGAGATACTGTTTTTTGCATATAGCTCAGCTTTTTAAGCTCTTCTATATGCAAAAAACTTTTAGTTGGATATTACTAACACTTTAACTATCCTGTGGAAGTGTAGGGACAGATTTAATATATTTATATTTTCTCTTTTTAGTTGTATATGGAGCGTGGTTGGGGGGGGGGGGGCATTTCGTTGTCGGACCCAGGCAGCACAATGTCTTGGGCCGGCACTGTTGACATCAGCTATGTTGGTTTGAGTATATCCCTTAACACAGAGTGAAAGATCAATGATGCCTCCAATAAATATGGCAGATTGTCATGTTCCGCTTTCCTTTTGTTTTCTGTTGAAGTTTGGGATCCTTTAGACTCATACAGTTTTAATATGAGTTTGACATACTTCCTGGGTTGAAAAGAATACAATGTTTCCGGCATATAAGTTAAATGAAAATCAAGGTACAGTAAAATATTTTGTACAACTTCTAAAGAGATTATAGGATTCGTTTTATGAATAGGTTTTAGAGGAATCAGGGCAAAAATAGTTAGAAGTTGTTTTGACCAAGTTTTCGCTTAATTGATTACTTACCAATTATGGGGAAGAGAGGGGTTTTTAAATTTGATGTTTGTTAAGCTGCCGTGTATCTTTTTGTTTGGGCATAGTGTCTTGAGGAAGCAGTAAGTTACTGCGAAACGTCGATGTATACTGGTGCCTAATTATATATTTTTTACACTTTTATATTGGGAGGATTTTTTATCTGGAATAAA
Source organism: Rhinophrynus dorsalis (assembly GCA_037306005.1). Taxonomy (NCBI): domain Eukaryota; kingdom Metazoa; phylum Chordata; class Amphibia; order Anura; family Rhinophrynidae; genus Rhinophrynus; species Rhinophrynus dorsalis. The sequence continues at coordinate 296,967,712 of CM074723.1, read as the reverse complement.
TATTTTTTATAATACGGATTCCAGCAGCTTTTGTATGAGTTTTTGTTCTCATTGGAGTTTACATTGGTCGTATATACCTGATCAAGGACAGGTTATAATTATTCCTTGAAAGCTCGATCCGTTGTGTTTGGACGTATGTCCTTTTCACATCTATTTTCCTTGTGAGTATATTAATTGTATCTTTGAATGTGAAGATTTTAAGAGATAACAGGCACAATTGGGCGCCCTTTTCTTTTTGTGTTTTCTTGCATGATCTATACCAAGGTTGTTGCTTAGCACTTTAGCTCGTGATCTTTTTTAATTATATATATGCATGTTGTGTATTATGACTAGTCATATATGTTAACAATATTCCTTGATGTTTAAGTATTGACAGCATAAATTAATTCTGAGTATTTACATCTATTTGTTCATAGGGACATGAGGGGGTTAAACGTAACCATTCTTTATGTTCCAGGTTGATTAATCAAATCAAATAGATGATGTCACTTCCTATAAAAAAGTGAATCATGAAGAGAAACTTTATGATTAAGCACCTGTTCTGCAAAACGCGTGAGATTTCCAGCTAATGCAGCCTCTGTGTTTTCTATGTGAATAAAAGCTGTTTTTAAAGTCTGCGTTTAAGTGCGGTATTCCGTTTGTGTAAAAGGACCCTAGTAGCGGACAATGATAGGATCTTTACAGGCTTGTTTAGTATATAATTTGTCGCAAAAGGGAAAAGGAAGGAATTGCATTAGGCCAGTAGGCACAATGAACGAGGCAGATAATTTAATAAAGATAGAGATCTATATGACCTAGAGAAGTGAGTGGAGGGGGATAAGTTAAGGGCACCATCATAATCAGAACAGACCTGGGAATGTGTGATAAGAAATGGAGCAGTAGTTACAAAAAGGAAGTGTCATGCCTCCCGCCTTTTGTTTGTTCCTCCGGGAACTCCACCCCTGGAGTACTTATTGGTGGAGCCTCCTTTTTAAGTCTCTGGGTGGTTAGCCCCAGCGCCCAATTATTGAACATTATTTGGTTACCTGGCTTCTGATCCTGTGTGCCTAGTCTGTGCCTTGTCTTCTCTTGGTTCTCTGTTCCCGGCTTGTAACTAGACCATTATCTGCTTTAGCCCTTCTGCTCCTGGTGACCTCGGCCCGTTCTCTGACTCCTCTGCCTGCCTGGCTGTTCTACCCAGCCTCCCTACCTCTGGCGGCCCCTCATTGCCTCAGGGTGAGCTTGCTTGCTTCCCCTGTCAGTTCTGCCCATCTGCGGCATTCCTTAGCCGCCACGTTATCCAGCGCGGGAGAGAGTGAGCATTTCCATCCTTGTGCTTCCGCTTTACAGAGCAGTGAATCAGTTACTGCACCGGGTGGTGCTATTGGGCGATTAAATGAGCTCTCACAGTGTACTGGGCTACGTTACCGCACCGGAAGGGTGCTATTGGCTCTGGTTCCATTCTACTCTCGCAGTGTACTGAGGTCCGTTACCGCACCGGAAGGGTGCTATTGGCTCTGGCTCCATTCGGCTCTAGCAGTGTTTGTGATTCCATTACTGCACTGGAAGGGTGCTATTGGCTCTGGCTCCATTCGGCTCTAGCAGTGTTTGTGATTCCGTTACCGCACCAGAAGGGTGCTAATGGCCCTGGTCCCTCAGCTCTAGCAGTGTGTATTGCCTCTGTTACGGCACAGCACGGGTGCCACGGCTCAACAGTAGTGCTACCTCTTGCAGAGTGTTGGTATCCCCTCTCCTTGCCTGTACAGAGAGTGTGTCAGTTCTGCCTCACTGCTAAGGTGCTTCTACATCCTTGCACCTCAGTCTCTTGCTACTTTTACCATCTACTGGGCATTGTCCAACACACCACAACAGAGACTAACTACCTGCCTAGAACTTTAACCCATTGGCTACTGTACTTCTGTATTATGCCTGTCCTGTGACAGTATTTTGTTTTGCTTATATACTGGGCCTGAGAGGGCATACATATCCCTGTATATCATTTACCTGTGTTTCCTAACTAGCCAGTAGTGGGCAGTGTTCCTTGTCTTTTAATAAAACCGTGTTTTATTCTAACCTCCTGGTCTGAGTGTCCTACTAAACCGTTACAGGATCCCACAGAACTGAATAAAATTACGGCAAGACAGGACCAGCAAGAGCAGATCCTAACAGCTCACGAGAACCATCTAAGAAGTCTAGAGAGAAAGATGGACGCTATGTTGGAAATGTTACGAGGAGTGGTGAGAGTCCAGGCAATCTTCCCACAGCCACTCAAGACACTACTATTCCATCTGTCTATTCTGACCTGAGCTCAGTATTTTCTATTCATCAATGCTCTTCTCTACTTCCACACAGAGAATCGGACTGCAGCATCGACCTCCTCCCTGGTTCTACTCCTCCTAACGGACGTACATTCCTCTTATCACCACCTGAAAATCAGGCCCTAGCCTTCTATATTAGTGAAAACCTGGCGAAAGGATTTATCCGCCACTCATCTTCCCCAGCGGGGGCAGGATTCTTTTTTGTTCAAAAGAAAGATGGGTTATTATGCCCTTGTACTGACTATCGGGGATTGAATAAAATAACTATGAAAAATAGCTATCCCCTCCACTTAATTCCAGAATTATTGGAACAATTAAAAGGAGCATCCATATTCACCAAACTGGATTTGCACGAAGCATACAACTTAATCCGAAGAACGGGGACAAATGGAAAACTGCTTTTAATACTCGTTATGGGCATTAGGAGTACTTGGTAATGCCATTCGGCCTTTCTAATGCCAAAGCAGTTTTTCAAGGGTTCGTCAATAACAACTTCAGAGACATGCTCTTGACTCAGGTCATTGTCTACCTTGACGACATTTTAATTTACTCATCATCCATCGAAGAACACCATAATCAAGTATGAAGGGTATTACAACGCCTTCAGGATAATTCCTTGTTTGTTAACATCAACAAATGCGAGGTTGACAAATCCCGCCTTAGCTTTCTCAGATACATCATCTCATCTACTGGTCTAGAAATGGACCCTACCAAAGTCCAGGCGGTTACGCAATGGCCCATTCCTAGGGCCATTCGGGCCATTCACAGGTTCATAGGATTTTCAAACTATTACAGACGCTTCACACGCAACTTCTCTCAGACCATCTCTCCGATAACAGCACTAACTAAGAAAGGAGCTAATCCTCAAAAGTGGCCAGCCTCAGCCCTTAAGGCCTTCGCCTCCCTCAAACAGGCATTTACCACTGCTCCCATTTTAAGATTTCCAGACCCATCGTTACAGTTCGTCCTTGAAGTCAATGCATCGGAAATAGCAGCTGGAGCAGTGTTATCCCAAAGATATCCAGAGTCATCAAGACTGCACCCTTGCTCATTCTTTTCGAAGAAATTTTCAACTGCGGAGCAAAATTACGATGTGGGCAATCGCAAACTCCTTGCTATTAAACTAGCTCTCGAGGACTGGAGACACCTGTTGGAAGGCACTGCCCTCCCGGTCCTAATATGGACTGACCACAAAAAATTACAATACTTGGAGACTGCGAGACGTCTAAACCCACGTCAGGCCCGGTGGGCCCTGCTTTTTACACGTTTCAACTACGTAATTTCATATAAACCAGGCTCTAAAAACATTAAAGCAGATGCTTTATCTAGACAATTTGATGTGAAAATCAAGCCTTCTTTAGAACCTATTCTTCCCACAGAACGCATCATTTCTGCCTTATCTACCAGGACTCTAGAAAGAATCCAAACCTTACAGGGTCCCCCAATCTCCAACCAACCTACTAGTACGTTGTTTGTCCCTCAACGATTTCGTAGAGAGATCCTTCAGTGGTCTCATCAATCACTAACTGCGGGACACCCTGGAATCCGCAAGACTTGGGACCTCATTACTCGTCAATTTTGGTGGCCATCAGTAAAAACTGACGTTCAGGCTTTTCTCTCAGCATGCCCACTATGTGCCCACCATAAATCTAGCCACCTTCGTCCTGCCGGACCCCTATGTCTGCTTCCCATACCTTCTTCTCCATGGTCCAGTCTGGCCATGGACTTTGTGGTGGACTTACCCATATCTAAGAACTGCAATACCATCTTAGTCATTGTTGATCGATTTTCTAGACAGGCCCACTTTGTTCCTGTTGGATGATAGGCATTGAGAGTTTGTCTCTCCATGCTTATTGAGGATATTTTCCTTTATGTGTGATATAGGGAGACATCACTTCGGGCACTGAAGAGGTTAAAACCTTTATTTGACACAATCTTTAGGATTGCTGATTGTTTGTATTTAGATAGCAGCGGGATCGATGATAGACAAATAGTTTGATGGTCTGACTGGCTGGAGCAGATTTAAAGTTCCTAACGAACAACATTGTAACTTATGGTCATGATTAAGAGCATACAGCACGAAACGCGTTGATCTGTGAGGGGTCGTGTATAGCACCAATTGCTGGATATATTTGAACACCTCCAAAAGTCTCTCCTCCACTTCTTCGAGATATTGATCTGTTAAGGTACTCAGTATTTTACATTGTATCATAATAAAGGAAACAGTGCTTTTATCTTCAACTTGCAAGTGTATTTATGTGAGCGGTCTTGTTTATATGTGTTATGATTGACAACGGAGCAGATGGAGAAGCTCTTATTTCGCTCATACTTACACTGCAGAGTATTATCTGGATGATTGTATTTTGTCCTATTGTATCACAGCTGTTTGATAATTCTATATTGGAAGTTTGAGCTGCTGAATCGTTTGTCTAAGTCCACTTTGTTCCTTTACCAGGTTTACCCTCTGCATCTGAGATAGCCAAAATATTCGTGAAAGAAATTTTTCGCCTCCATGGTACCCCCTCACACATTGTCTCTGATAGAGGCACTCAGTTCTTGTCACGATTTTGGCATGCCTTTGCTTCCAGATTGGGCATTTCTCTACAGCATACCATCCACAGTCCAACGGGCAGTGTGAACGGACCAATCAGTCGCTGGAGACCTTCTCGAAGACTGTTTATGAATTCTGACAACTGATTGGGTGGACCTTCTACGCTTTGCAGAATTTGTGTTTAATAATCGCTTGCATGATTCACTGCAATGTTCACCGTTCTTTGCTGCACTTGGGTATAATCCTCAAGCATTTCCTGTAAGTTCCCCTTCAGGAGTCCCTGCTGCAGATAAAATGGTGGACAACCACGACCGTTTGGCATCAGCCACAGCATCTCATAAAAAAGCAGCTGATCGCAAGCGATGGAAGGGTCATCCCTTTCGTAGCGGTAGCAGAGTTTGGCTTTCCACTAGGCATCTCAAACTCAAGGTTCCTGCCTTGAAATTTGGTCCCCGTTTTATAGGACCATTTCGAGTTACTCACAGAATTACACCGGTCACGCTTCAACTAGCCATCCAATCTTCTTGGAGGATCTGTAACAAATTCCACATCTCTTTGCTTAAACCATTTATTCAGAATCGCTTTTGCAACAAACACCCACACTGGTGGAAGGAGAAATCTGAAGTAGAGAAGATTTTGGACTCAAGAATTAGTCACCAATCATTGCAATATCTTACTGACTAGAAAGGCTACGGCCCAGAAGACCGATCATGGGTTCCGGCTCTCCATGTCAATGCTCCCAACCTAATTTCAGCATTTCATAAGACTCATCTTCTCAAACCTAGACACCCAGAGGGCTCTTCCTTGTGAGGGGGGTAGTGTCATGCCTCCCGCCTTTTGTTTGCTCCTCCGGGAACTCCAACCCTGGAGTACTTATTGGTGGAGCCTCCTTTTTAAGTCTCTGGGTGGTTAGCCCCAGCGCCCAATTATTGAACATTATTTGGTTACCTGGCTTCTGATCCTGTGTGCCTAGTAGTCTGTGCCTTGTCTTCTCTCGGTTCTCTGTTCATGGCTTGTAACTAGACCATTCTGGTGATTATCTGCGTTAGCCCTTCTGCTCCTGGTGACCTCGGCCCGTTCTGACTCCTCTGCCTGCCTGGCTGTTCTACCCAGCTTCCGTTCCTCTGGCGGCCCCTCATTGCCTCGGGGTGAGCTTGCTTGCTTCCCCTGTCAGTTCTGCCCATCGGTGGCGTTCCTTAGCCGCCTAGCTATCCAGCGCGGAAGAGAGTGAGCGTTTCCATCCTTGTCGCTCTCTCCCTCTCCATCCCCGTGCGCTCATCGGTGCCACAGCCCAGCGGACTCCTTGGGACTGTCCGAATTCGGTGCATCGGCAGTCAGGGATCTGTGCAGTGCTCTGTGGTAACCAGCCGGGGAGTTGGTATGGTGTCCGTTGTCCCTGCTGATAGAGTGGCGGTCCACCTAGGAATCTGAGGCTAGGTTTGGGTTGTTCCCCCGCCATCTGGGTAGACTTCTCTGAGAGGTGGAGGCTGCTTGTCGTTGCCTTGGTTCTCCGTACCAGTGAGCTCCAGATACTGCATTCCTTTCCTTGGTCTATGCTCTCTCTCTCCTATGGTAGCCGTCACTCCTGGGCTCCTTGCCTTGTCCTGCAGTTGTAGAGCAGTCCTGCCTGCTCCCTTGGGCCACTCCTGGGCTCCTTGCCTTGTCCTGCACTCGTACAGCAGTCCTGCCTGCTGCCTTAGGCCACTAATGGGCTCCTTGCCTTGTCCTGCACTTGTAGAGCAGTCCTGCATGCTCCCTTGGGCCACTCCTGGGCTCCTTGCCTTGTCCTGCAGTTGTAGAGCAGTCCTGCCTGCTCCCTTGGGCCACTCCTGGGCTCCTTGCCTTGTCCTACACTTGAAGAGCAGTCCTGCCTGCTCCCTTGGGCCACTCCTGGGCTCCTTGCCTTGTCCTGCATGTTGTAGAGTGGTCCTGCCTGCACGCAGGGTTTATCTCCTGGTACAGTTCCGCACTAGGGTCCGATTTTTCCCCAGGTCCTTCTACCCCGGTGTCCAGTATTGCCATCCAGGTCTGGGTCCCGGCTCAACCAGGATCGGACATCTGGCTTCGCAGCCAGCACCTTTATTCCGGCTTAGGCCGCAGCATGGGGATACTGGAACCAGCTACGTACCCGAACCACGCACTCTAGCGTCGCTCTCAAGCTACACTCCAGATGTCTTAGGTGGAGATAAAACCCAAAGTATACTAAACCGTGACAGGAAGAGTGCATGAGCAACATCACTTAAGTATGTGGGCAAATGGGATGCTAGCATAATAAAAAATAACCTGTTAAAGTGGATCTCTCACTTTCATAAACGTTTGCCACCATGTAATCTTTGTAAAACATCCACATGTAATCTGTAATCAGAATATGTATGTTTTCTTTTTTATTTACTGAAGCCTGTAGCGAAATTTGCACTTTTAAAAATGTGCCGGCTACATAGTTCCAGGACATAGTAACATAGTAAATTAGGTTGAATAAAGACACAAGTCCATCAAGTTCAACCTTCTGCTCATACCCAAGTCATTTTATAGCTTTCCTGCTACCAAATAAGTCTTTATCAGACCTTCCTGATCTGCCTACTAATAAACAGTATAACTCTGTATGTTCCGTTTGGAAAGAAATGTATCTAATCTTCTCTTGAATGTATCCACTGTATCTGCCATAACCACCTCCTTGGGCAAAGAATTCCCCAATTTAACAGACCTCACTGTAAAAAAATCCTTCCTCTGCTGCATAATTTAGTGGCAAAATTCTGTGGCAAAACTCTGTCCACAGCCTGTCAATTTTCATCTGTTTCTCCTCCCCATGTAGTGCTTTGTTCCAACCTCCTCTAATGATGGAGGATTCCCACGTGTGAGTTGGAGCGGTCTCTTGCCAATGAGACTTTATAAAGCCTTTTGGTGAAACGCGCGTCAGCGTTTTATTTGAGCTACATTACTGCCAATGATATATATAGATCATTTACTTTTGATTTGATATTACTCTATATATGAGGATTACTCTATATCCTCTTTAGTTACAATAGGCAGGATGGATAGTTCATTTATTTTTAGTTAATGGCGGTTGATTTACCGGTATTAACAAATACTATTAATTAGATGCAAATCCTTGTACCGAGGCAACAATTGAGGGACCTATGTAGACAATTACAGATCAGCTTTTTCTTTATTGCTGAATCTTAGTATAGGAGAGTTGCCTTGGTAAAAGAGGATTTTGCATTTATCAGAGGCTTCAATTAGTAAGCCGAAGATAAAAGAGGGTATTTATTATTTTTTGCATTAACAATATAACACTTGGATAAATTTATCCAGTGTTAAAATTACAAACTGTTGATATACTTATATTTATACTTTAAAGTGACAGGTGAAATTTAGTGGTTCAGTTATATCTGGACACTAAATTATGTACCCTTGTTATACCGGTAATATCTCCCAGCTATGTTGTTTTTAAATTGATTTTAAATTATTGTGTGTAGTAAAAGTTAAGTTTTAATACTTCACCGAAAGCCTACTTTATGACTTACTTTGAAGATTTATATGGACATACCAAAATCATCCACCAAGATTACAGGGAGGGAAATCGAAAAAATGCTACCCCCAAAAAAAACAAAAAACAGGCCAGTTCTAACAGAGATTAACTGGTATCAACAGACCGCAACAAACAGCAAACCAAGGAACAGGAAACCAACAGGTTACTGAAAAAGAAACCAAGAAGGATAACTACAATGGCATAATGGCTGGCTGACCAAAATTGCCTTCAGCCGATGCCTGCACATTGACACAGCAGTGTTTGACAAACGTGTGTAAAGATAGGTTTCTTTCTGAGAACATATGCATGGTTAATGATTGCCTTAATCCAAGAAGCCACTGACACCAGTGCAGCTTGAACCACACAGAGGAACTCAGAAATTAAAAAAAAGTTAATCAGATTTCAAAAAGGCTGCTTGCAGTGAACATAGTACTTTAAGCAACTAGCCAAATCAAAAAAAGATGAAGCTCCTGCTCATGTCTGCAATGACAGAAGGAAAGATTAACCATTTCATAGTTAATGAGAAGCTCAGAAATAATCTCAGTAACAGTCTGCAAAACGACTATCAGAGTTGAAAACCAGAAAAGGAGGCTTACAAGACAAAGCCTGATGTTCGCCAAACAGGCACAATAGCTAGAAGAATGGCTGTCTTAAGCGTCAATAAATACAGAGGAACTAAAGAAAGAGGCTCCAAAGCCTCTTATTTCTATAGCACTCAGGTCCCATGTAGCTATGGGATCCCAAAAGACTGGGTAAATATAGGTTACCCCATGAATAAAAGTCTGCACATCTAGCAATGAAATCTGGACTAAGACCAAATCCCTTTTGAAGATCATCTTGAAAATAGGCCAAGATAACTAGAAATCAAAAAAGATCATGGTGCCAACCCCCAGTATTATAGCAGGCCCAACAGGGCCAGAATGACATCAGCACCCTACATCCTGACTTTCCTCAACAATCTGGGAATCAAATGAAACAGAGGAGACGTACTCCAGGGGAAAACTCGACAGCATGACTATTGGCGCTGCAAGAGATGGAAGGTCCTGGGATCTGGCACACAACTGAGATACCACACAGTGCAACTGAGAGGCCATTAGGTTCACTTTTGGAGGACCCCACAGATGAACTATAAAGTTGAATACCGTTTAGTTAAGCTCCCAATTCCCAGAATCCAGACGTGGGAAACTGCCACAATATTGTCTAATCCTTGGATATGAACGGTATAGAGAGCTGGCTTGCGAGAATCCATCAACATGAGGATCAGCAGAACCTCATACTATATAGTTGCACTTTTGGAATGAAAATTGAGAACACAACCTTGTTGTTCCAGAACAGACACACTGAATCTGAAGGCAAAAAGTCTCCTCTGAAGGAGCCTTAAGAAAAAGGACGTTAAGATAGAAAGTCAACCAGATCCCCAGAGAGTAGATGTGAGCCACAAAGGCTGTCAGACCTTGGTACATACCGGCGGAGACTAAGTCAGCCCACAAGGAAGGGTGGTGAACTGAAAGTGACCTCTCGAAAAGAGGATTTTAGTTAACTCCCCACTAAACTATTTTCTTAGACCATCTGGAACACAGGAACCAGTGGGCACATCAAAAAGGGAGGGTCTCTGAAGCAGAGAGAGCTCTTTCATACATCTACAACACATCCCTGAGTTAGAGGTTGTTTCCATGAAACACGTTGGATAAAAAGGCCTGCTTAGCCCTTTCCCGCAATTCCTAAAACACTGGGATACTAAGCCATAGTTATTGTAAGGGGTGAACAAGGCATCACAAGCCAGTTTCTGAAGGCTTTCAAAACAAGAGGAGTGTAAGCGCAAGACCATAGGGCCTTTGACTGGGAGATACAGTAAAGCTTGAGGTTTCTGCATAGTGTAATGTGCGATATAAGTTACATATCTGGTAATACGATCTTGATATTTACAATATTACCAGGCGAACATGTGGAATATTAACAAACTGTTTCCCATAATCTCCCACTTTTCTGTGCTGTAACTTTGACACAAATTGCTTTTTTATTGAGAATATGTTTTAACTGCGATCATTTACTTACTGGTATATACGATACATCATCTTATATAAAGATTACAGCACACTGGATTCAGATTTTATACATTTTATCCATTCTACTACAGTGGGCAAAAAACTCTGGAAGTAGAAAGAACTGCCTTGGCCTGTGGTGAAAAACCAATGGGGGGGTGTTAGAAGACGGTGCTTGTAGGTAGGAGGCCTTTGGAGAATTTCTAACACCAGGTTCACACCCAGGGAGGATATGAATCCATGAAGGTAATGTAGGTGTGAGCCACCCCCTGAACAAAAGTCTTGACATTATAAAGTAAAGCAATCCACTTCTGAAAAAGGAAAAAAAGATAGGCCTGAGATCTGACCCTCAATAGAACTGAGCCCATTGCTGACACCATTCTGAAGAAAAGCCAGACTAGTAGGAAGACTGAAGGACTGAGGGGACACCTCCTGATCAGGACACAACTGGTAAAAGAGAAACCAGATCCTATGATAAGTCATGAACAAAACAGGCTTCCTAATATGAACCATACTGGAAATGACAGCATAAGAGAAACCTTTCTTCTTCAGCATGTTGGTTTCAAGAGCCATGCGTCAAAGCCAACTTTTCCACCTGATTGTAACAATGTGGACTTTGGGTCAGGAGATCAAGCCTGAGATGAAGGCAAAATGGTTCAGTGATGGACAGGTTGAGTAGATCCATGAACCAAGCCCGATGGGGCCAAAAAGGGGGATATCAGAATGACTTGAACCCTCTCCACCTTGATTTTCCTCAGTACCCTGGGAATCAGGGGAAAAGGTGGAAAGAGATAAGCCTGATGGAAGTTCATAGTATGGACATCACTTCAGTCACAAATGATAGAAGATCCTTCTTCTTGGTGCAGAAGACTGGAACCTTCCTGTTGTCATGAGATGCTATGAGAGCCACTGATAGAAGACCCCAGAGCTTTACAATCTGGCTGAACATACACAGAGTTCCCAATTTCTGGGATTAAGATCTTGGCAATTCAGAAAATCTGTGACCAGATATCACTCCTGAAATGTAAACCGCTGATATGCTTAAGAAGTAAGCTTCTGCCCACTAAAGAAGTTCCCAGATCTCCGCCCAGGCGTACTCACATCTGGTTCCTACTTTGTGACTTATATAGACAACTGCTATTGCATTCTCCGAGTGGAACATCTCTGGTGTGCTCAGTAGCACATGTGCCCAATGTTGAAGGGCCAGCCAAATGGCCATCATCTCCAGAATGTTGAATGGAAGAAGACTCTCATCCCTGGTCCAGTGGCCCTGTGCCATTAGATGACTCAAGGTGGCTCCCCATTCCATTAGGTTGGTGTCCATGGTGACTACCACCCATTCTGCTATGACAAAGGGACATCCCAGCATTAGGTGACAATGTTGGAGCCTCCAGCAAAGGTCCTCCTTCATTCATTCACTGATACAGGGACATGGCATGAGACAGGTGAGGGTGTTGTCTTCACCAGTTCCTGACAATGTCCAGCTTTAACTCACTTGTGTGGAACTGAGCATATGGGACAACTTTAGGAATCGAGTCCTGGTGACTGAGCACTCTCATATAATCCCTTACTGTCGACTACGACCAGGATATTGCATGAGTAACATGGAGACGGTGCCTGCATCTTGCTCTCTGTCAGAAATACTCTCCCTCGGAGGAAATCAACTCTCATGCTCAAGAAGTACAGAAACTGAGGAGACACCAGAGGGGATTTCTTGAGGTTGAGCATAAAGGATGAGGACACAGTCTTAAATCTGACAGCTCAGCATGGCTTCTGAAGGAGTCTTGAGTAGAAGGTCTTATAAGTAAGTGGTCAAGGATATCCTTTGAGCATGGATGTGGGCTGCCAAATTAGTCATGATCTTTGTAAATATTCTTGGAGCAGAGGATATTCGAAAGGGGAGAGAGGCAGACTAGTAATGACTGATTTTGAAAGCAAAGTTTAGAAAGAGCTGGTGGTCCGGATGAAGTGGGATGCAAAGATCCAGGGAAGGAAGATATTCTCCCTGACACAGGACACCAAAACGGATCACAGGGATTCCATCTTAACGCACAGAGCTAGCACATACTGGTTTCGACAAGTCCCAAATAGAATGGCAGCCTCCACCTTGTTTGGGAACCACAAAAAGATTGGACTAAACTCCAGTGTAACATTCATAAGCTGGAACATGGACCAGTATCTGTTTTTCAAATAAGAAGAATACTGTGTCTATGAGGGAACTCTGGACAAAATAAAAAGGGGAGGCAGAAGGTATCTGAGATGTATGCAATATCCTTCTGAAATAACCAGCCACACTCGCTGGTCCATCATTGAAGACTGCCACGCATCCTCCTGATAAAAAGGCACATTTAGGTGCAATCCGTGGCAAGAGTGTACTTTTGCCTCCGGTAGCTTCACTAATGACCTTGTCCAAAAATTATTTTGGAAGATTGGTTAGTCAACCAAATTTTGAGCCACAAGGTGTCACATACCGCTATTGAAAGGACTGAGGCTTTTTCAGAAAACTTTGCATAATATGTGGTTTTAACATCTAGATATAGAGTATTGGTTTTGGAATGGGCTAAATGATGGGAGAAATTATTGTTGGTTCTTTTTAAGAAAGATTTTAAAAGACAAGGTGGAATGTTGGTTAGACACTGAGAAGTCTAAGAAAACCAAAAAGAGCCAGACAAATGGCTGATGACACAATCATATCAGTGTGGTGTTCAAATCGTTGGGATAGCAAAATATCTGATCATTTCCTGAACAGGGGATCTTCAATAGGGAGACAGGTATGAAGAGGGGCAGGGGGAGGGTTTGTTTGAAATGCTTTTGAGGAATAGACTAATATGTGGTGAGGAGAGGATAGATGGAAAAAAGGGGGCTAATGAGTGACAGGTGATGCTGAATACCTGCCAAATACAGCTTAATGATAAACAGGAAGAGGTGAAGGGCAGTAACACCGAAGAAACTGAGTAAAGGGCAGAAGGTTTAGTAGTATTGATAAATTGAATACATTACTGCCAAGCTTTGGTGTATGTTTTCCTGGTGTTGGGGGCTAAGACTTGTGAGATGATCTGTTGAGTGTAATTGGGGTGAGCGGTCAGAGCAGGATAAGTTCTGTGATGGAAGGTGGATGAGCTTACTGGCACTTTGCTGAAGGACATTACTGGAAATATTTTGTGAACTGAAAACAGGAAAGGGCATCAGCAGCTGCATTAAAATGGCCTGGAACATATGAATAAAAAATGTATAATATAACGAAAATAAGGTTATCTTCCTCAGACATAATTAGTTGGTGAGAGGATGACCTAGCTTTTAGTATGAAGTTGTGAGCAGCTAGGTTGTTGGTATGAAATGTAATCAGGAGACCAGACCAGGATGGACCCCAAAGACCTGCTGTGGCTACCATGGTGACAATTTCTAACAGAAGTGAGATTCTAGAAAAAGAGAGGAATGTACAATATTTCAAATGGCATCTCTCAGCAAACCAATTACCATAACTGCTGAGAAAACATGACAGGGTGGGGCATCAGCAAAAATGTGTAGCTGAAGGAATTACATAGTAAAATAATAAATTAGGTTGAATAAAGACACAAGTCGATCAAGTTCAACCTTCTCCTCATACCCCAGTAACTGAGAATTTTATAGATTCCCTGCTACAAATTGTTAGTCTTTATCAGACCTTCCTGATCTGCCAACTGATAAACAGTATACCTTTATGTTCCCTTTTGAAAGAAATGTATCTAATCTTCTCTTAAATGTATCCATTGTGTCTGCCATAACCACCTCCTTGGGCAATGAATTCCACAATTTAACAGACCTTAATGTAAAAATCCCCTTCCTTTGCTGAAGTCTAAACCTCCTTTCCTCTAATCTCAAGGGGTGTCCCCTGGTCACCTGATCAGGCCTTGGAATAAATAGCTCACAGCAGAGATCCTTGTATTGACCTCTCATATACTTGTACAATGTGATAAGGTCTCCTCTTGGTCGTCTTTTCTCTAGAGTAAATAAACCAAGTTTGTCTAGTCGTTCCTCATATGTCAAGTCCTCAATTCCCTTAATTAATTTTGTTGCTCTTTGCTGTACCCTCTCTAGTTCTAGTATATCCTTTTTCAGAACTGGTGCCCAAAATTGCACTGCATACTCAAGGTGAGGTCTTACCAATGATTTGTATAATGACAAAATAATGTTATCCACTCTTGCTTAGATACCTCTTTTTATGTAAGACAGGATTTTGTTTGCCTTTGCTACTGCTGTTTGATGCTGGTCACGGTTTCCAAGTTTGTAGTTGACAAGGACACACAGGTCTTTCTCTAGCAATGAGTCCCCTAAAATGATTCCATTAAGTTCATAAACAGCCTTGGGATTGTTTCTTCCCAAATGCGTGACTTCACACTTCCCCACATTAAACTTCATATTCCATTTGTTTGCCCAATCTGACATTGTATGTAAGTCCCTCTGTAAAGAGAAAATATTCTGTTCTGAATTAATGACCTTGCATAATTTAGTGTCATCTGCAAATATTGATATTTTGCTTTCTATAGCTATTTCCAGGTCATTTATAAACATGTTAAAAAGCAGCGGACCTAATACTGAACCCTGAGGTACTCCAGCCCCTTCTAATAATGTCTGCCCTTTCTGCAATATGCCAAACCTGAGCACTTGGTAGACAACATAATGGCATTCATGTTCCTGGCAGCAGATTACCCTATCTACTCTCCTAATAATAGAATCCCCTATTACCACCACTTGCCTTGGTTTCTGGCTACACTGGAAGGGGGACTGTTCCCCTGGCTGCTAGAGGAATCAGCCTTCTCCAGTATTGACAATTCTGTTCTATCCTTAACATCTTCTGTTGGACTGAATCAACTCAGAACTGGCCTTCCACTTCCCACTACCTCCTCTTCTTACTGTTACCCAGCTGCCTATCTGCCGCTCTTCATCTAAAACTCCACCTTCTTCATCACTAAGCCCACATACTACTTGCTCTGTGAGTTCTAAGCTCCTTTGCAGGTTTCCAATGTCATGCAATTTTGCAATATATCTTTCCAAAACCAATATCTTAGATTCTAAAAAGAAAATATGCTCACACTTGGCACAGTGGTATGACCACTGGAACAAATGCTTCAAGTATTCAAACATGTGAGATTGTCTAACATGCTATCACTCATGCATACTTTCACAATTCAGCTAATATTGCACTGTCCTCTAAAGTATACCAGATGTATATGTGGGTATAGAAAACCCCTTGAAATTACCTTCACCCCAGAGCTCAACTTCTGTTTCTGTTCTAACTCCAGATTCATTCCAGCTCCACTTGTCTGCAAGCCACTTCAATGCAAGCCACAATGAGTTGGCTCCAAAATGAGCCTAAGGCTTGAATTTAAAGCAGGCCTACGCCCAGGTGGATCCTCTTTGCAATCAACCCTTAACCCCTTAAGGACCGGGAAAATCAGAGGTGGATTTGACTTAAGGACCGGAGCAATTCTGACCTTTTTGACTGTCTTTGTTCAACAGTGTTTTCCCTCTTAGGCTTTTATTCCACCCCCATAAATTATATACTGTTTTTTTACAAACAAATAGGGCTTTCCTTTGATACCCCACTTATATGGATAACCCACCATTTACTTTATTAAAATTAAAGAAAAAGGTAAAAAAAATGTAAAAAAAACATCATTTTTGTTTTTTCTCTTGGGATCAATTGGGCGCAAAGGGTTAAATATTTATGGAAACTGCATGAAAGGTATGACCACTCAGTCATACCTACAAAATGCGCAGTTTAAAGTGGCCACTGTCCCCCCTGGGTGAAAATCCCCATGTCCCTTTTTCCTACCCTATTTTCCCACTTTTTTGTTCATTACATTTGGCGGTGTGTGTAAGTGTATTACATGACTCCACAACAGTCACACTTCCAATTTTGTTTCTTGAGATGTTTTTTTTTTTTTTTTTTTAATAAAATATTTTATTTGTAAAAAAAAAAAAAAGTGTGTTGTTTTTATTTAAAAAAAAAAAAAAAAAAGTGTATTTAGCAGGTCAGAAATTGACCTGCATTTAGCCATCCTCCTGTACCAGCAGTGAAGGGGTTAACACCCCCAGCTGCTGTATTTTTTATTGCCACTAGGTGTCTCCTCTCTGCTTTTGTGCCCCTTACTTTGATGTAAGGGACGCATTAGCAGAGAGGAGACACTAGAGGCAGTGAGTAGCACTGCCTCATTCACAAACTTAGAATGCCGGTACATGTGATCGCTGACTCAGCGATCACATGACCCGGCACTACCGACAGAGGCTGAGACTGAACGGTCCGGTACTGGACCGTTCAGTCTCAGCCTGGATTGAATGGTAGCAGCGTGCACGGCGGCGCGCTGCTACCATTTAACTCTTGACGTACCAGGACCGTCACTGGTCCTTCAAGCAAATTTACCCTTGACGGTCCTGGTACGTCAAGGGTCGTTAAGGGGTTAAATACTTAAATAAAAGAGAGAGAGAGAGAGAGAGAGAGAAAACAATGAACACAGCTAATTTGCTTTTTAACACTTTATATACCCTTACACAATGCATAAAAATAAGCTTTTTAACCCTTAATGAACACCCAAACAAACTCACAGGTACTTTTTATCAGAATCTTTCTAACTCCACTTGTCTGCAAGCCACAATAAGCAAGCTATAATATGAGTTTAGGAGCCTGTATTTAAAGCTGACCTACACGCAGGTGGATCCCCTTTGCAATCAGTCCATAACCCCTTAAGGACCGGCCGCACACACACGGTGCGGTCACCTAAGGACCACGGAGCATTTTTTTTTTAACCATTCGATTCTGGACTCCCTGAACGGCGTGCAGATGCATGGGGAGCCCGGAATTCCATGACTTACATGTACGTTCTTGGTCCTTTATCGTATATGTACGTCATGTGTCGTTAAGGGGTTAATCACCCAGGAAAGAAAAAAGAAAGAGGAAACAACAATAATTTAGGTTTAACCCCACACAATGAATAAAAATAATGTACATATTTAACCCTTAACATCCCCCAGTGAGGCTGGCAGTTCAGGACCACGGGGCTTTTTTTCCCTCTCTCTTATCGATTCAGGGGTCCCCGAACGGCGTGCACCCGCACCGGAACCCCAGAATTCCATTATGTGCTAGAATTATCATGGGTTCTTAACGCAAGTTTTTCCATGACTGTCCTGGTACGTCATGGGTGATTAAGGGATTGATAAATACTCAAACACACTCAGAGTGACGCTGAACAATGTTGTAGTCTATCATCATAACAACATTTTCATTAACAATATGTCCAAAAAGTTTCCAATTTAGTATATGTGATAGGCAGAACCTGTATTTCTGGGAGAGGCTGCAAGCCCTTATAGCAGGCCGCACCCTCTCCCACGGGACGCATCGTCAATTGTGCATCCCTACGATCATCACATGTCCGTTACATCACTTCCGGTCCAGCAGTCTAGTGTCACTTCCAGCTAATAATCACAAACTGGTGTTGGCATCAGTGCTTCCCTCTCCGAGCTCCAAACCATGCAGGCTCTCCATCACATCAGCCAGCAATATCGCTATCAAAATAAAGTCAGGTACGCACACACACCATAGGCCTCCATTGCTAGCACAGTCCCATATCGCTAGAGTATTACTTTAAGTGCACATACATACATGGTCCTATTTACCTCCGGATACCGGAGCAAACCAGGTCTGCACATGGGTTCACAAGCATAGCGTCCTCACCTCCATATATAGTATCCACATATAACTATTCTTTATAGATTACTGTAAGTCTGTATTACCTAAAGGTGCACTTACATACAGCAGTATTATATCCATGCAATGTCTTACTGCAAGCCTTCAGCTCAAAGCAACCCCAGTAATTCAGCTGAGCATCTCAAGTACGATAGTCCCACACATTATACCATACCCACTCTATCATCACTCCTTGCTCTACCGATAGGACTCCAACGCTTAAGCATCCTCACTTCCAGTCCCCATTTCCACATCTCTTCATTGCTCAAACTTCACATGTTACATTATGCTAAGAGGCACTTACAGTTATTGCAACAGAGTCACTTCCAGTTAAGTCATTCCAGTTACTGGGCATCAATATCAGCGCTCCCCTCTAGAGCTTACTTTATGCACCAACCAAGTGGATTAAACCATTGGAAGCTGCTGTACACACATACACACTCTAATATATTCAGCATCCTTTTCTTGCAATACAGTATAAATACACAGCCTCACTTAATCCCTACCATATCCTTGACATCCGTTCCCTCACTTAGTGCCATGCTATTTCTCATCCAGCCTCCTTAAGTATTCAACCCCTATGATCCCATCATCATTCTTCTTAAAGTTCTTCCCTCACACGTTACCTTTCCCACGATCCTTTCCCTCTAGCTCCACTTCTTCAATACACATTTAAGCTATTAAGAAGCCTCATTCATGTTAAATTCCAAGCCATGATATGCCATTCATTTACCAATACGGCACCCAATGGCTCTGGGTCCAGTTACACCATAATGTATGTACCACTACATGCCTGTTGTAACCACGTCCAGTTACACCATACTGTATGTATCAACACAACATGCCTATTGTAGCCAACGTCCTGTTACACTATATCGTATGTATCACACTACATTCCTGTTGCCTATGTCCAGTTTCATCATACTGTAGGTACCAACTTTTATCTTGTAACTGACGTTCAGTACACCATACAGTAGGCACCAAGACAACATTCCTATTGTAGCAATGTCCAGTTGCGTCATACTGCTAGTACCATACAACATTCTTATGGTAGCCAACGTTCAGTTACACCTTACTGTAAGTACCATTGCAACATTCCTATTGTAACCTGCATCCTGTTACACCATCCCGTATGTAACTATACAACACTCCCCATACTGTATGTACCAATACAACATTCCCATTGTAACCTACATCCAGTTACACCATACCGTATGCACCAATACAACATTCTTATTGTAGTAACTTCCAGTTACTTCATACTGTATGTACTATTTCAACATTCCCATTGTAACCAGCATCCAATTACACCATACTGTTTGTACCAATACAACATTCCCATCATAACCAGTGTCCAGTCACACCATACTATATTTACCACTACAACATTCCTATTGTAACAAATGTCCACAGTTACAACATACGGCATGTACCAATACAACATTCCTATTGTAACCTACATCTAGTTACACCATACTGCGTGTAACAATACAACACTTACATGTAACCAACATCCAAGTTACCATTCTGTATGTACTACACAACATTCCCATTGTAACCAATGTCCAGTTATTCCATATTGTATGTTCCTATACAACATTCATATAGTAATCAACGTCCAGTCACTCCCTTCTGTACGTACCATACATTCCTATCGTAGCAACAGCCAGTTACACCATACCATATGTACCAGTGCAACATTTTCAGTGTAAATATGTCCAGTTACCCCATACTGTATGTACCATACAATATTTCCATTGTAACAAACGTCCAGTTCCATACTGTATGTACCAATACAACGTTCTCATTGTAACTAAAGTCCAGTTACGCCATACTGTATGTACCTATACAACATTTCCATAGTAACCACGTCCAGATACACCATACAGTACGTACCAATACAACATTCCTATGGAAACCAACGTCCAGTCACATCATAAGGTAAGTACCCATAAAACATTCCTATTGTTACCTACGTTCAGTTAAACCATACCATATGTATCAATACTACATTCCATTGTAACCAACGTCCAATTACACCATACCGGATCTATCAAATACAACGTTCCATAATAACCGACGTCCAGTTACCCATGCCGTATGTACCAATACAACATTCCCATTGTAACCAACGTGCAGTTACCATTCTGTATGTACATTTACAAACATTCCTATTGTAACCAACGTCCAGTCACACCTTACTGATGTACCACTTCAACATGCCTATTGTAACCAATATTTAGTTATTCCATACTGTACATACCACCACAACATTCCTATCATCACAACGTCCAGTACACCATACTTCATGTACCATTCTACATTCCGATTGTAACCAACGTCCAGTCATACCCTACTGATGTACCACTACAACATTCCTATTGTAACCAACATTCAGTTATTTCATACTGTACATGCCACCAAAACATGCCTATTATCACAATGACCAGTTACACCATACTATGTACCATTCAACATTCCTATTGTAGCCACGTTCAGTTATTCCATAATGTATGTACCACTACAACACCACTTTGTAACCCAGTCCAGTATACCATACTATGTGCAACAGTACAACATTCCATCGTACATACGTCTTGTTACTCCATACCGTAGGTGCCAATACAAGATTCCATTGTAACCAACGCCAGTTATCCCATACTGTACATACCAATACAACATTCCCATGGTAACTACGTACAATCACACCATACGTATGAGCCAATACAACATTCCTACACTAATACGTCCAGTTATATTATACCGATGAAGCTATACATTTCTATTGTAACCAATGTCCAGTTACACATACCATATGTACCAATACATCACTACTGCAACCAACGTCCAGTCACTCCTTACTCATATACCACTATAACATTCTCACTGTAACCAGCATTCAGTTATGCCATACAGTATATACCCCCACATCATTCCTATCATAACATCCAGTTACACCATACTGTATGTACCATTCAACATTCCTATTGTAACCAACGTCTGGTTATTCCAAAACGCATCTACCTCTACAACGTTATATAGTAAACAAAGTCCAGCACACATACTGTGTGCACCAGTACGACATTCCATTGCACATACTGGCTCCATACTGTAGGTTTCAATGCAACATTCCAATCATACCAACTCCAGTTATCCCATACTGTACATACTAATACAACATTCCCATTATATCAACATCCAGTCACACCATACCTTATGTGCCAATACAACACCTATAGTACAACATCCAGTTATACCATACCAATGTACCACTACAACATTTCTATGGTACAGCGCTGCGGAATTAGTTGGCGCTATATAAATAAAGAATAATAATAATAATAATATGGTAACCAATGTCCAGTTACAGTATGGTGTATGTAACAATACAACATTCCATTGTATCAATGCTCATTTACACCATACTGTATGCGCCAATACCACACCACACAGTAGGTACAACACACATTCCCATTACAACAACGCCCATTTATACTGTACTGTATGTATAGATACAACACTGGTACCTCTCTCTCCATCCCCTTAGCGAAGCAGGTCCTTCCTCAGGCAGAATTTTAACCCTAATAGAGGTAACTCCACACCCAACCTCTTCACAGGAGACAATGCCTAAGTCAGATGCCTCACCTCTCACAGAGGCCGAAGGTTCCCTCACGCAGACACCTCACCTCTAACAGAGGCCGAAGGTTCCCTCAGTAGAAAAAGAAAGAAAACTAAACTCACAACCAATTCACAAGGATCATACTTCATTCCTTACCTCACCGCAGGGGCTGAAGGATCACACTTCAATCCTTACCTCACTACTGGGGCCGAAGTGTCACACTTCAATCCTTACTTCACCTCAGGGGCCGAAGGATCACACTTCAATCCTTACCCCATCGCAGGGGCCAAGGGATGACACGTGTGTGTATGTGTATATATGTGTATGTGTATATTTACATATGGGTACATATATAAAACATATTATGCCTTGCATTTTTTGGCTTCTCCGTCCGGGCGAGTTCTCCTGTCGCATGAGAGAAATAGGATTCAAGAGTAAGAACCAACTCTCCCGCTGCTCAGATCAATTCACTCTATCACCCACTCCAAACGATAAGTCTCCGATGATGCCCCTACAATCATTAACTCGCCTCACTGCCGCTATGAATGGCACTCAGACTATAGTCCACTTCTTCCACTCCTACAGGCCCACTCAGTACATCCACTTTCATGTATTATACAAGCACCATCCTGTTACGTTTAGGCTACAATCCTATCAGTACCCAGGTCATTATTTTAGGATAGAACAGTATCAGCAAGAATCAAATGCCCGCTCATATAATTCAACACTCTGGATGGCAATCCGTATGTCTCAACAGATACATTCCCAATCCTAAATCGGCAGAGCACTTACTAATCTAGCCTTAACATGTCATCTTTATGCTAGTTTCAATAATAAAGTCATATCAGTACAGCCCCTTTTCAGGTCACCTTGATCGCGCCTCATGCTCTGAGGCTGACGATAGCTCAGGGGGGCAGCAATCCTCCATAATTATGCTCTGGAAGCCCTGACCACAAACATAGAATGCTTGTTTTTGCAACTCAAATAGATAATATTTTATTTATCTATATATATCTCATCTGCCACTTTTCCACCCATTCACTCAGTTTATCCAAATCTTTATGCAGAAAAAAAGCCCTGCTCTGTATGTATTTTCTTACACAGCTTAGTGTCAACAGCAAAGATTGATACA